>CM065741.1:6150678-6198178 GCA_033310375.1 Conus canariensis
TGTGTGCGCGCGCGCGCCCTCGCGTATATGCATGTGTATGTGTGTATGCATAGGTGAGGTGGGGATGGGTGTGTGTGGATAAGGGGCACAAAGCGAGAGGAAGATAGAGATGGCGGGGGAGGGAGGGGGAGCAAGCAGACAGACGGAGAGACCGAAGCAGGTGAGGTCTTTCAGTTGAAAAAAGAACACACCCAACAGGAAATGCAGAACGGAAAGAGTGGTGAAAGTATGTGTTCCACCTCCCCCACCCATTCTCCCCACCCCCACCCCCTCTCACTCTGTGTGTGTGTGTGTGTGTGTGTCTGTCTGTCTGTCTGTCTGTCTGTCTGTCTGTCTGTCTGTCTGTCTGTCTGTCTGTCTGTCTCTCTCTCTCTCTCTCTCTCTCTCTCTCTCTCTCTCTCTCTCTCTCTCCAGCAGCATGATGACGGAAGAATCAGTGTCGCAGACAGAAATAAATGTCCACTGACAGGTTTGTTTGGACTGGAGAACGTTTTATTGTGTATGATTCATTTCGTGGCTGTCACGAGCTAGAATGCTGGTGATGCTGTGCTTAGGTGTGCGAAAGTATATATGTCTTTGAGACGTGGGTATGATTCGAGACTTCTACATTTTGTACTAAGATTTTAATCGAGTGCTTGGGCAACTAGAGGCGTGCGTGCGTGTGTGTGTGTGTGTGTGTGTGTGTGTGTGTGTGTGTGTGTGTGTGTGTGTGTGTGTGCGTGCGTGTGCATGCGTGCGTGTGTGTGTGTGTGTGTGTGTGTGTATGTGGTGTGTGTGTGTGTGTGTGTGTGTGGAGAGAGAGAGAGAGAGAGGAGACAGAGAGAGGAGAGAGAGAGAGAGAGAGAGAGAGAGAGAGAGAGAGAGAGAGAGAGAAACAGACATACAAACAGGCGGACGGACGGAAGGCAGAAGAGAGAGAGAGAGAGAGAGAGAGAGAGAGAGAGAGAGAGAGAGAGAGAGGAGAGAGAGAGAGAGCAGCTACGTGTAAACAAGAGAAGAAACAAACAAAAACAAGTCAGTACAGAATATCGGTCTAAACAGATTACGTGCGGAAAACAGAACGGATTTTTTTTTGTTGTTGTTTTGAGTACACCACCCAGCCATAGCAAATATGGAGGTTCTATTTTCGGACCATGTATGTATGTGTAGCCGCCCCGATCCCCTCCCCTACCCCCGCCCCCACCCCGCCAACCACCCTCCTCTCTATCCTTCCCTCCTCCTCCATCCCCCCATCACCTCACCGTCATTTCACCCTCCTCTCCTTTCTCTGTCCTTCTACCCCCCCCCCCCCCCCCCCCCCCCCGCCCCCACCTCATTCCCAATGTCTCCTGTCTGATTCTCTCCCTTTCCCCTCCCCTCCCCTCGAGCTCGTCACCCCACTCAACCTTCCCCCTGTTCTCCGTCTCCCCCTTTCCCTCACTACCCTTCTTCCCCTTCCCCCCCCTCCCCACCCCCCCCCCCCCCCCCCCCAACCCCCATCCCCCCCCCCCCCCCCCCCCCCCCCCAGTCCCTCTCCTCGCTCTCACGGCTTCGAATTTCACGAATTTATCTCTTTTTTTTAAAGTTTGAACTGGGACTTGAACTAGGAACTCTTCGACCTTTCGTGTAGTAGCGCTGTCCCAAATGAGTTATTCCCACTGGCTTCACGTTAAATCGGCAGTTTTATTCTACAAGGACACATGTTTTTGATTCTATATGAACAACCAACGGTGAGGCCAGTTCCGTTCTCTCTTAATACAACTAATACGACTGTCCAGCACAACAAGGATTCACTCGGGACAGGCCCGGTGTTACGGAGAATATTGATTCCGTAGAAATTTGACTCCCCGGTTCTTTTTTTCTCCGGAGAAAAATGAACCGTTCAGTTTTCTACAGGTTTTGGAGTCAATATTCTACGAGAAGAAGAGAGAGAGAGAGAGAGAGAGAGAGAGAGAGAGAGAGAGAGAGAGAGAGAGAGAGACAGATATACAGACAAACAGGCGGACGGGCAGACAGACTCTCTCAATATTCTGTGTGTGTGTGTGTGTGTGTGTGTGTGTGTGTGTGTGTGTGTGTGTGTGTGTGTGTGTGTGTGAAGATAGTCATGCAGCTGAACAGCTCTTTTAGATGGTTTCCTTCCAAGTGATAAAAAAATATTCTACGGAGAATATTGACTCCTTCTGTAGAATATTGACTCCCATGGTTACGGAGAATATTGACTCCCGTAGAAAAATGAGTCCTGTGTCAATTTTGTTGCAGTTTGCAAACTCTGGTAAGTTTTCAGCTCCGTTTGTCTGTCACAGTGTGTGTTTGTATGACTGTACGCAAAAAAAAAAAAAAAAAAAAAAAAAAAAAGCTGTTTTTCGTAAACTGCTAGATGGATCTTGAATTAACTTGGATTGCTTGTACATGTTTCACATTCATCACTCTCAAAAGAAAGATCAGGTCTATGGGTCAAAGGCGAAAGTCAATGGTCACGTTAATTTTCCTTCGTAGCTGTTTCTCGGGGATTTTTCGGGAACTATTGGACAGATCTCAACGATTCTATCCACAATTATCACCTTCACAAAAAAAAGAGGGTTTGTGACTCAACGATCAAGGTAGCAATGGCCACGTTAATTTTTCTTCACAGCTGTTTCTTGGGAGTTATAAAACGGATCTAAAGGGAACTTGGTTGGTTCGTTGTATTTCACAACCATAAACCTCACAAGAAAAATAAAGTCTGTGAGTGAAAGGTCAGATCACTCTGGCCATGTTAAACTGCGCGTATAGGCATGTGCTGGCGTGTAAAGCGGCTTTTATAATTGCAATTATGTATGTGTGTGTGTGTGTGTGTGTGTGTGTGTGTGTGTGTGTGAGAGAGAGAGAGAGAGAGAGAGAGAGAGAGAGAGAGAGAGAGAGAGAGAGAGAGAGAATAGTCATGCAGCTGAACAGCTCTTTTAATGGTTTCCTTCCAAGTGATAATGCTGTTGCTTTAAATCACATATCAAGCAGGCTGTTACTTGAGCAGTACATATGCCTAAGATAACCTGGACCCAGAAAAAACACCCAATCGGACTCAGAGCTTCATTTTTAGGGAATTATTTCGTTATTTAATTATTGATTGATTAATTATTATCTGCCGTAGTTTTGACGCCAAGTGTAAAATGTAGCCAATGGTAGATTTTTGGGACTCTGGCTAGAAGTCTAACGTATTTATTTGGTCATGTTTAATCGGTGTCGTTCTCTAATGTTTCATTCGTCTGACTGACTTGTTGCTGGAAATAATATTGTTATTGACAAAGACGGAATGGTTGTGTATCTGTGAATTGGGATCTCGTTGGCTAGAATGTATTGTGACAGTGTAATGTATGTGTGCCGCAGCCTGGTTGATGTGGTCGCGTCGACGTACATGAACTTTTGTGTTTTATAATACGGTGTGTGTGTGTGTGTGTGTGTGTGTGTGTGTGTGTGTGTGTGTGTGTGTGTGTGTGTGTGTGTATGTATGTGTGTGCGCGCGCGAAACATGAATTTACAGCTGTGTGTGTCTGTATGCGTACGTGTGCGTGTGTGCTGGCGTGCACATTGCATGTGCGTGCATGCGGGTCTGCGTAGCAGCACCAGCAGCAGTAATAACAGTGGTTTGTGTTGTTGGTGTCGTACAAGATTCATCTTTGTCTTGGCCGATTCCTACATCCAAAATTCGTACAGACAGAGATAGACAACTAGCTAATACTCTCTCTCTCTCTCTCTCTCTCTCTCTCTCTCTCTCTCGTCTAATATCACACAATTTTGTGAAAAGACGTAAAAACGAAAGTACTACTACTACTACTACTACTACTACTACACACACACACACACACACACACACACACACACACACACACACACACACACACACTGTGTTGAAAACTGCTCAAGTGGATAAGTGTATAGGGTTCTCTGTCTGTCTCTCTGTCTCTCTCTCTGTCTGTCTCTCTCGTCTCTGTCAGCTGTATGAAGAAGAAAATCCATTTAAATGTAACTGATAAAAACACTGACGGGTATGATAAGCAATGGAAAAATAATAAAGCAAATGCTATGACATTATTGTCTGATATATAAATGGCAAATTCTGTCTGCGTGTGTGTACGCTATAGACTCAAAAACGGCTCAACCGATTGTAATGAAATTTGGCAGGTACGTCTGTTGTGACCTGAGGATGGTTTTGGGCTAATCTCTAAAAAAAATAAAACCGTTACAAAGCTGTTATAACGGTTTCAAAGACATCTTTTTCCTCTGCTTTTCATCAAATAGCCGTTGTGACATTACACAGGTACAGGGCTGCTTCTCAAAAATTAGAACCGTTATTTGGCAGTTAAAAAACGTTATTTATAACAGTTAAAAACCGTTAAAAACACCAAACCCTGTAAAAACTGTTTAAAACCCGATCTTCTGAGGTTGGCGGCCACGAGAGTCATCGGATCGCCACCAAACTTGACATAAGCCTACAGGAACATCCAGCGGTTAACATACGGTCATTAGACAGTCATTATGACCATTAAATTTGACCGTTAAAAACCGTTCTTTTCAAAATTTAGGCTGCTCTTGATAAAATTCGGTATACATGTGCAGTTTTAAACGCCGAAAAATGATATACAACTTTTACGAACCGAAATTTTAAATTGACTGATAAAAAACGTTATTTTATAAATTTAGAGTATTCTTGAAGAAATTCGATATACATGTGCAGTTTTAAACACTAAACAATGATATACAATTTTTAAGATCCGAAACTTAACATTGACCATTAAAAGCCGTTATTTTCTAAATTTCGAAATTTACAACGTTCTTGATAACATTCTGTATGCACGTACAGTTTTAAGCGCTGAACAATGTTATGCAAATTTTATGAACCAAAACTTAACATTGACCGTTAAAAACCGTTATTTTCTAAATTTACACCGTTATTGATAAAATTCGGTATGCGTATGTCCAGTAACGGTAAGTAATTTTGCAACATGGATGGGACAGGGTAGGGGGATGAAAAGGGAGGAATGAGAGGGGCCAGAAAAATGACTGTACAGTGCAAAGCCTGATACACTATTTTCACATTAGACACAGACCCGTTGATTAACTCAAGAAAAAACTAAATAAACTACTTCTGCACAAAGTCTGTTCCTACAAAATTAAGGGCAATCCGAAGAATGGGAATGGGAACAGTGAGTGCAGGCGGAAAATCGAGCGAGAGACGCATCTCGACGTGCTAGGGAAGATCCAGAGGAAAGGAACCAGAGACGGGAAGCAGACCGTGTCCGGACTGCATCTCATCATGCCCGGGAAGAACCACATGAGACGCAAGCAAGGCAGCAAGCAAACAGGAGATCATGAGTCAATGTTAATGCTGCAAAGAACATGAATGAAAATGGGGATAAAAAATGGAGGGGGGGGGGGGGGGAGTATTTCCCTTTCTCCATATAGTCCTGTACCTGGCTGTAAGTCCCGTGTACATTATGGTGTTAGGAGAATTTCTCACTGCAAAGAAGATGTATGAAAATGGGGGGGAAAAAAAGGGGGGGGGGGGGGAGAGAGAGAGTATTTCCCTTTCTCCATATAGTCCTGTACCTGGCTGTAAGTCCCGTGTACATTATGGTGTTAGAATTTCTCACTGCAAAGAAGATGTATGAAAATGGGGGGAAAAAAGGGGGGGGGGGAGAGTATTTCCCTTTCTCCATATAGTCCTGTACCTGGCTGTAAGTCCCGTGTACATTATGGTGTTAGGAGAATTTCTCACTTGATTTGAGTCAAAGGGCACCTAGACATAAAAAATCACGGAGGTGATCGGGCACCACCCTGGTACATTTTGCGTAATGGCCGATTCAAATATGGCCGCCACCCGCCACGGTGAAAATCCCAACTTTTGTGTTTTTGACAATATATACACTTGTAACACTTCTAATCCAACTCATTTGGGTGTGCCGAGTTCATTTCTGGTATTATTTTGTCCATTTCGGGTCATCTTGACCAAATGCTATGGTCAAGGTAATTTTCCTATACCGATGGTCTTGACCGTAGCCTGGCGATATTCTAGCAGTAACAACAGGGCTCCTATACATAATGCTACTAATTCTGACATGCATTTTCACTGTGATTCACTATTAAAGATATAAGTCATTCTGATCTTGAATTCACAAGTGAACGCCATTTTTACCTATCCAACTAAAACTGTCCTTGCTGTTTTTTTTCACTTTTTTCTGTATTGTATGGTCAGTGACACATCCCAACAGAAACCGAAAAAGTTCTCAAGTATGCAACAAACATGCTCAATGTAACTGCAATTGTCTCTTTCCATCACTGATTGGAACATGGACAATTATCTGATTTTCCATGGCAGAATGTGACGCTGCAAACTCGAGCAGAACAGCACCCACACCGTCGAGTGTCACACTTGCCTACGCACTTGCATATTGTGAGCAAAGTGGGTGGCAAGGGCTTCATGTATTTAGATGGCAACAGGGTGCCAAAATGTTGCTCCCACCCATGTTCTAGTGGTTCTAGGTAGTCCTCAAGTTGTTGACTGGCCGCCCCAAGCAGATGGCATGCTTTGTGCACCAGAAAGGCTCCTCTGTGGATGTGGCCTCTGATGACACTGCTTGTGGGTGGGAGAGAGTCAATTCCAGCTGTAGCACTGCTGTAGTTCTCCACTCTGAGCTGGTTGAACGTTTCAGCAGTTGTTGATCTGACATCCGCCCAGACATGTACAAGGTACATTTCCGCCAGAGCTTCATCTTGCTCTGACAAGCTGTCTGTCTCTCCAAAGTTCGTCAGATGCTGTACAGGGTCAGCGGCCATAGCAGCGTGCTTCGTCCCTACCTTACTCATACAGTCATCCCCAGTCAGTATGTGTGCTTTGATCACTGACATGGCCAGCGGTGCTCTAAGCCTATAAACTGCTTGGTGCGGTGGAAGCATCCGCTGCCTCTCACCTGTGCCAAACTGCTGCCAGATTTCCTTCAACCCCAGCACTTGGAACTGATGGGTGTAGTGAAGCAGTAGTGCGAAAGTGTCCGTGTCGTTGGAAACTACTATAACTCTCTTGCACTGTTTGACGCGAACGGCCCACTCCACATGTACCACCAGTCTGGCGTCCGCCTCTTCAATCCAGCTGTGCAGGGCCAGGATTTCTTCACCGCCAGCTGCTTTGGCTGGAAGCACCTCATCATCAGAAACGACAGAACTGGCGATGATGACAGGATTTCCTTCAGCTCGATTGCTCACTATTTCTCGAACCAGCAGCTGAAGATTCTGTTTGTTCTTCTCAGATGCCCAGAACTTGTCAAGCTGTCGAGGGATGTGTGTGTCTGCGTTCATGCCAATAATGTCAATGGGCGTCACATCAGCTCGCCTCATGCGCTCTCCTTCTTTCAGGGAAAGTTCAACGTATGAATCTAACACCAGGTGAATGTAGTTTGACTCATGGCAGATGCTTGTGGCTGATGTGATGACTGCAGTGACTACAGCACCGAGGGTAGAGAATTCTGCTAGCGGCATCTGTCGCATCTTTGACATGAAGTCTACCACAACATGAGTGGGAAGTAGAGACGTCTGATTCCATTGTGTGAGGTCCAGTTCAGATTCAATTTCACCAACAAGTGTTGACTTGTTGACGTGAGCGGGAAGATCACCATCAAACAGTGGAGTCACTGGCAGCAGATCGTGAGCAAGTATCTGTTTGATGTCCATGCCACGCTCCTTTGCAATGTCCATGGTTCTCTGTGCCTCCGCAACGTCCTTGGATGACAGATCCTTCTTTTCTTTGAGAATGGTGGCTGGTGTTTTCTGAGGCTGTTCGTTGAACTGGGGCAGCTTCCTCTTTGATACGGTTGCACTCATTTTCTTGGTCTTCTCGACCAGCACCTCCTGCCTGCATGACTGGTAGACACGCTCGCCATTCTCGAGACACTTGAGCAGACGCTCAGCCACTTGTCGGTCAACAGCCAGCTTGGTCAGCAGGTGATCCAGTGGCACGGGTTCTTGAATCAACACCGAGTAAGGATTCTGTCGCTCCATCACAAAGTCCAGCAGCTTCTCCACATTTTGATTGAATGTGACACGGCGAGTGGAGCTCAGTGCATGCCGAAGATGGCATTCTGTGTGGTTCATGGGGTTGGTGGTGAGCTGGTTGAGGAGATTGGTTATACACCCAATCTCGTGGAACAAGAGTTCAAATTCTGCCACAGAACCGGCATTTCGTGTAGCTCCCACTACATAGTGACCTCCAGGACCCTTGGACACTCGCTGGATGGTCTGTTTAACCTTCATGTCGCCTCCGACGGCACAGAACCAGCCTGGACGATCCTGAACAACCCACTGGCCCATAGAGAAACGCCGATAGAGCTCAGGAGGTGTGAGCTCCAGCACCTTGATTTGCTCAAGATACCACGAGCCATAACGCAGGTAATTGATGCAGTCCAATTCTGCAAAGATCAGCATAGAGTCCTCGACAGTAATTATATATAGATCCCAGTTTCCGTCTCTGTCGGAGACAACAGCGTTTTTGATGACGGCGACCATCCGCAGCCAAACACCAAAGAACTGGCAGAGCTCAGACTTGGCCTCGCACTCCTTCTCAAACTCCACAAAGTCCTGATGCAACTTCTCAACTTGTCCACTCAGGGTCTGGAACTCCTCTGGACAACGCGTGTTTGCAGCAAGTGAAGTTTGCAGAGCCTACACCTGCACTAGCTCTGGATATGCAGTGTTGTCTTTGTGTTGCCAGAACATCTGCCACTGGAGCGACCGGATCAGGTCCTCCACAATCAGCATTCCAGTGAGAGCTCGGACATAATGGCTGACATTCAAGGCCGACTCGATCACGCCACGTCCAAACACGCCACATTCAACCAGTGCGTCGTCTAGGCCAGAACCTCGAAGCAGTTTGCCCTGGCACCTGAGCAGAATGAGAGTCCAGTGGAGCAGAGGAGCAGATCCTTGAACTGTTCTGCTTCATGCAGGTAAACATCTGCGGCCACAGCAAACACGCCTTCATCGCACCAAACTGCCATGGATGCTTGGTTCAGCTGTCTGCGACAACTTTGAAAGTTTGTGAGACAGTGTCTGACTGTAGCACGCTCAGTAATGGGTCTTGGTACGACGGGAAGGAAGCCAACACGCATCATTGGCACTACTGCAGAAGAGACAAATGTGTGCACGGTGGCCCAGATTTGAGGAGAGTGCCTAAGCCTTTCTTTTGTAGAGTGGTGCCCAAACTGCATGGGGACGTGAATCTACCTATATTTCTTCAACACTCTTACAAGTGTATACTCTCCATGTGGGCCCCCACAGAGGACTGCCTCCCAGCCAACATGATCAAACTTCAAGGGACAACGCGACAGCCCTCCCAAGATGACTCCCCTCAGCGCAACTTGATCAAGCTCAAACGCACTCTAGGGAATCTACATCACAAACATGAAATGACTAAGCTCCAACTTAACTTTCTCTCCAAATGTAAGGAAAGGAAGATCATACCAAAAGGCCTACAACTTTCCTTCAACATTACGGGAATCCCATCTGAGCAGTTTTTTGAAGGCGTACAATCAACACTTAACAAAGCTAGCTCTAGGCTACTTGATGAGATTATGGAAGAAAAAAGAAGAACTATGGTAGACACCCAAACCAAACTTCTTGAATCCCGTCTGAAACTACAAACCACTCTTGGGATGCAGGAGACAGACGGACTCTTGGCCAGGATCAAACAATCTCGGAAACCCTCTATTTCCCAGAAAATCTCGGACCTCAACAAGAAACTCCGGCGCTTGTCTTCAACACCTCAGAGGAACCCATCCTTCCTTGGATCCACTAAAGTGAGAGGGTTGATTTATGATCCTCGTAATAGGACAGACCCTTCCCCAGAAAAGCTCGCCCACACCGTCCTCGTCGTCACGGAAAGCCCCGCAGCCAAAAGATTCCCAGCAGGAGCTTTAGTAAAGCTCAAGCCAGTGACCTACCCAGGCATGCATCTCCTCACCCCTTTGATCCGATTGTCACAGCAGATATTGAGCTATCCCAAGACCAGATTGCCATCTGCAGACTCTCAGACTGCTTTTCCCCAACCCCCCGTGAGCCAATAGATGTATGTGACCAACGCCTAGGCACGCATGCCTGGGCTGAGCGCCTCTGTTGGCACTTTTTCCACTACCAAAGGAAGAAAAAATCCAAGACGGACGATCACATAGAAAAAGAGGAAACATTCACTAAAATGCCCTGGTACCAACCCACAACGAGAAGTGCTCCAAGGAACAATGCTGCCCTGGAATCCTTCATCAAAGCATGCCAAGACAACTTCCTCGACCATACAAAGCGAAGGAAAATCAGAGACAACCTGACACACGGGCAGAGAAAAGCCCTTGGAGAACTAAGGAACCTGCCACTGACAAAAGGCTGTGCATGCCGCTACGCAGACAAAACAGGCAATACAGTGATCATATTACTCGAAAAGGATGATGACACAATCACCCAAACCCTGAGGGACCCTGGCTACTACGACATCCTCCCTAAAGACCCCACTCCAGGAACTGTCAACAAAATCAAGCACTGGGCGGAAAAGTGGCTGACAAATGGAGGTATTAATGAGGAAATGGCCCACTACATCACCAATGTCTCGGCACGTCGCCCAGGAAAATGCAAGCCTCTCATAAAAACCCATAAGCTAAGCCCTACCCAACCAGGCTGCTACCGACAGGCTGCGGCACCCCAGTTCAACCTATCTCCAAATTTGTGCAGCTGTGCATCAGCCACCTCACCCAACATCTTCCCTACCAAGCAATGGACACAAAGGAATTCCTTCAACAGGTTGACAAGATCAACACAACTCTAGCCCCTCTCCCTGACTCTGCCTGCTTTGCTGTTTGTGACGTTGTGTCTCTGTACCCCAACGTCAACAACGACATGGGCATCCCTGCCACAAAAGAGCTCCTACTGAAACACCCCACTCCCCTGGGAGTTCCCACGAACTGCGTCATGGAAGCTCTTTCTCTGTCACTGGATAACAATATCACCCAACACACTGATGAGAGTGGCACTATCTATGCTAGACCCAACCATGGCATAGCCATGGGACCACCTCATGCCTGTGATTTCGTTGATGTATTCATGGGTAAGTTGGACCAGAAACTCGTGGAGACCTGCCCTATTCCTCTCCTCTCTGACCTGGTTTCAGCCCCCGCTGATGACCACAAGAGGCAATTAGACTGGAGCCGGTTCCGGGATGATGGTATAACGATACTTCCCAACATTGCGGACTCAGCAAACTTCGAAGCCTTTCTCCAGGACCTCCAACCCCCCTCCATCAAATGGACCATCAATACAGGTACAGAGGTTGACTACCTGGATATTAAGCTAAGGATTGTAAATGGAAGGATTCACACAGACGTCTTTAGCAAACACTGTCACTCATACCTCCCCCCAAATAGCTGCCATGCCCCATCAGTCTTTAAAGGACTTATCTCTAGTGTGGGGACCAGACTGCGTATGCTGTGTAGTGATGACCTGACATTGGATAAACGCATAGAGGAATATACCAGCTATTTTGAACTCTCTGGATGGGACCGAAAAAAAGCCAAAAGGGAACTAACCAGAGGGGCTCAGGTGAATCGCAGCGAAGTACTTTTTAAGCCGAGGAAGAGCAAGGACAAAAAATATGCCTGGGTGACTACGTACGACCCACACTACCCTCCCAAGTCAAAAATCATAAGGGAGAATCTCCACCTGCTCTCCATGGACAGAGAAAACAGGAAAATATTCCCACCCAAAACTTTGATCGCGGCTGACAGACGCAGGAGAAACCTGGGGCCAATATACAAACCCACGATTCCCCGCCGTTTTGTTCAGCACGGACCAAAGTCGAACCAGGCTTCTTCAAGTGCCAAGCAAAGCGATGCGACACCTGTGCCCATGCCATAGACATCGGGAGATTCATATCCCCATGGGACCAAAGAAGGTGGGAGATTAGGAAAACACTGGGCTGCACAACCCCCAACACAGTTTACATCGTCCGGTGTAAGATCCATCAAGACGCCTGGTACGTTGGTTCTACCAGAAATCTAAAGCAGAGATGGGCTGGTCACAAATCGGACATCAAATTAAACAAGACGAACAAATGCCAAGTGGCCCACCACATGAATACTTTGAAGCACCCATCCGAAGACCTTCACTCTGACGTCGAAATATTTGCCATAGACTGTGTAGAGGACGAAAGATTACTCGGTAAGAAAGAAACATGGTGGATGACTAATATCGGGACAGTCTTTTGCGGTCTGAACGCCAGACTGGACATCTGTTCAATACTCCGTAACAGGATCCAGTTCCAGTAATAGCGCTAGGATCCAGTCCCAGTAATAGTGCTAAATAAGTGTGTATGTGTGTGCGTGTGCGTGTGTGTGTGTGAGAGAGAGAGAGAGAGAGAGAGAGAGAGAGAGAATGTGTGTGTGTGTGTGTGTGTGTGTGTGTGTGTGTGTGTGTGTGTGCGTGCGTGCGCGTGTGCGCTTGCATCTATGATTGTGTGGGTGTGTGTAGGTGTACACGTGCACGGGTATTTATGTGTGCGTGTGTGCGTGTGTGTGTGTGTGTGTGTGTGTGTGTGTGTGTGTGTGTGTGTGTGCACGTTGGTGGGGTGCATGTGTGTGTTTGGTGGATTAGCTGAGGAGGTTATGTCGGAGTGTGGGTGCGTATGTATGTGTCTGGGGGTGTATGCGTATGTCCTAGCAGGTGTGGGGGTGGGGGGTTGAATGTGTGCGTTTGTGTTTGCGTGTGCGTGTGCGTGTGTGTGTGTGTGTAAGAGTGTGTATTTGCGTATGTGGGTGTGTGAGGGTCAGGGGGTATGGGGGGATAGTGTACTGGGGCTTAGTCTGTTTTTGCATGATAGTAAAGGTGTTTTAAGGCACAACAGTTTTTTGTAAGCATATCTTTCGTGATCTTTAGCTTTTTCTTTCTAAATGTATCAGATTGGGGATGTGAGAGTGCATTTGCATTTATTCATGTTTTCATTTCTTGAGGTGTGTGACCAATTGATAGGATTCCTTTTGTGTAAGTTCAGCTGCTTATTCGATTTTGATGTGAAGTGTGCCAACAATAGGCAGAGGGGGAACATGTATGTTGATTGAGGGGTATAAATTGCCTTGTGTGTGGGTGGGGGTAGGGGGCGTTGTGTGTGTGGCGTGTGTGTGTGTGTGTGTGTGTGTGTGTGTCGCGCGCGCGGTGTGTGTGGCGCGCGTGTGTTTATTGTGAGTGGGTGAGAGAGAGAGAGAGAGCGTGAGAGAGACGGAGAGAGAGAAGAGAGAGAGAGAGAGAGAGAGAGAGTGAGAGGAGGAGAGAATGTATGCAAGATGGGGTGTGGAGGTGGTGAGTGCGTGTGTGTGTGTTTTTTTTCCTGTGAGTTGTTCTCTTGGTGTGGTTATTGTCGCTTTGCCCTGTTCGGGTTACGATCAGAAGCTTGTTTGAAGAAGCCCGAGTCGGGCGAAAATTCACAACTAAATAAATAAATGTTGGAATAGCAGTGGTCTGGGTCTTGCGACTCCTTTTTTATATTTCTGCTTGCTAGTGCAGGCACTATCTGGCCTAAGCCTTTCTTTTGTGGAGTGGTGCCCAAACTGCATGGGGACGTGAATCTAATGTGTGTGTGTGTGTGTGTTTACATATAATTCCCAAAGCCTCTGGGTCGTAGTGACAGTGAACCCTCAAATGGTTTACAGTGTCCAGGGCACTGCATGATGGCGGCGCAGCCCACCCCACTCCATCACGACTGCCGGGTGAAAACAAGGTTTTTCAACCGAAAAAAAAGCAACTGACCCAACAGGGGTTCGACCTCACGACCACCAGCTTCGCAGGTAAACACTCCGACCACATCGATGTTTAAAGTGCTGTATCTATGTCAATAAACATACCGACATGTTACGTACGTGGCCATAAAGTAACATTCTTTAACCCGTACATCGATCAACATACGGACTGTATACGTGCTTACACAGTGACGCTTTGCATATTGTGTTGTTAATGTATGTCGTTCAACATACTGACTGTATACGTGCTTACACAGTGACGCTTTACATATTGGTGTCGTTAATGCATGTCGATCAATGTGTGGTCGTTATATGTCGATCAACGTGTGGTCGTTATATGTCGATCAACGTGTGGTCGTTATATGTCGATCAACGTGTGGTCGTTATTATGTCGATCAACGTGTGGTGTTAATGTATGTCGATCAATGTGTGGTTAATGTATGTCGATCAACGTGTGGTCGTTAATGTATGTCGATCAACGTGTGGTGTTAATGTATGTCGATCAAGTGTGGTTAATGCATGTCGATCAACGTGTGGTCGTTAATGTATATCGATCAACGTGTGGTCGTTAGTAGTATCAAGTGTAATGTCGATCAACGTGTGGTCGTTAATGTACGTCGATCAACGTGTGGTCGTTTATGCATGTCGATCTACCTATTGGTGTCCAACATGTATGCCCACACACAGAACAAAAAGACATTTTGAACTGTATGTTGTCTGTCATAGACGTTTACAAGTGTGTCGATCACCTTATCGGCGTTTAATATGCATGTCGAGTTGCATCAGGAAATACGTTCCAAATATATGGCGATCAACGTATCGACGTTTTCCACGTTTGTCATGGAACATAATAAAAAGAGATAATAATAAAAAAAAAGATCTGACAAATGTAGATCAAAACATTGCCGATTTACACCATGCCCATCAACGTAACCACCTTTACAAATGTGACCATCAACAGTCCTACCACCAACCAGATGACGATGGCGTTTTACATAGTGTACGTCGATCGACATATTTATGTTTCACAGGTATATGTGGATGAACACAGAGACGTTTTGCACGTACGGTTGATAGACATGCCGCCTTTTTACAGGTATCTCGCTCATCGTACTGACGTTTTACATACGTCGAATAAGACGTCAACTTTTTACATGTATGTTGATGAACGTGATGATGTACGCATGCCGATCAAAGATCGATACACGTCTCAATCATACTGACGTTTGACATGGATGTCGATCAGCAGACTCCACCTCCGTCTGGACCGGAACCATCGGGTAGACAAGGAGAACGGCTGCCACCGCCTGACCATCCGGCACTCGGGGAAAGGACACCGGAAGCGGAAGGGTCCTACTCGAGAACAACCTTGACCTGATCTTGACCGGCTTTTACGCCGACACGGCAGACAGGCTGACCGCCATGGAGATCACTCAGGCGGAGCAACTGACGGACTATCTTGTTTCGTTGCTCACTCAGTTTTGTGGAGGGCAGGTTTTTTTTTTTTGCAGCGAGGGCCAGTTCCTGGCAGAGGCGGAGGAGGTAGGGAGTGGGTGAAGGTGGATGGGTACGGGAAGGGAGAGCGAGGAGTTAGAGGTTCGTTTCCTCCCTCGAATACAAAAATTCAGAAACGCATTCTAGACACACGAAAAGAAGTCCCCCTCCGTCAAAAATGATAAAAGCCACCATGTTGTAACCGTCTCTGCCCGTCCCCCCCCCCCCTCCCCTCTCTCAAAAAGTCACAGGCTTCTCCCCCCCCCCCCCCCTCTCCCTCTCCAGATATACATACCATTGCGCATATAATGTAACTGGGAGAACCACCTCAATAAATCCTATATTACAGCAACTGATGTTTAACTTCAGAAAACACGTTTGTAATTGTTCATACACTTTTTGTTTCTCTTGTGGGAATGTGCGTGCGTGCGTGCGTGCAAGTGTGTGTGTGTGTGTGTGTGTGCGCGCGCGCGCGCACATACACTCTGTTCTAGAACAGTGTCCAAAACACTGACATTTTTGCATCCACTACTAGGAAGTGCCATGACGTTTGTTTTGAAAGCACCGACTTGTTTCCATTTGTTACAACAGGAAACGTCCGACGGTTCGTTTAAACCTCATTACAATTTGGACAGAAAACTTGTGTCGAGAGAATACACCATTTCAAGTTAAAAATAAGTAAACTGATCCAACGTCTTCACACCGACACATCAAGGCATACCAGTCCATACACCGCGTTAGTTTTCCATGCATTTAGATATTCGTCACAAAATGGAACGATGGCATCCGTTGTCTCGAGAGAATAGTGTTGTGCCGTGGATAGGTCAGTTGTGGAGTTGCTGCGCCTGCTGTGGCTGAAGAGCCCGATCTTTGAGCGGGAGACTGTTCTCTCTCTTAAGCATTAGGGCGTAACAGTTCATACATAGCGTTTGTTTTCCCACTTGCCTAGATATTTGTCACAAAATACATTGGACAAGGAGCCAACAGTAAACTGACGCAGCCGGCAATTGAGTGATAAGTTCAAACTACCCATGGGGTCCGATTTGTACAGGGTGAGCGATACGTTCAAACCACCCATGGGGTCGATTTGTACATGGCGACAGTCTACGCGGTCCACTCGCCGATAAAGAGGTGTTTGATTCAGTTCAGGGAGGGCAAAGAAGGCGGAAGAACAGGGATCGGTTCAATCTTCCACAATGCTGCGCTCCACACGCGGAGAATGTCCAGAAGTTCACCGCCCCTTTAGCCATCACCCTGTGGGATTGAACAGTTGTCGGTTTCACGCCCCGGCTTCCGCGGCTTTTGGTCACTGCACATTATCTTTTCACCGTTTTCCATGCATTCTCTTGGGGAAGATTACGGTAAGAAGCCACATTAGCGATTTGCATGCAGCTCGGGGAGACCAACCTTTTCTTTTACCGACCCGATTTAGCTCAGTGGTCAGCTCGTGGTGTTTTACTCTACCAGACAGCCTGACGGTGGGGCGATCTGAGAAGTGTTCAGAGCTGTCCACACTCTGGGAGACTATCAAACTAAGGGACGCAAGTGCTAAAATTCACTCCCCTGTGTCACGGTCCGTCTGGACGAGTGCCGGTGAGCGAAGGGAGATAACACTGGTGTTCTCACTATGCGCCACTTACTCAAAGACAGTCGCAACACGAAATTTACAGCGCGGTTTTCCGCATAAATACAATGTATCACTTTCTGGCAAACCTCACATGCACAAGCAGGAGAACGGCCTGAAAACTGTCACCAGCCAGGGAACTGAAACGACTTGATAACCCAAGGTGTTAATCTTTCAGTCCAACAGGATTACAGACGGAAACGCTTCCGATGAGAAGCGTAATATCTGAAGTTCTCGCCGAATGCTCTCAACTTCACATGGATAACTCCCACATAGTTCATAAGAAATTTGAAGGTCGATGTGCATTTGACGCGGTCTGTAACGGTCAGGCAGCTGCGCGCTCAGTGCGGAAGGGGTCAAAGCAAGGCCACTAACGTACTCATGCCCGACACCTCTGTCACACATGAAACGGTCATGACCATACACGTTTAAAGAAGTTTAACCCTGTCTAATAGCCGTACGGGCAGTCAGCCGTTAACAGATTCATCGTGTATAAAGGCAAGGCAGTTTTTTTTTAAAAAGGCGCAACGCAGTTCTTTCCGCCGCTTTAACCTGGTCCGAACTGAATCAGCCCACATACTGCTGGTGGGTGGGGGGGGAGATTTTCCGGACCGTTTGAACGCACGAACGCCAGCTCTACAGCTGACCGTACCAACATATTCGACTGAAGGTACACGAGATTACACACGTACACAATTCTCCACTCTAGTATAACAAAGGCCAAAAAAAAAAGAAAAAAAATGCCTAACTGGCGTGGTATCCCGACAGACTGAGAAATTGTCCATCCTTGACCCATAGATTAACAATTCAACACTTGCAATAAACAAACATCCGAGTGCTCAGGTGACCGATGCAACACGTCCTGGCTTGCTAAATACAACAGAAACGGGATCTTTTTAGTTCAAATGTTCACCCATACCTTCCCCGATTTCCGTTTATTAAACAGGGTAACCCAATTCATCAACACACAAAAACACTCACGCGCGCGCACACACCGTCTTTAACAGAAACAAGTGCATGAATTCAATTTATTTTCCAAATATATCAACTTCAACAAAAAAAACGTTTGCCAACAATGAGGATTTCCCAAAAGACACGATGTCGGATAAACAAAACAGAACCACTCTCCATAACGAGAGACACGTTTGTCATACTACACTCCAGCTTCCCTCCTCAGACATCCCCGAGATCTCCCCGTGAACAGACTTTCTGCCCCCTGTCCGGACACCAATGGCACCGTTCCATCAAACTATAGGGATACAGAATGAAGCTTTCTCAGAGCCGAGGATTTCGGAGTAATGGACATGTCAAAAGCCATTACTCTTGCCCCCTTCCCTTACCAAATTATGCGGTTGCACAAGTTTCTGGAGCAGGGGAAATATGAACTTCGGTTACACACACTATTCAGGATCTACGACTGGTTCACTAAACTCGTTCATTTCTGCCAGTTATGACTCGCTGTAAACTGATCGCATCAATAACCAAACTACCCAACTTCTGCCTCCAAAAACAAAACAAAACCACAAACCAAACGCGCGCTAAACACTTTGCTGTGCTCCTGCGTAAACAAACAAAAGTATTAGCTGTAATGGCCGCTTTGTCAAAATTTGGCACCCGGTATCGACACTTCGCACGAGTGGGTGTGTGTGCATCGTTTGTGCGAGATTAGTTTGTACTCCAGTGTCAGTACGTACACGTATAATACAAAGCCTACATAGCTGTAATGATCGATCTCCAATCAATGTATCAGTTGAGACGTACGTGTGTGTGTGCGTACATTGTGCGTGTGTGTGCGTGCGCGCGTGATTGTGCGTGTGCGTGCGTGTGTCCCCTCGCGCACGTGTGTCCCCTCGCGCACGTGCGCACGTTTATGCTGCACGCACGCGCCCTCGCGTGTGTACACATACACAAGTATTCCGTTTCAAAATGCCCACATTCGCCCCATTATATGGAAAAGACAAGCAGAATCTGCACTTGCACGTACGTAAGAAAAGTTATCGAGTATCCAGACCAATCTAGACAAACACGCACACACAAAAAAGTTGGTGTGTGCGTGTTGGTGGGGGGGAGGGGGGAAGAGAATAATGCACAATATTTAACGATTTGCGTGCCCCATGGCTGTCCCAAGCGTAGGATCTACTCCACAGGCCGGACGCAGCGACGCCCGCAAACCGTGGAACAGCAGAGGGTGCCGGCGGAGCATGCGCCAGGGTCATTGACCGAGCAGAGGTGACGGGGCACACACTTGGGGTTGATCCACACAGGGTAGACTGGGCACCTTTTCACTGGCTCTGCAACACCACAGCGCCACGTCCTTTTAACTGGCGTTGTTGGGTCTCGCAACAGGGAATCAATCGGTTACACTGCCATTACCAGCAGGGCAGGCGTCTGAACATAACAGGGCATTCATCAGCAGTACTGTCAATGGCTCTGTTACTAACAGGGCGTCAATCGTTACATGGCTATAGGCTCTACAACCACGGCACCGGTCCTTTACACAGGCACTAGCTCTGGCACTGGGCACATTCCGTTACGCAGTCACGGGCTCTACGGTAAGAGCGACGGTGGCCTCTGGGTCTACAAACAAATGTTACAGCATCACTGGCGTTACAACGGGGCACCTACTGTCACAGTCATCGACTCTACGTCGGGGCATCCACTACATCGTCGCTAGTTCTACAACAGGGCACGTCGCTAGTTCTACAACGGGGCATGTCGTTAGTTCTACCACAGGGCATCAACTGTTACAGTGACCGACGCTACCACAGGGCATCAACTGTTATATAGTCACCGTCTCTACAACAGGGTATCAACTGTTACGTAGCGACCGACACTACCACAGGGCATCAACTGTTACATAATGACCAACAGGGCATCAACTGTTACATAATGACCAACAGGGCATCAACTGTTACATAATGACCAACAGAGCATCAACTGTTACATAATGACCAACAGGGCATCAACTGTTACATAATGACCAACAGGGCATCAACTGTTACATAATGACCAACAGGGCATCAACTGTTACATAATGACCAACAGGGCATCAACTGTTACATAATGACCAACAGGGCATCAACTGTTACATAATGACCAACAGGGCATCAACTGTTACATAATGACCAACAGGGCATCAACTGTTACATAATGACCAACAGGGCATCAACTGTTACATAATGACCAACAGGGCATCAACTGTTACATAATGACCAACAGGGCATCAACTGTTACATAATGACCAACAGGGCATCAACTGTTACATAATGACCAACAGGGCATCAACTGTTACATAATGACCAACAGGGCATCAACTGTTACATAATGACCAACAGGGCATCAACTGTTACATAATGACCAACAGGGCATCAACTGTTACATAATGACCAACAGGGCATCAACTGTTACATAATGACCCAACAGGGCATCAACTGTTACATAATGACCCCCATACAGGGCAACGACACTGTTACATAATGCCCCCAACAGGGCATCAACTGTTACATAATGACCCCAACAGGGCATCAACTGTTACATAATGACCCCCAACAGGGCATCAACTGTTACATAATGACCCCCAACAGGGCATAAAACTGTTACATAATGACCCCCAACAGGCATCAACTGTTACATAATGACCCCCAACAGGGCATCAACTGTTACATAATGACCCCCAACAGGGCATCAACTGTTACATAATGACCCCCAACAGGCATCAACTGTTACATAATGACCCCCAACAGGGCATCAACTGTTACATAATGACCCCCAACAGGGCATCAACTGTTACATAATGACCCCCAACAGGGCATCAACTGTTACATAATGACCCCAACAGGCATCAACTGTTACATAATGACCCCCAACAGGGCATCAACTGTTACATAATGACCCCCAACAGGGCATCAACTGTTACATAATGACCCACAACAGGGCATCAACTGTTACATAATGACCACAACAGGGCATCAACTGTTACCTAATGACACACCAACAGGGCATCAACTGTTACCTAATGACCACACAACAGGGCATCAACTGTTACCTAATGACACACAACAGGGCATCAACTGTTACCTAATGACACACAACAGGGCATCAACTGTTACTAATGACACACAACAGGGCATCAACTGTTACATCATGAATGCACACAACAGGGCATCAACTGTTACTAATGACACACAACAGGGCATCAACTGTTACATAATGACACACAACAGGGCATCAACTGTTACTAATGACACACAACAGGGCATCAACTGTTACATAATGACACACAACAGGGCATCAACTGTTACATAATGACACACAACAGGGCATCAACGTTACTAATGACCACAACAGGGCATCAACTGTTACATAATGACAACATCCATACAGCGGCATCAACTGTTACATAATGACCCAACAGGCACAACGTACATAATAACACACAGGGCATCAACCGTTACATAATGACCAACAGGGCATCAACTGTTACCTAGTCACCGGCCCTAAAGTGGGCATCCATTGCAATGTCGCCGACTGCACAACAGCACCTAGTCGTTACTTAGTCACTGGCCTTTCAATCGCCATTTAGTCACCAACTCCGAGCATCAATCATCAACAGTCCTTCAATCGGCCTTCAATCCGTCATGTTTATAAGTCACTGCTCAATCGCATTCAGTAGCCACTCCGACAATCATATACAGTCACTGGCCTTTCAATCGCTGTTCATCACCAGCTCCGAGCATCGATCATTATACAGTCACTGGTCTTTCAATCGCCATTTAATCACCAGCTCCGAGCATCGATCATTATACAGTCACTGGCCTTTCAATCGCTATTTAGTCCCACCGCGTCCGAGCATCGATCATTATACAGTCACTGGCCTTTCAATCGCTATTTAGTCACCAGCTCCGAGCATCGATCATTATACAGTCACTGGCCTTTCAATCGCTATTTAGTCACCAGCTCCGAGCATCAATCATTATACAGTCACCTTTCAATCGCTATTTAGTCACCACTCCGAGCATCGATCATTATACAGTCACTGGCCTTTCAATCGCTATTTAGTCACCAGCTCCGAGCATCATCGATTATACAGTCACTGGCCTTTCAATCGCTATTTAGTCACCAGCTCCGAGCATCGATTATACAGTCACTGGCCTTTCAATCGCTATTTAGTCACCAACTCCGAGCATCGATCATTATACAGTCACTGGCCTTTCAATCGCTATTTAGTCACCAACTCCGAGCATCGATCATTATACAGTCACTGGCCTTTCAATCGCTATTTCAGTCACCAACTCCGAGCATCGATCATTATACAGTCACTGGCCTTTCAATCGCTATTTAGTCACCAGCTCCGAGCATCGATCATTATACAGTCATGGCCTTTCAATCGCTATTTAGTCACCACTCCGAGCATCGATCATTATACAGTCACTGGCCTTTCAATCGCTATTTAGTCACCAGCTCCGAGCATCGATCATTATACAGTCACTGGCCTTTCGCTATTTAGTCACCAACTCCGAGCATCGATCATTATACAGTCACTGGCCTTTCAATCGCTATTTAGTCACCAACTCCGAGCATCGATCATTATACAGTCACTGGCCTTTCAATCGCTATTTAGTCACCAGCTCCGAGCATCGATCATTATACAGTCACTGGCCTTTCAATCGCTATTTAGTCACCAACTCGAGCATCATTATACAGTCACTGGCCTTTCAATCGCTATTTAGTCACCAACTCCGAGCATCGATCATTATACAGTCATTGGCCTTTCGCTATTTAGTCACCAACTCCGAGCATCGATCATTATACAGTCACTGGCCTTTCAATCGCTATTTAGTCACCAACTCCGAGCATCGATCATTATACAGTCACTGGCCTTTCAATCGCTATTTAGTCACCAGCTCCGAGCATCATTATACAGTCACTGGCCTTTCAATCGCTATTTAGTCACCAACTCCGAGCATCATTATACAGTCACTGGCCTTTCAATCGCTGTTTAGTCACCAACTCCGAGCATCGATCATTATACAGTCACTGGCCTTTCAATCGCTGTTTAGTCACCAACTCCGAGCATCGATCATTATACAGTCACTGGCCTTTCAATCGCTATTTAGTCACCAGCTCCGAGCATCGATCATTATACAGTCACTGGCCCTTCAACTGCTATTTAGTCACCAGCTCCGAGCATCAATCATTATACAGTCACTGGCCTTTCAATCGCTATTTAGTCACCAGCTCCGAGCATCAATCATTATACAGTCACTGGCCTTTCAATCGCTATTTAGTCACCAGCTCCGAGCATCAATCATTATACAGTCACTGGTTCTCAGAGCATTAAGCACTAGTCACTGGCTCTACAAAGGATTTCAATCACAGAGCGATTGGTTCTACAACAGGGCATCAATCACACCAATCGGCTGTACAACAGACTATCAACTATACACCAGTCGGCTGTACAGACTATCAACCATACACCAATCGGCTATACAGACTATCAAACCCATACACCAATCGGCTGTACAGACTATCAATCCGTACGATAGTCCTTGCCTCTACAGCTAAACAGTCGTTACCGTGTCCTTGGTTTTACAAAAAGGTTTTAATAATGTAATTGTCTTTAGAAAAAAGAAAGTATCAACTGACCGACAGTCAGCGACTCTAAGATAGGGACTCGATGGCACCACGATCTACCTAATGTTTGAACGGGGCATGTATTGCTACAACATCCCAACATTTACAGTCGCCGGCAGAACTATGGGAAATCGATCATTACCGGGTCACTTGCCGTTTATGTAATAGGGAATCCATCGTCGCATAGCAACTGTTGCCATGACCACAACCTCAACCTGCCGACATTTTACGATCATCATTTTGTCCCAACACTGAGCACACGTTCCAGAGTCAATGACCACCTCTGGCTGGCTGGCTGTCCAACCAGAGACACACCCTGATCAACATCTTCCTCTTCAACCTCTCAGCTGTAATCAGTAAACAGTGGACAGCGGATGGGCGTTGCGGAGTGGTTTGGGGGAAAAAAAATCGCAGCATGCCGTTGCTTCCAGTTGGACATGTTTTGAGTTGATTTTTCTTATTCACATGTTACAATTTAAGCAGACAAGCCAATGAATTAACGTGGAAGGACACGTACACAGCGTTCTCGCCTACTTGAACATCTGTCGTGAGCACCATTTGTTCGGAGGTAGGACACAGAGAGAGGGAGAGACAGACAGAGACGGAGAGAGAGAGAGAGAGAGGGGGGGGGGAAGTGGGAGGAAGTGAGGCAGGGGTTGGGAGGAAGGGGGATGAAGAGAGAGACGGAGAGAGAGAGGGGGGGGGGAGAGGAGACGCAGGGAGGCATGAGGGAAAAGCTCTACACCCCTTTACTGCACCCCCTCCCGTCCTACAAACGTAAGGTGCACACAGTTGTACTCACCACAAATGGGTTTTCGAGAGCAGCCGCCTTTGTTACACTCCGTCTTCATGAAACACTTGTGGTCAGGCAGGCAGTCCTGCAAACAACCACATCAAGGTCTGGTCAATCCATCCGCCGGCACTGATCCAACCTTTGACCTCAGCGACAGGCCAACCGCATGGCTGTATTAGGGCTGTCACGTGACTTCGTTGAAATCAACTCTAAAAATAGATAAATCGAATCCTCAGTTTAAAAATCCCTCTCGGTTTAAAAAAATCGAATCAGATCATTGTGGTTATAACACCGCCGTCCGCGAACGGCTACATCAAGGTTGTCACCTCGACAAACCCAATTCCCTACACTACTGTTGAAAAAACAAGCGCGCACACACATGCACACACAAAAACGCGCGCGCGCGCCTCATTAACATCTAAAACACGCTCCAATTGCTTTGAAATCTTTCTATCGTCAAATCGTACACCAGATGAGAACGATCTCTTTCAAGGAACTCCAAATCACATCAGGTGGGACACACCTCTGACCCAAGGTTTTCAAGGAGTCTGCCGTCAAGTGTTCACGTCTGGATGGCGAATCTGGCATATGAGGAAAAGTTTCAGAAACGTGCATCTTTCAGAAAGAGGGAAGCATTTAATTGGACGGCCTTTAAGCCTACGCCTCATCTTTCCAGTTCTTTTCACTTCCAAACACAGCTACACCCAGACTCTGCACCGCACTGCAGCAGTAGTCGCATCCTGATCGCCTCGAGACCGCCCACCAAAGGAGCTGCCGAAGGTGGTGTTCAATGGTCACCGATCCCAGGACATTTTATTGAAAGACCACAATGACGAGAACGTTCCAAGTCGCAGTGCCAAACCGTACATGCGTCATGAGAGAGAGAGAGAGAGAGAGAGGAGGGAGAGATATATAAGAGAGAAAGAGAGAGGGAGGAGGGAGAGAGATGAGATGGGGAGGGAGGGTGAGAGAGACGACAGAGAGGACAGAAGGAGAGAGAGAGAGAGGGGGGGAGGGAGGGAGGGAGATTTAAGCCCAGCGGACGGGACAGATCAGAACTGCCAAGTCGCGGGGCCAAACCATGTATGCGTCATTCTCAGGAGAGAAGCGCTACTGCTGCTCCCTGGCGACTTTCGTGTCTTTATCGTTTGAGATCCATACGACAGCGAGCTGGGAAAATCAACACCAATGTCCCGACGACAGCAGGGCATGGAAAGGCATGGACTGACAGCAGGGCATGGACTGACAGCAGGGCATGGACTGACAGCAGGGCATGGACTGACAGCAGGGCATGGACTGACAGCAGGGCATGGAAAGGCATGGACTGACAGCAGGGCATGGACTGACAGCAGGGCATGGACTGACAGCAGGGCATGGACTGACAGCAGGGCATGGAAAGGCATGGACTGACAGGCAGGGCATGGACTGACAGCAGGGCATGGAACTGACAGCAGGGCATGGAAAGGCATGGACTGACAGCAGGGCATGGAAAGGCATGGACTGACAGCAGGGCATGGAAAGGCATGGACTGACAGGGCATGGAAAGGCATGGACTGACAGCAGGGCATGGAAAGGCATGGACTGACGCAGGCATGAGAGGCATGGAAAGGCATGGACTGACAGCAGGGCATGGAGAAAGGCATGGACTGACAGCAGGAAGGCATGGACTGACAGCAGGGCATGGAAAGGCATGGACTGACAGAGGCATGGAAAGGCATGGACTGACAGCAGGCATGGAAAGGCATGGACTGACAGCAGGCATGGAAAGGCATGGACTGACAGCAGGGCATGGAAAGGCATGGACTGACAGCAGGCATGGAAAGGCATGGACTGACAGCAGGCATGGAAAGGCATGGACTGACAGCCAGGGCATGGAAAGCATGGACTGACAGCAGGGCATGGAAAGGCATGGACTGACAGCAGGGCATGGAAAGGCATGGACTGACAGCAGGCATGGAAAGGCATGGACTGACAGCAGGCATGGAAAGGCATGGACTGACAGCAGGCATGGAAAGGCATGGGACATGAACAGCAGCATGAAAGGCATGGCTGACAGCAGGGCATGGAGAAAGGCATGGATGACAGCAGGCAGGCAAGGCATGGACTGACAGCAGGGCATGGAAAGGCATGGACTGCAGCAGGCATGGAAAGGCATGGACTACAGCAGGGCATGGAAAGGCATGGACTGACAGGCAGGTGCAGAGGATAAGGCATGGACTGACAGCAGGCATGGAAAGGCATGGACTGACAGCAGGGCATGGAAAGGCATGGACTGACAGCAGGGCATGGAAAGGCATGGACTGACAGCAGGGCATGAAAGGCATGGACTGACAGCAGGCATGAAAGGCATGGACTGACAGCAGGCATGGAAAGGCATGGACTGACAGCAGGCATGGAAAGGCATGGACTGACAGCAGAAGGCATGGACTGACAGCATGAAGGCATGGAGACAAGGCATGGACTGACAGCATGAGGCATGGAAAGGCATGGACTGGACTGACACGCAGGACGCAAGGCTGGAAAGGCATGAAGTGACTGACAGCAGGGCATGGAAGGCATGGACGACGCAGAGCAGAAAGGCATGGACTGACAGCAGGGCATGGAAAGGCATGGACTGACAGCAGGGCATGGAAAGGCATGACTGACGAGCATGAGGCAGACTGACACAGGGCATGGAAAGGCATGAGAGAGGCATGGACGACAGCAGGGCATGGAAAGGCATGGACTGACCAGGCAGGAGCATGGATGACCAGGCATGGAAAGGCATGGACTGACAGCAGGGCATGGATGAAAGGGCATGGACTGACAGCAGGCATGGAAAGGCATGGACTGACAGCAGGGCATGGACAAGGCAGGATGACAGCAGGCATGGAAAGGCATGGACTGACAGCAGGGCATGGAAAGGCATGGACGACAGCAGGGCATGGAAAGGCATGGACTGACAGCGCAGACTAGAGGCATGGAAAGGCATGGACTGACAGCAGGGCGATGGAAAGCATGGACTGACAGGGCATGGAAAGGCATGATGCAGCGCATGGAAAGCATGGAACAGAGGCATGGACATGACTGACAGCAGGGCATGGAGAAGAGGCATGGACTGACAGCAGGGCATGGAAAGGCATGGACTGACAGCAGGGCATGGAAAGGCATGGACTGACAGCAGGGCATGGAAAGGCATGGACTGACAGCAGGCATGGAAAGGCAATGGACTGACAGCAGGGCATGGAAAGGCATGGACTGACAGCAGGGCATGGAAAGGCATGGACTGACAGCAGGGCATGGAACTGAGACAGCAGGGCATGGAAAGGCATGGACTGACGCAGGGCATGGAAAGGCATGGACTGACAGCAGGGCATGGAAAGGCATGGACTGACAGCAGGGCATGGAAAGGCATGGAGACATGACACAGGGCAACTGGAAAGGCATGGGACTGCAGCAGGGCATGGAAAGGCATGGACTGACAGCAGGGCATGGAAGCATGGACCCGCAGGCATGGAAAGGCATGGACTGACAAGGGCATGGAAAGGCAAAGGACTGACAGCAGGGCATGGAAAGGCATGGACTGACAGCAGGGCATGGACGAAGCAGGCATGGACTGACAGCAGGGCATGAAAGGCATGGACTGACAGCAGGGCATGGAAAGGCATGGACTGACAGCAGGGCATGGAAAAGGCATGGACTGACAGCAGGGCATGGAAAGGCATGGACTGACAGCAGGGCATGGAAAGGCATGGACTGACAGCAGGCATGGAAAGCATGGACTGACAAGGCATGAACAGGGCATGGATGACAGCAGGGCATGGAAAGGCATGGACTGACAGCAGGGCATGGAAAGGCATGGACTGACAGCAGGCATGGAAAGGCATGGACTGACAGCAGGGCATGACTGACAAGGCAGGCATGGACTGACAGCAGGGCATGGGAAAGGGCATGGACTGACAGCAGGGCATGGAAAGGCATGGACTGACAGCAGGGCATGGAAAGGCATGGACTGACAGCAGGAGCATGGAAAGGCAATGGACTGACAGCAGGGCATGGAAAGGCATGGACTGACAGCAGGGCATGGAAAGGCATGGACTGACAGCAGGGCATGGAAAGGCATGGACTGACAGCAGGGCATGGAAAGGCATGGACTGACAGCAGGGCATGGAAAGGCATGGACTGACAGCAGGGCATGTGAAAGGCATGGGCTGACAACAGGGCATGGAAAGGCATGGACTGACAGCAGGGCATGGAAAGGCATGGACTGACAGGGCATGGAAGGCATGGACTGACAGCAGGGCATGGAAAGGCATGGGCTGACAACAGGGCATGGAAAGGCATGGACTGACAGGGCATGGAAAGGCATGGACTGACAGCAGGGCATGGAAAGGCATGGACGACAGGGCATGGAAAGGCATGGACCGACAGGGCATGGAAAGGCATGGACTGACAGCAGGGCATGGAAAGGCATGGACCGACAGGGCATGGAAAGGCATGGACTGACAGCAGGCATGGAAAGGCATGGACTGACAACAGGGCATGGAAAGGCATGGACCGACAGGGCATGGAAAGGCATGGACTGACAGGGCATGGAAAGGCATGGACTAACAGTTTCCAAACATTACAAGACGAAGAAGAGATGCCGTCAATTTCCGATTTTTGGGTCCGAGAGGACGTACGCAACTAGGCTGCACATTAAAACAACAAAACGAGCCATTTTCTCCCGGTCCGAACTTGGCCCGACAGATACCGATACCAGCAGTGCTCCATTAAAAAGCTGGAGCAATGTTAAATGTCCAATCAAAAAGTGAATGGAAGTAGATCGTATGGCTCCAAGCGTTACCAACATGAAATTCTCACATTGGGACCACGCTGTGTCAAAGAGTTGCACGACAGACCCAAGACACTCCGAATCCTCAACCTCACAACATACCACAGTATGAAACTGATAGGAGGGGGGGGGTGTGGAAGGGGAAGAGTGGTAAAAGAGCAGCCTGAGCCATTTCTACATGTGCATGCAGTAGGTTGTGTGTGTGTGTGTGGGGGGGGGGGGGGTCAGCGGTGCTTACCACTGTGGCGCAGGTCTCTGGCACTGGGTCCGTGCAGCGCTTCCCACAGCCTGCCATGCAGCACTTCTGGTCCCTGGGGCAGTCGTCGTCAGACCAACACTGTGAGCGGCAGGCAAAGGCACCCTGCGGATTGGACTTGGACTTGGGGCACTCTCCTGGCTCTGCAACACATCACAGCACGACATGTTGTATCATGCCGATCTGGGAGGGACGGGGAGGGAGAGAGGAAAGGGGAGAGAGAGGGAGAGAGAGAGAGAGAGAGAGAGAGAGAGAGAGAGAGAGAGAGAGAGAGAGAGATACAGGGAGACATGAAGAGAACAGACGAAGTAACTTAAGGAAACGGACAGGAAAAGAACGAAGGATGGAAATCCTAAAAAAAAAATTCCATAAGCAGAACAAAATGTAGTATACAGCCCGTTAATACCAAAGTACATGCCTGAAGACTGTGACAGCAGATGGTAATCTAAGCCACAGTGCATGTCTTGATCTTACATGTTTGACAAACGGCAACTGCCAACTCTTACTGCATATGTATCATACATGATACATATAAATATATTCCGTCTTCCTATAAACTACATATCCATAGCTACGTTTTGCTGGGCAACAATTTTACACAATTCCTTGTGCGTCAGCGAGATAGTCAGAAGTGGCATCGCTATTCTTGCCAATGCCAATGCCATAATTTCCATTTCTGCGACCAGCACTCAAAGATTTGCTTTCCGACTGAATTAGAAAGAACTAACCATAGCATGGCATTTGCTATCCGACACCCACCCAACCCCAACGGGTTTTATTTAAAGTATCTGATCAAACTGCATGAAGTCTACTCACTGACATTCTGGCAGACAGGCTGGGGGTCGCAGGGAGCTCGAACACAGACCACATCTTGCATCTCGCACTTCTGACCAGGCTGGCATTTCTGTTGCACACAGCACACATGGGTCCAACGTTCACAACGGCTGTACATTGCACGGCAAAGTGGCAATTAAAAGGCTGAGGGACCGACGTCAAAGTAATCGGACGTCATTTCTCGGCATGTATCTTCCGAGTTCACATAAGCGCCATTTTCTTCGAACGAGACCATTTTCAATGGCAGCCCAATTCCGCCTGCGAAGGTGATATCTAAACGGGAACAGTGTGCCAGAATGATGTTTTTTTGGTCATCCATTCCACCAGCACTTTTCGACCTAAACAGGGTTTTGGGTGCATGCAAGTGGAGAAAAACACCTTTAATATGCAATATATCCAAATTCATGAAGCATAACCTTGTAAGTGAAGGAGTGATGGGATCTTCGAGAGAAGAAACAGATCTACGTCTTAAGCCAAGCTCTATCACATGCGAACTCATTTCAATCCAGGCGTTCATACACTTAACTTCGCTTCAAAGTATCCTCCGAAGGACATGTGGTTGGAGTCTAAGCAAACGTTGAACCTAACAGGAAATCTCAAACTGGCCGGCCGTCTCAACAAGGGAAGGAATCCCGGACTCGGGGGTTTCAAGAGACGGAAGGGCTTCATCCGCTCGGCCAACCCTACCCGCGAGACATCAGGCGATGCTCGAGTTCAGAGAGCAGACGTGTGGCGCGATCTCCGACTCCGACCGTGGTGAAAATGGGGCGGCGTTACGACGTCCTCAGACAGTCCGTACCGCGCACCTTGAGGGAGGGGCAGTGCGACAGCCCTGGAGAGTGTCCAAGCACACGGCTCAACATCACCGATGTCTCAGCTGATAGGGAGGATACGAGTAGCGGAAGGGAGGAGAGGGAAGGGAGGAAAAACGGGAGCGAGAGAAAAGCACAGGAGAGACGAGTGGGAAGAGGGTGGAGGGGGTAGAGGTGCGGGGTGAAGAGGAGCGGGGCGGGGGCGACAAGTTCGCGTGCGCGCGCGCGCAAGTGCGTGTGCGCGCGTGAGTGCGTACAGTGTATGCGAACGAGGTGGGGCGGGCCGTTACTTGGACGGACGAGGTGGAGCGGGCTGTTATTTTCACGGACGAGGTGGAGCGGACTGTTATTTTCACGGACGAGGTGGAGCGGGCTGTACTAGCGACAATGAAACAGTCTCATTAACAAAAGTGTCATACATAAAACGCGTGCGCATGTAAATCATGGTGTCCTTCGACCGATTGCAATTACTGTCCGTATTAAACTGTATGTGACCATGTACCTATGCGTTCCTTTGGCGTCTTCCTACAACAAGATGGTCACCGGACCTTACAAGATGAGAATCGGACCTCACTACAAGACTGGCCATCATAGATTACATCGCAGTATCCCAGGATGATGCAACACAGGATTAATCAACCCTACCTCAGTGTCAAATGACAGCGTAACACAGGATTAAATCTATCCTACCACAGCGACACAGGACGGTATAACAAAGGACACAATCCTACTACAGTATCACAGGATGATCTAACACAGGAAACGTCAATCCGACCACAACATAGGATAGTGTACCACTGGATACATCTACCCTAGCACATCACAGGACAGTATTACAGGATGGTCTAAACACAGGATACGTCAATCCGACCACAACAACACATGATAGTGTACCACTGGATACATCAACCCTAGCACATCACAGGACAATATTACAGGATGGTCTAAACACAGGACACAATCCTCCCAAAGCATCACAGAACAATCTAACAGGATAAATCACAGGATAATTTTACCACAGTATTACAGAACAGTCTCACACACAGGATACTTCAATCATATTAGTGTCACAGGATACATCATATTAGTGTCAGGATACACACAGGATACATCCATCCAGTGTCACAGGAAACAGGATACATCAATCCTACCACTGTCACAGCATACACACAGGATACAAACCTACCGCAGTGTCACAGGATGCACACAGGATACAATCCTACCACAGTCACAGAATACACACAGGATACAATCCTACCACAGTGTCACAGGAAACAGGATACAATCCTACCACAGTGTCACAGGATGCACACAGGATAAATCCAATCGCAGTGTCAGAATACACACAGGATACAATCCTACCACAGTGTCACAGGAAACACCGGATACAATCCTACCACAGTGTCACAGGATACACAGGATACAATCCTATCACAGTGTCACAGGAAACAGGATAATCCTACCACAGTGTCACAGGATACACACAGGATACAATCGTACCACAGTGTCACAGGATACAATCCTACCAGTGTCACAGAATACAGATACAATCCTACCAGTGTCACAGGATACACAGGATACAATCCTACCAGTGTCACAGGATATAATCCTACCATGTCACAGGATACACACAGGACAATCCTAACGCAGTGTCACAGAATGCACCCAGGATACAATCCTACCATTGTCACAGGATACACACAGGATACAATCCTACCAGTGTCACAGGACACAGGATACAATCCTACCACAGTGTCACAGGATACAATCCTACCACAGTGTCACAGGATACATCAATCCTACCACAGTGTCACAGGACGGTCGTAGCTGCTGACAGGTGAAGGCCCCACAGGTGTTCTTGCAGCACTTCTGGTCTCCATCACAGTCAATGTCCAGCAAGCAATTGCTGGGGCACTTGCCAAAACCGATGTCGAAGGGGTCTGGACTGGGGCAGTCTCCTGGCTTTGGAGCGGTCGGTGCTTGATCCGAAATTCAACAGAAATTAGCGAATGCTGTAAAGTTCTGCGAGATGAAGTCGGCTGTAACTTAACTGCACGTCATCTGAGATTCAGAATGTGTGCGCGTGTGTGTGTGTGTGTGTGTGTGTGTGTGTGTGTGTGCGCGTGCGTGTGCGCGTGCGTGTGTGTGCGCGCATGCGTGTGTGAGCGCGGCGTATGTGTGAACGCGGCGCATGTGGTGTGGTATGCGTGTGACTGCCCGTGTGTAGCCGTTTCCCAGTTTCCAAGATGAATTAACCATCATAGCTACACACTGGTTTTCATCTGTGGAAACGCAGACACTGAGCATTACGTTCCACATCGGAGGTCCCCCCCCCCTCCTTTGCTACCTACCTACAGGACAGCCCGACAGTTCAGCTATGTTCTGCGTACGTCTGCTGCTTAAAAACCTAACGGTGTCTAAGGTTGTTCACCAAGTGCCAGCATACAAACTTAACGCAAGATCAAATCACAATATCATATGGCTGTTGGGGATGTACCCACGTGGAAGTAACCACGAACATACATTTCGATGGTAAAAGCAAAGTCGAGCATGACAAAAGGTTTTTATTTTTTTGCAGAACCGTTTTGAGAAGGACCGCTAGTCAAAAGCACACTTCACAAGGACTGGACGATAAATTTCGGACAAATGTTCGTGTTCTGTGCTAATTTGGGCTTCGTTTCAATGCTTTTCTGGAAGAAAGGATATCTATGCTGGGGAAAAATGGACCATATCGTGCCGATGCTAAGAAGCACAGCAATACATAAAGCTAGCAGTATCCCGAAACGACAGGCTTGTAAAGTGCACTTAAACGTCTTATAAAACATGCCATTCAATGTAAGGACATGTAGGTATGCTATCACTTGAAAGCTGCGCAATTTACAGTCCCCCCCCCCCCCCAAAAAAAAACCTGTTGGTTCAAATCCACGACCCCATTCTCTCCATGAATGACCTCATGTCAAATAGGACACTTACCCACACACCGTGCTTGGATGTCTCCATTTTTGTTCGGCGCCTCCCTGCAAACCGTGCCCACTTGACACAACTGGAAAAACCGGCACCACATGCATTACGCATATATATTTATATATTTTTTATATACACTACTAAAAACAATTGAAGTACCACCCCTAATTTTTGTATGCAATTTTTAAAAAGCTCTGATAAACCAATTAATATTGATAATTGAATAAACTCTGCTGGATAAGCTTACCCGTTTCTCAAATACTACTCCTCGTGCATTTTTGTTATGTTAAAGTCGGTCAGCAGTTATCTACCGCGTCGCATCTGAGGCAAAAAAATCCCGAGAAATTATCGAACTTGTGTCGCTCCCAGATTTTGACACAGACACAGCAAGAAAAAATGTGATGCACGTGAAAGCAAGGTCTTTTCTGAGCAGAATTGCAATCAGTTAGCACATTTGACGGGTATAAAAAGTCGCGAAATTTAGGAAGATTTAACCATGCCTGCGAGACAACGACTAAGCAACACCGACAGAGGAAGAGCGATAGCATGGTACCAAGAAGGTATTGGCTTGAGGGAGATTGGTCGACGGCTTGGAGTGAGTCACCCAGTCATTCTGAGGCTCAGAGACCGTTGGCTTAACACTGGAAGTGTTGAAGAACAGCAGGGACGTGGACGGACGAGAAGCACCTCCAGACAGCAGGATCGGTTCATTGTTATCGCTTGTCTGAGAGACCGTTCAGCCAGTGCCACAGTACTCCGAGACCAGCTACGACAAGCCAGCAACGTCAACGTCAGTACCCAGACAGTTCGGAACCGGCTCCACGACGCCAACTTGAGGTCAAGGTCCCCAGCAGTGAGATCAATACTGACCCCAGCGCATCGAGCTCATCGTCGGGCCTGGGCAGCATGTCATAGAAGGTGGACAAGAGCTGAATGGGCAACAGTACTCTTCACAGACGAGTCAAGGTTCACCCTCAGGTTCAACGACGGGCGGGTTCGCGTCTGGCGACGTCCTGGAGAACGCTACGTTGACGCTGCCGTCAGGGAGCATGACCGCTATGGAGGTGGGTCCGTGATGGTGTGGGGTGGGTTCAGCCTACGTCACAGGACCCCCCTACACCGTGTTGAAGGCCGCCTGACCGGTGCCACCTACCGCGACACCATCATCCGCCCCCTTGTGATGCCCGCCCTGAGGGCAGTTGGCCAGGGCGCCCAGTTCCAGGACGACAACGCGCCGTGCCACCGCGCCGCCATCGTGAATCAGTTCCTACAAGGGCAGCAGGTGACGAGAATGGACTGGCCTGCCAGGTCACCAGATCTGAACCCCATAGACCATCTGTGGGACGTGCTGGGGAGGCGAGTGCGGGCCCACAACCCTCCAGCAGACACCGTGGACCAGCTGTTTCAGTTGCTGGAGCAGGAGTGGCAGGCGATCCCCCAGGACACTCTCCGCCGCCTGGTGCACTCCATGAAACGTCGATGTGACGCTTGTTTGAACGCGAACGGTGGTCATACCCGTTATTAACATCATGACATCTACCATAGACTCTTGTTACTTTTCATTTTGGGGGTATGCCTCTTTAATCAAGTGTAAAACAAAGATAATTTTTGTCACGGTGTTTGAATAAATTTGAATGGATTGAGGAATAAAAATAAAATATTCAATCATTAAATTATGTTCAGCTTTGTTTTCTTTCGAATGACAGCAGTTTTCCTAAGTGGTACTTAATTGTTTTGAGTAGTATATATATATATATATATATATATATAATATATATATATATATATATATAATCAACATGCATGCGTGTGCCTGCATAAATATGCCTATCCGCGAACATGTAACGTTTTTCAAGTTTTTAAAAAGATCTTTCATCGGGTATTTCAATCCTATTTTCCAGCAGAACACAATCTACAAGCACATGGTTAAAGGCCATTTGCCTTGAAACGAAAAAATAAATACGCGCAAATCAAATCGAATTCGAAAGCGCCTGGAAACAAATGCAGGACAAAAAGCCATCAAAAAGATACAGAAAATTCAGAAAGCTACCAAGAATCCTTTCCATATCTTGAATTTTGCGACATTACGGGATCGGTTTAACTGAACCTTTCAGAGATCTGAACCTGTGTTTGCAGTACCATGGACAGTCCTCCAAACTGATGACGTCAAATTCATATTTCCACTTCTCTTATTTAAAAAATGCACACAATCAAATTCAGACTTATCTAAAATCAGTCCAAGTTATCAATCTCACCCAACCCTTCCCTCTTACTTCATTTGATTCTATTCATTCATTTATGTATTCACCTGTTTACTACTATCCCGTCTTCTGCGTCACCTCAGTGACATTGCACCCATGCCAGTCATTCTGACTTCACGTTCACAGCCACCGCCCGGCCCGACCCGACCCGTCACAGCCACGGCAATCCGCAGGAAGCAGTCAATGTCAAGTCGTCATGAGACGACCCACCAGAGAGACACTGCTCTGCTGTACAGTCCCTTCGGTGGTGTTCAGTGGCGCCTGTTCTGATCCAACATAGGCAGGACATCACCTATGAAGCTCCCTACTGACGACAATTAGCCTGTTCTGATCCAACATAGGCAGGACATCACCTATGAAGCTCCCTACTGACAATTAGCCGAGGGCCGGCGTGAGTGGGCTCTCCCTCCTGAGGACGCCACCACGTCCGTTTAACGACCGTCCCCATAACTTGCCGATACCGGTGACCGCGACAGAATCAAACCAAGGCCATAGACATGGAGAACTGAAACCGAGGTCACCACGAGAGCTGGGCATGAAGGGCCATAGAATTTGAGACGTTAATGCCGATCAGTGAGGATGAGGTGGAGATGATGCTGCAGATTTCCAGTCTGGTCTGAGACTGCATGACAGGGCTGTACTCGACGCTTACTTTCATAATATATCCAAGCGTCAACCAGGTTCGAGAGACGCAGACACCTGCAGCATTGGACAGGAAATTTTAGCAACCTCAAAGCAGAGCGAACAGACGCTCCATTATATGGATAAAACTGGCCTGTGGTGCCAGTATTCCCAGTTGAGCCAATATCGGACTCGAGCCTGGGAAGGAGCCGATTGGGGCTGAACATTCTCAAATAAATCGCTCCAATGGGAATCGAATCCATGACCTCCCAGCCGGGAGTCCGCGACGCTAACTTCGCCACAGTAGCTGGTCTTATTTTCGTTAAGTGGTCTCCCCCCTTTTTCAGATCGACTCAATGATACGCAATACAACAAAATGTCAATTGTCCACGACTAACTGTAGAGAGTTATGGTTGTTTGGATTTATCGTGGCTCTAGCGTCTACGGAATCGTTAGCTGCCTGTTGGTAGGGGAGTCTGGGTTTCTTGTGTCTCTGTCAGTTGCAAAAGAACACGTTTACTTTCTTCCAAGCTACAGCGTATACGGGGAATAATAATTTAGTCCGCATCCAGACATCTGGATTTGCGGTTGTTGGAGTCTGGGTTTCTTGAATGTGCTTTTAGGCTATCGTTTTCCTCACCGCATATTAAACAGCGGAAATTGATAAAACGAGGCTATGAGAGAGTAAAAGCTGGTTGAATCCTAGAAACTACTAAGTAACTGACATGATCATAACGATCACCGTTCCGTGCAAAAGAACGAAAAAACAAAACGAACACCTTGTTGAAAGTGAGCGTGTGTATATGGTATACCACTTCGAAAATGATGGGATTCTTGGTTTCTATCGGGCAGTTCCGGAAGAGCACCATGAACATGGCAGACTTGCTTGCACACGACAGCAGGGAAGGAAGCAGAATATATCTTACCCCCACATACACCTGGCCAGCCCCCCCCCCCCCCCCCCCCCCCCCCCCCCCCCCCCCCCCCCCCAGAAACAAAGTGAAGAGAACTTACAACGCCTGCGCATGTACTTGGTAAATTCACTGGCGGGAACGATAGTGCTGCTGCTGCAGCCAGCTGAAAAAACATTTTTCAACAAATTCTTTAACACCGTTTTGATGACTGTACCAATACTGCTTCAAAGCTAACACAGAAAACATGATGCAAAGCATATATACGTACTCCCAGTTTATCTTGAATACGCGTGTACATGTCAAGAGCATGTTTACTGTGAAAATACCAATGATCTACCAGTTATCTGATCTAAAGCCGTTTTAAAACCCGTCAAATACCACTTATAAATCGGCCAAGTACTTAGATATTCCATAAAAACAAACCGTCTTGGGCCGTTATGGTAAAATAACATCGGGCATCATCCGTGACCCATGATAAACATACCTACAAAGTTTTAGAAAGATCGGCCAAGAAGTTTTGTCTGCAGTGGAATACGTTTTGACCACGGACAGACAGCATTTCTTCGTTCCCATTGTAAAGTACTCCCTGTTCTATAAGAACTGGGAGTACAAAAGTACACAAGAAGCGTCTAACGTAACAGCGTCCCCGCTTCTCACAACCGTGTATCTGTCCCCTCCTATGAAAGAAGTCAGTTATATTCAGTCTACACGGTTTTTTTTTCCTTTTCTAAATTTGGTATGTGCATACCAGTGGCTGGGCTATTAGGCTATATTCAGCAACTGAACTCGAAAGTAGAAACCGGTAAATGTGCCGTTTTAAAACCGATCCAACAGTAACACCGACAGCTCCACCCCTCTCCACACACACACGTATTCATACGATAGGGATTGGTTTGAGATCTGAACAGTTCGAGTTCACGATGTTCGTACTACCCATTAGTTTGCGTCACGATTTGACTGATCATTACTAGCAGTGAAGTCGACAAACGGAGAAATAAACAAAAAACCCATCCACCACCCCACATACACACGCCAGCCTTGCCTTTATTCGCCACAGCTGGTGACAGCGCCATTAATGGACCACCGAGTGTGCGTGCTCGCGCGTCAATCAAACAGCGACCCACCGAGCAACATTCTCCATATTCGTTTTGCTATGTACATGGCTAGTACACACCTTAGGTCTACCCCCCCCCCCTCCCCAAACCACCTTCCTACATCCAGCTCGCGCCTAGTGCGCTAGAGAGAGAGGGGGGGGGGGGAGATTTGGGGAAGGGAAGAGGACTGCGGAAGGGAGGGGCGATTTTTTTTTCACTGCTGGTCTTTAAGCACATTGTTACATTTAGAATATGTTACGGTTATGAAAAATGATAACGGCATGAATTTCTTCTGAACCCATAAGCTTAGAGCCTATCCGACCACGGGATCCATAAGACTGGCATGAAAAGGAAAGTGCAACTTCAAAACAACTGGCACCATCAGTTTGTGATGAGGTCTCTTTTAGTTCAGTCTGCCGAAAACTAATGTAGGCCTATGGCATGTCTGAACAGAACCTCGGAAAAGTCGAGGCGGACTGGACGGGACAATGCCATACACCTGGTCTAGGATATTCCCTTAAGACTGAACATAAAATGTAAAGTGTCACTGGCATACCCTTTACCCTACAGTTGAGAATTAAAAAAAAAGGCTTCGAAGCAAGACTTACTAAATGTTCCATGAACAGGTGGTAAGACAGCGTGTGTGTGTGTGCGCGTGTGTGTGTGTGTGCGTGTGTGTATGTGTGTGCGTGTGTATGTGTGTGTGTGTGCGCGCGCGCGCGCGCGTGTGAGAGAAAGAAAGTGCGAGTGCGTGCGAATGTATATATATACTACTCAAAACAATTGAAGTACCACTTAGGAAAACTGCTGTCATTCGAAAGAAATCAAAGCTGAACATAATTTAATGATTGAATATTTTTATTATTCCTCAATCCATTCAAATTTATTCAAACACCGTGACAAAAAATTATCTTTGTTTTACACTTGATTAAAGAGGCATACCCCAAAATGAAAAGTAACAAGAGTCTATGGTAGATGTCATGTTAATAACGGGTATGACCACCGTTCGCGTTCAAACAAGCGTCACATCGACGTCTCATGGAGTGCACCAGGCGGCGGAGAGTGTCCTGGGGGATCGCCTGCCACTCCTGCTCCAGCAACTGAAACAGCTGGTCCACGGTGTCTGGAGGGTTGTGGGCCCGCACTCGCCTCCCCAGCACGTCCCACAGATGCTCTATGGGGTTCAAATCTGGTGACCTGGCAGGCCAGTCCATTCTTGTCACCTGCTGCCCTTGTAGGAACTGATTCACGGTGGCGGCGCGGTGGCACGGCGCGTTGTCGTCCTGGAACTGGGCGCCCTGGCCAACTGCCCTCAGGGCGGGCATCACAAGGGGGCGGATGATGGTGTCGCGGTAGGTGGCACCGGTCAGGCGGCCTTCAACACGGTATAGGGGGGTCCTGTGACGTAGGCTGAACCCACCCCACACCATCACGGACCCACCTCCATAGCGGTCATGCTCCCTGACGGCAGCGTCAACGTAGCGTTCTCCAGGACGTCGCCAGACGCGAACCCGCCCGTCGTTGAACCTGAGGGTGAACCTTGACTCGTCTGTGAAGAGTACTGTTGCCCATTCAGCTCTCGTCCACCTTCTATGACATGCTGCCCAGGCCCGACGATGAGCTCGATGCGCTGGGGTCAGTATTGATCTCACTGCTGGGGACCTTGACCTCAAGTTGGCGTCGTGGAGCCGGTTCCGAACTGTCTGGGTACTGACGTTGACGTTGCTGGCTTGTCGTAGCTGGTCTCGGGAGTACTGTGGCACTGGCTGAACGGTCTCTCAGACAAGCGATAACGAACCGATCCTGCTGTCTGGAGGTGCTTCTCGTCCGTCCACGTCCCTGCTGTTCTTCAACACTTCCAGTGTTAAGCCAACGGTCTCTGAGCCTCAGAATGACTGGGTGACTCACTCCAAGCCGTCGACCAATCTCCCTCAAGCCAATACCTTCTTGGTACCATGCTATCGCTCTTCCTCTGTCGGTGTTGCTTTGTCGTTGTCTCGCAGGCATGGTTAAATCTTCCTAAATTTCGCGACTTTTTATCCCCGTCAAATGTGCTAACTGATTGCACTTCTGCTCAGAAAAGACCTTGCTTTCACGTGCATCACATTTTTTTTTCTTGCTGTGTCAGTGTCAAAATGTGGGAGCGACACAAGTTCGATAATTTCTCGGGATTTTTTTGCCTCAGATGCGACGCGGTAGATAACTGCTGACCGACTTTAACATAAAATGCACGAGGAGTAGTATTTGAGAACCGGGTAAGCTTATCCAGCAGAGTTTATTCAATTATCAATATTAATTGGTTTATCAGAGCTTTTTAAAAATTGCATACAAAAATTAGGGGTGGTACTTCAATTGTTTTTAGTAGTGTATATATATATGTATGTGTGTGTGTGTGTGTGTGTGTGTGTGCGTGTGTGTGTGTGTGTGTGTAGTGCGGGTATGCGTGTGCAGCGCGCGCGCCCTATGAGCGACGGAATCAGCGCGCTTGTTTGTAAGCTGTGAACCGCGGTCTAAAATCCTTAGTCTTGCCACAGCTTATCTTGTGGCCAGCCCCCAACTGCACACTGCCACTAAGGATTGTTCCAGATTTTGTGGACATGTGCTGAATAAAACAATGTTGAATAAAGCATTGCTCGCTCGCACGCGCATGTGAATGTGAATGCGAGTGCGAGTGCACTGTGCGCAGTTGTTGCAAGAGTCCGAGGCATGGTTTCCATGAAGCGATGTCTTTTGTTCTATGTATTTTCTTGGGGGGGGGGGGGGGGCGCTAAGACAACCGCCCCCCCTCCCCCCCCTTCCCCCCTCCATCACTACACACGCCTTAACATTGGCTCAGATTCCTGCACTATTTGTTGACCGAAGGGTGCTGTGGGGCGAAACGTCATACAAATGGTCACCTCCTGCCACCGACCCCCTTCCCCATCCTGTTTTTTTTTTCCCCATCTCCCGGATTCAAGCTTCCAGGATACGATGATATCCGCGACACGCGTACTTACGTGTATTACCTGAAGGTGCGTCACCAAGGCACGGCGCTGGCACCTGGCACATTCCGTCACCAGAAGTGGGAACGAGACAGCCAGCGGTGGAGTTTAGCGCAGGAAAACCGATCCACCGAACGGTCTTTCCGTAGGGCGTAGGACATACTATCTTTGATCGGAGAAACATGCATGGGTCCTGGACCGACGACGTATTGCTGACCTACCGGTGACATGAACCGGATCCTCTAGATTGGAGAGGCGGGACCCTCGACTGCTGTTGACATCCAACTACGAACTTTCCGACCTAGCCGAGAGCAACACTGCTATCGTTTTGCGCGTTGTAATTTTGACCGACACGCTCGTTTTCCATGTGTTCCAAAATAAGGGTGAAAAATCAGGTTTCCTCCGGCGCGCGCACGCTGTGTGTGTGTGTGTGTGTGTGTGTGTGTGTGTGTGTGTGTGTGTGTGTGTGTGTGTATGCATGCGTGTGTGCGCGCGCGATTTTCCCCGGTTTCTTCGATATTTTTGTGTGCGCTGCAAATGGGTAAGAAAAAGTCCTTTTATTCAAGCGTCATGCGTATATTTGCCATGAGTATATGCAGTTCCAGCGTTTTCTTGTCATGTTCAATTAAAAAAAAAAAGGGGGGGGGAGGGACTTTCTCCAATTCCCTTGATATTTCCTCAAAACGAAAAAAAAAAAGTTTAAAGGCGAACCAGTGCCAAAGTCTGGGACCCTAACCTCCAGTTTTGTCGGCTGACTACAACGGACCTGGAACTTCCTGGCACCGCTTATGGGTAGAGTGCAGTTTGCCCCCCCCCCCCCCCCTCTCCCCCCTGTTTAAACACCTCCATTATGTTATTCACGGGCCTCGCCAGTTTGCACAACAGATGACATAACTGATCTCCATGGTGGAAGCTAATCTCTGCTGGCATTTAGGCCATGAAGCCAATGGCCTTGTTCCGCAGTCCCTAGTTTATGGAATATGCATCTACACAAACAAGTGCTGGACAAATAAATGTTAAATATTAATTATAGCAAACCGCCAAGAGTCCCGCCTGCAGTCGCCTCACTTTGTAACTAGAACAAATAAGAGCGACGTGGACGAACGAGTCAAGACTTGTGACTCCGTCCACGTTACTCTTGGCGGTTCGCCAACATTTGAGATTTTAGATTTTCGCCTGCAGTCGTCTCGCTTTGCAACTAGAACAGTTTGGCGACTTCTGAATTTGGACGACAAGCGCCTTTGAGGCCATTGCTTCCAGCACACATGAACTTAGTGTATACTGGAGAGAAACCACAGCCTCTAAGCATTTATCCTTCATGATTTAAGTCGGCAATGTAAATGTCCCCATGTACTCGCTGGCAATATCCATATTCAGCTCCGTAAGAGAAGAATCTTGACGGAGAACTGCCCAACGAGTACAGAAAGCTTCGTCAGATTTTTTTTCTCCGACGGCGTTACCGACAGCCGAAACGCAAACTTCTCCGGCTTCCACGCACCCGTGGGTGTGCTGCTTGAGGAAAATTCCTTTTCCCTTCTAAAGGCAGATGGGTAAATGAGGACATCTTCAAGTCGATTCGACACTTAAGACATCCATTCATAGTCCTATATCTTCATTTTGAAATTCAGCCTTAAGACATCGTTTCAAAATAGGACTAACGGTCCACTAAAACCCAAGTATCTGTCGGTAAAATCTTGGTTTTGCGGCCCCCAATTCCCATCTCGCCCCATCCCCCTCTCTACCAGCTTTTCATTTTTCAGCATTTTTTTTTTTTTTTTTTTTTGGGGGGGGGGGGGGAGGATCGAGAAAGTCTGGACAAGAAAAGCGAAGCGAGGACAGGAAAGGGGCTGAGGTGGGGGGGGGGGGGGGGGGGCAATGGGAGATGTCTGCAGTGCTAAAGTGAAATTTTGCTCGCGCTATTTTATCCCCTCTTCCTATCAAGAAGCGATGATAATACTTAAGCGGGGTGGGGGTGGGGAGGGGGGGGGGGGAGTTAGGACGTTTCACCATCTAACTGCTAAATCTGTAGCCTCAGCGGGAATATTCAAAAGCGCTGAAGATTGCAGTAACTTCAACTCGACCATCGCTTTCAATCTTATGGCGATGGAAGACATGCATCCGACACACGACTTTCTGAATCAGAGAATAAACATTCCTTTGTATGTTGAAAATCAAAACCGCACAGTAAATCCCCCACCCCCTTCCCATTGAACGGACGCTCTCTGTAACAACTACATCCCAAGTATACTCACAATAACACTGAAGATCGCTGCTGTCCGCATGGTTGGTGATGGACTCAGGAACGGTGTGACTCGAAGATCAGATTGACCGTTTGGAGGTGTGGCGCTTGTCGCCTTCGCGTTATAAACTTTCTCGTCTGAGCTGAACTGTGTTCAGGGGGTGAGAGACCCCGCGGTCTTTTATGAGCGTGGCTGAGAGAAACTCCGTGCCAGCCGTGCGTCTTGTGACAGATCGTCGTGAGGACTTCCGTCGGGCGTGGGTGTTCAGTCAGTTTTTCGTTTTCTTTTTTGAAAACTGGAAAGGTGAGCACGTTCGTTAGGTTCGGCCACTGCTCTCTCTCTCTCTCTCTTCTCTCTCTCTCTCTCTCTCTCTCTCTGTGAGCGTGTGTGAGTTCGTTCTTCACTTAAGTGTCTGTTCAGAAAAACTGTATTTAACAGTGTGTGAGTGAGGTGTGTGTGTGTGTGTGTGTGTGTGTGTGTGTGTGTGTGTGTGTGTGTGTGTGTGTGTGTGTACAAGATGTACGCCTGACAGAGGAGAGAGAGAGAGAGAGAGAGAGAGATAAACAAATTACGGAAAGAAAGAACAGAATATGGAAAGAAAGGAAAGGGTACAGAAAAAGGAAAGGAATGGATATTGAAAGAAAACAGAAAGATATATAGACAAAAGAAGGGACACCGAAAAGAAAGAAAGACAGAACGAAGGAATGAAAGTAAATGTTGCGAACACACACATACACACAAGAGAGAGAGAGAGAGAGAGAGAGAGAGAGAGAGAGAGAGAGAGAAGAACGAACGAACGAACGAACGAACGAACGAACGAAATTTTGTTTATTCAGGGATATGAGATAAGCATACAAGCGTGCTTTTTTACACTCAGCCCTGAGGCTAAACAACAATTCACAACAACAGTGCAGAAAGTAAATTGTCTATATATGTAACAAGTATAGCAAAGAAGAGGAAAAAGAAGAAGAAGAAGGAGAAGAAGAAGAAGAAAGTATGAGGAAGAGAGAGAGAGAGAGAGAGAGAGAGAGAGAGAGAGAGAGAGAGAGAGAGATAAACAGACAGACAAACAAAAAAGAAAGAAATTGACGCAGATAGAAAAAAAAATACATGTACAAATACAAAAAGCAATGGATACATACAGAGAGGCAAAAAGAGATGTATTCCAAAAGAAAGCAATGCAAAGAGAAAGAAAGTAAAAAAAGAAAGAAATGAATACAGACAGAAAGAAGCAAGAAACGTTAACACCCCATTCAATTGAGAAAGAAAGAAAGAAGGGTACACAGAAAGAAAGAAAGAAAGAAAGAAAGAAAAAAGAAAATGGATACAGGAGAAAAGGCACGTAAAAAAGGGATATATGAAGAACGAAAGGAATACGAAGCGGAAGAAAGAAAGAAAGATTGACACAGAGAAAGAAAACATGACAGAAACAAAATGTTTTAAAAGCTCATGGAAAGAAAAAAAAGGGGACAACCGAAAGAAATTAAGAAAGGGAGACAAGATAGGAAAACGAAAGGGCAACAGAAAAAAAAAATATAATAGAAAATGAAAAAGAAAAGGTGACAGACAGAAAAAGAACGACTGACAGATAGAAAGAAAGGTTGACAGAAACAAACAAACAAAGATTTTTTTTTTTAAGAAGAAAAATAGGGAGGGGGGGGGGGTTAAAAAGAAAAAGAAAAGTGTGACAGGAAGCAACCAATGAGAGAATGGCAGAAAGAAACTACAGGAGTAATTATTAAAATAAAAAAGAGAAAGGATGACAGATTACAATAGGAAAATAATAAAAGGTGAAAGACAGAAAGAAAGAAAAGGTGGGGAAAAAACTAAAAATGAGAGAGAGAGAGAGAGAGAGAGAGAGAGAGAGAGAGAGAGAGAGAGAGAGAGAGTCACAGAAAGAAATGATATGAGACAAAAAGAAAGGGACTCAGCAAGAAAGAGAGTGATTTAGAAAGAAAGAAATGGACACACAAATAATAAACTATAAAGAAAGGGAAAAAAGACAAAGAAAGGACACTATGTAGAAAGAAGAAAGACAATGAAACAGAAACAAAGGCATACAAAAAAGGCTACTGAATTACGGAAAGGAAGATAGAGGGGAAAAAGGCCCTGAGAAATAAAGAACGATACGAACAGAGAGGGATCCAGAAAAAAAGAAAATGTTCGCTAAGAAAGGGATCCGTACATGTAGAAAGAAAGCAATACAGAAAGAACGGACTCAGAAAGGAAAATAAAAAGAACGAACGGTATGCAGAAACAGAGGACGGCACGCAGAAAGAATGAAAGGGATGCAAACAGAGAGAATGAAAGGGATGCAAACAGAAAGAATGAAAGGGATGTATACAGAAAGAATGAAAGGGATGCAAACAGAAAGAATGACAGGATGCACACAGAAAGAATGAAAGGGATGTATACAGAGAGAATGAAAGGGATGCAAACAGAAAGAATGAAAGGGATGTATACAGAAAGAATGAAAGGGATGCAAACAGAAAGAATGAAAGGGATGTATACAGAGAGAATGAAAGGGATGCATACAGAGAGAATGAAAGGGATGCATACAGAGAGAATGAAAGGGATGCACACAGAAAGAATGAAAGGGATGCAAACAGAAAGAATGAAAAGGATACATACAGAGAGAATGAAAGGGATGCACACAGAAAGAATGAAAGGGATGCACACAGAAAGAATGAAAGGGATGCACACAGAAAGAATGAAAGGGATGCATACAGAGAGAATGAAAAGGATGCATACAGAGAGAATGAAAGGGATGCAAACAGAAAGAATGAAAGGGAAGGGATGCATACAGAGAGAATGAAAAGGATGCACACAGAGAGAATGAAAGAGATGCATACAGAGAGAATGAAAGGGAAGGGATGTATACAGAGAGAATGAAAGAGATGCATACAGAGAGAATGAAAGAGATGCATACAGAGAGAATGAAAGGGATGCATACAGAGAGAATGAAAGGGATGTATACAGAAAGAATGAAAGGGATGCACACAGAGAGAATGAAAGGGATGCATACAGAGAGAATGAAAGGGATGCATACAGAGAGAATGAAAGGGATGCACACAGAGAGAATGAAAGGGATGCATACAGAGAGAATGAAAGGGATGCACACAGAGAGAATGAAAGGGATGCACACAGAGAGAATGAAAGGGATGTATACAGAGAGAATGAAAGGGATGCACACAGAGAGAATGAAAGGGATGCACACAGAAAGAATGAAAGGGATGCATACAGAGAGAATGAAAGGGATGCACACAGAGAGAATGAAAGGGATGCATACAGAGAGAATGAAAGGGATGCACACAGAGAGAATGAAAGGGATGCATACAGAGAGAATGAAAGGGATGCGTACAGAAAAAAAGGACACAGGAAGAACGAAGTGATA
>CM065741.1:6203178-6228178 GCA_033310375.1 Conus canariensis
CCAAACTATAGGGGAAACTGTGGCCAATGATCAATCACCATGCAAGGAATGATGAAAAAAAAACTGACACGTATCTAGGCGTTGGAGTGTTATGGATATTATCACGAGGATGCTATTGAGTTGAATTATACTTGTGCCCGTCCATCAGAAACTCGAAGTAGCTCCATTAAGCCCTCTTCGAAGTCTTGTGCGTGCACAGGGGGATCATTGTCCACACGTTCAGGTCTATCCAACAGCATCCTCTTAATAGTCACTATTATCCTTTAAAAAAAAAAAATTAAAAAAAACAGACAAGTTTCACATAATATTTTGGATGATATAGGGGGATGTTGTGCCATTTGCAAACTCGAGATAAATTACCATGCAGGTGGTCCTCAACCATGCAATCGTGGTTCAAACCACGATATTGAAGTTCTAGTTCCAGTTGTCTCATGGATCAGCTTCAAAGTGCTCGCAATTCAATAGGAAACACGACACGTCTCCGTACGTGTACGTGTCAGTCCCGTGGAATGCTTGGTCATGTGTGGGACTGTGGACACGACGATTGAGAATGTAACTTGGTGTTGGACATGAAGTTCATGGATGCACAAACAAGCAGATTGCTCCCATCCACAAATCAATCACGCTAATACACTATGTCCTTGGGTGTGAAACCATAGTACCTAGACTTCATGTGGAATTGTGATTTATTAATGGGTTCTGTAGAACACTATGGAGGGATAGATGCTGTATTAGTAGTAGGCCTCTGTCGGTCATAGCTGACCATGGCTAAAGTATATCCGACCTAATATTTAGCTATCTGTCTGGGCTGTCGACCCGAGCAGCGTCACCTGTGACTGTAGAAACCGATGCGAGAGTGGCAGTCTCTGTCACAGTGGTCACATCTGTATGTTGACACTGGTTTGTTGGCTGACATCCCCTTTCTGCGGGTTTTCTGCTGCAGCAGCTGTCAGTTTGTCTTCGCCAATCTGCAGCTGTTTCTTGAGAGCGCTCCTCCAGCTGATGTGGTCTGCTGTAAGGTCCTCCCAGGACTGTGTTGATCTCAAGCGCCTTCATGTCTCTTTTGCAAACGTCTTTGTATCTCAGCTGTGGGCGGCCAAGGCTTTTCTGTCCTGTGGAAAGCTCTCCATAGGGGACGTCTTCTGAGATGCGACCATCCTCCATGCGGTGAACGCGGCCCAGCCAACGCAACCGATGCTGTCTCAGCAAGGTATACATGGTAGGGAGGCCAGCGCGAGACAGGGCTTCGGTGTTGGTCACCTTGTCTTACCAGGAGATGCCGAGTACACGCTGGAGGCTTCTGGGGAGGAAGGAATGGTCTCACTGCCATACAGCAAGGTGCAGAGAATGCAGGCGTAATACACAGCCATCTTTGTGTTTGTGATCAGCTTGGGATTTGTCCACACTCTATATGTGAGACAAGCACGTGTTGTGGCTGCCTTCCCGATCGTGATGTTGATCTCAGTCTCAAGGAAGAGGTTATCAAAGATGGTGGACCCAAGATAAGGGAATTGATGGATGGCATCAAGGTCATATTAATCAATGGTGATGGCTGGTGGTTACGACGCGTCTTGACTCAGGACATTGGTCTTCTCTAGGCTGATAGTCAGACCAAAGTCTTTGCAGGCCTGGGAGAAGCGGTCCATCAACGACTGGAATTCCCACTTAGTGTGGGTCGCAACAGTGACATCATTGGCAAACAGCATATCTCTTATGAGGGCTTCGCGGACCTTTGTCCTTGCTCTTACTTACTCGCTTAGGCGCATAGCTCAAGGGTGAGCATAGGCCATCGACAACACTCCGCCATCGCGCTCGGTTCTGGGCTGCTCGCTGAATGCCTGTCCAGTTGGTCCCCTGCCTCTTTATCTCTGCCTCAGTGTCTCGCCTTCAGCTGCTGCGAGGTCGGCCTTTCTTCCTTTTCCCCTGCGGGTTCCATGTCAGGGCTTGGCGTGTGGTGCTGGATGCTGGCTTCATGAGAGTGTGTCCGATCCAGCCCCACTTCTTCCGCAGAATCTGCTTGGACACTGGTTCCTGTCCTGCTTGCTTCCATAGATCTTCGTAGTTGACCTTCTCTGGCCATCTGATTTTGAAGATGCGCCTCAGATAGGTGATGATGAAGATCTGAACTTTTTTGTTGTATTGCCTTGGTCATTCTCCAAGTCTAGCAGCCGTAGAGCAGAACCGACTTCACGTTTGAATTGAAGATACGCAATTTTGTTGTCCTTCTGATCTCTCCTGAGGCCCATATTTTCTTCAGCATGATGAATGCTGCTCGCGCCTTGCCTATCCTGGCCATGATGTCTGGGTCGGTGCCCCCTTCCTCCTTGCTCTTAGGCGGGCGAAATTGAAAAGCCTGTCATCTGACCTGGTCAGCAGGTAGATCCCCTCTTGCACTGTGCTGAATGCATGCCTGCCTCAGGAGGAGAGCAAAGAAGACCTCAAAGAGGGTGGGGGCCGATCTTTCAGAGTGCCTAGAAAAGACCATCTCTGCTGACTAGGTCGAAGGTCTTGGTGAATTCGACATGCAGGGGCATCTGCTGCTCTGTGCACTTCTCCTGGAGTAGGCGAAGGGAGAAGACCATGTCTACCGTGGACCTCTCTGCTCGAAAACCACACTGTGATTCCGGGTAAACACGTTCAGCCAGCTTCTGCAGGCGGATCAGGAGGACCCGAGCGTAAACGTTGCAGACGATGCTAAAAAAAGAAATGCCTTTGTAGTTATTGCAGTCGCTCTTCTTGCTCTTGTTTATGTACAGGGTGACAATCTTGGCATCCCTCGTGTCCTGTGGCACAGCTCCCTCATTCAACACAGAGGACTGCGTGCAGAAGGTTCAGAAGTGTAGTCTTGCATGGTGTTATGAAGTCTGGAAGAATGCCATCATTGCCAGGTGCCTTGCCTAATACCAGGCTGTCAATGGCCTTGCTGAGTTCGTCCACGGTCGGCTTTACATCAAACTCTTCCATGACTGGCATGTCGGTGTAGTGCTCCACCCATCTCTCCATCTGCTGAACGGGGTCATTGATAACTTCCCCAGTGGAGGATTAGAGAGAAGCCGTCTTGCTCTGTGTTGGTCCCAGTGCCTTCTTGATGCCATCATGATCCCTCTAACGTTGCCTCTTTCAGCGGCTGTCTGTAATTCCTAGCTGAGCTCTGTCCAGAACTCACTGGCGCAGCCACCTGGCACTAAGCTTAATCTTGCTCCTGGCAGCCCTGAGGATCTGCAGGTTTTTCTCGTTGGATGACCGCTTGTACCTAGCGAGTGCGGCGCGTTTGGCTTCAATAATTGGAGTCATTTCTAACACGATTTGGCCTCGTGAGGCTTCAAACTTTTCTTCCAAAAGGTAGCCAGAGCAGTGCGGCGCATGGTGTCTCGTAACGTTTCCCATCTCTCCGTGACAGTCTCGGAATGCAGCATATTCTCTCTCAAAGGCCTCTGTGAACTGTTCCACAAGATCTGGCTGAGACATCTTACTGACGTCGATGCGAAAGCCCCCTTGTTTCTTTGAGCAGTGGAACTTCTTTGGTCTCAGCCTGATCCTGCAACATACTAACGAGAGGTCCGTGTCGCAGTCCACGCTATGGTAAGAGCGAGTGTGGAGACAGGAGAGCGTCGCACCAGGATCAGATCCATTTGGTGCCAACACATTGAGCGAGAGGTCCGTGTCGCAGTCCACGCTATGGTAAGAGCGAGTGTGGAGACAGGAGAGCGTCGCACCAGGATCAGATCCATTTGGTGCCAACACATTGAGCGAGAGGTCCGTGTCGCAGTCCACGCTATGGTAAGAGCGAGTGTGGAGACAGGAGAGCGTCGCACCAGGATCAGATCCATTTGGTGCCAACACACTGAGCGAGAGGTCCGTGTCGCAGTCCACGCTATGGTAAGAGCGAGTGTGGAGACAGGAGAGCGTCGCACCAGGATCAGATCCATTTGGTGCCAACACATTGAGCGAGAGGTCCGTGTCGCAGTCCACGCTATGGTAAGAGCGAGTGTGGAGACAGGAGAGCGTCGCACCAGGATCAGATCCATTTGGTGCCAACACATTGAGCGAGAGGTCCGTGTCGCAGTCCACGCTATGGTAAGAGCGAGTGTGGAGACAGGAGAGCGTCGTACCAGGATCAGATCCATTTGGTGCCAACACATTGAGCGAGAGGTCCGTGTCGCAGTCCACGCTATGGTAAGAGCGAGTGTGGAGACAGGAGAGCGTCGCACCAGGATCAGATCCATTTGGTGCCAACACATTGAGCGAGAGGTCCGTGTCGCAGTCCACGCTATGGTAAGAGCGAGTGTGGAGACAGGAGAGCGTCGCACCAGGATCAGATCCATTTGGTGCCAACACACTGAGCGAGAGGTCCGTGTCGCAGTCCACGCTATGGTAAGAGCGAGTGTGGAGACAGGAGAGCGTCGCACCAGGATCAGATCCATTTGGTGCCAACATACTGAGCGAGAGGTCCGTGTCGCAGTCCACGCTATGGTAAGAGCGAGTGTGGAGACAGGAGAGCGTCGCACCAGGATCAGATCCATTTGGTGCCAATACATTGAGCGAGAGGTCCGTGTCGCAGTCCACGCTATGGTAAGAGCGAGTGTGGAGACAGGAGAGCGTCGCACCAGGATCAGATCCATTTGGTGCCAACACACTGAGCGAGAGGTCCGTGTCGCAGTCCACGCTATGGTAAGAGCGAGTGTGGAGACAGGAGAGCGTCGCACCAGGATCAGATCCATTTGGTGCCAACACACTGAGCGAGAGGTCCGTGTCGCAGTCCACGCTATGGTAAGAGCGAGTGTGGAGACAGGAGAGCGTCGCACCAGGATCAGATCCATTTGGTGCCAACACATTGAGCGAGAGGTCCGTGTCGCAGTCCACGCTATGGTAAGAGCGAGTGTGGAGACAGGAGAGCGTCGCACCAGGATCAGATCCATTTGGTGCCAACACACTGAGCGAGAGGTCCGTGTCGCAGTCCACGCTATGGTAAGAGCGAGTGTGGAGACAGGAGAGCGTCGCACCAGGATCAGATCCATTTGGTGCCAACACATTGAGCGAGAGGTCCGTGTCGCAGTCCACGCTATGGTAAGAGCGAGTGTGGAGACAGGAGAGCGTCGCACCAGGATCAGATCCATTTGGTGCCAACACATTGAGCGAGAGGTCCGTGTCGCAGTCCACGCTATGGTAAGAGCGAGTGTGGAGACAGGAGAGCGTCGCACCAGGATCAGATCCATTTGGTGCCAACACACTGAGCGAGAGGTCCGTGTCGCAGTCCACGCTATGGTAAGAGCGAGTGTGGAGACAGGAGAGCGTCGTACCAGGATCAGATCCATTTGGTGCCAACACACTGAGCGCGGGTTCTCCAGGAGACATTGTGTTGACGCTTCGTCTTGAAGAAGGAGTTAGCGATGCACAGTTCGTGACATGCAAAACTCAAGCAGTCGCTGTCCGTTCTCATTCATTTTCCCCACTCCAAAGGAACTAAGGCAAGAGGGCTTCGAGTCGTTGTCTGCACCCACTCTGGCATTGAAGTCACCCAGGTGAATAAGTGGTTCTGTGCTGGAGATGTTCCTTATGGTAGATGCAAGATTTTCATAGAACTCATCCTTGGCATCCGGAATGGCGGACAGAGTTGGAGCATATCCGCTGACAAGGATGACAAGGCCTTCAGTGGTGTTTAGGCAGAGAGTCAGGAGTCGCTCTGAGAAGCCGCTGCCTGGTTCTATCATATCCAGCAGGTTTGTTTTTATACTGCAAAACCTACTCCATACGCTCTTGGAGCATCAGCGCTCTTTTTTTTTTCTTTTTTTTTGCCAGAAGAAGGTGTGGTCCCTCTCCTTCAGTGTGCCTGTGTCAGCCAGCCAGGTTTCCTGCAGGGTGGCCATGTCCACATTCAGTCTCTTGAGTTCGTTGTTTATGACAGCTGCTTTTTCCAGCATCGCTGGTATCTTGGAAGTCTTGAGGAAGCCCAGGCATCATTGTCCGGACATTTCAATTTCCAGGTTTAGCACTGATCCCTTTCTTGAAGTGTTCTTGTTGCCTGGGGCGGTCGTTTACGACCTGCTTGTCGGATGTTCTCCTCATCTCCATGCACCCAGTGAAGAAGGCAGGTCGTGGCGGGACAGCACCTTATTGGCTGGGGGCTGCCCAGCTTAGGCGGGCAGTAGCTGTCCAGTGAGAGGCGAAGATCTCTCCCACCGTTGGAAACAACCCCTGGCGTCACGCTCTACGCCAAATGAGCGCTAACTTAGAAACCGTATCAGTTGCTTCCCGTGTTGTGTCGACGCAAGTAGAGAAGCTGGAGTGTCCTCTCTAGGTCGTAGGTACAGATGAGTGTTTGTGGATGGATGGACGCATGTAAACCTGGGCATTGTAATATGGAGCACAGGCTGTTGCCCAAGCAGCTTGTCTCCCCTCTCCACCTCGCTGAAGCACACACTATCAAATGTGTCACATGCCATTATTATGGCAGGACACTCTGGTGTTTACCGGACTCTAGCACGAGTGCCCTTCCTTTTATATTGGCAAAGTGTTTGGGCAGATGTTTCCAGCTACCGTCGCTGTTGTTAAATTTGTCAAAAGATACTTTCCCCAGAGAAAATGCTTGTGATCAGTGTGTCCTTAAAAAGTGTAGCTATTGACATTGCTAGTCCCATTGTCCACCTTCATCCCCTGCTCAAACATATGATATCACCAGTTCTGTCGCACAAGAACAAGTGAAAGTGTCTGTAAACAAAACCAAAGACAATGCTGGCAAGTAGGTCAACTGCGGAGTTTTGTCCCCTGATCAAAAAGTTTTGGTTTTCTTGTTTTTATTGTTGTCTTTGTTTTTTCCATTTAACAAGCGATAACTGCTTTTCCCATATTTGATCCCCCACTTCATAATCTTACTAGAGAAGGGACATCCTTCACCTGGACTAAAGAGAGTCAGCAAGCTTTGCAAGAATTCAGCACACCTCACACCTCACCCTGTCCTTAACTTGACGCAGGATTTCGACTTCCATATCAATGTCAGCTCTACTGGACTTGGAACAGTTCTTCAGGCGGGTGGCTTTCTGCACTCTGTGATATCTGTTAGTGCAAAAGGATTGCCTGCGCAACAATGGTACTCTACTATTGAATGTGAGTGCTTCATCATCATTTTGGGGGTTTCACTAGTTTTCAAAATTTCTCGCTGGCTGGATCTTCGTCTTGCAAACGTCCACTCACACTCTAGCAAGCATCTTGATCAAACAACAATGGACTTCTGTGATGGTCCCTGATTCCCGGCCAGTGTTCCTCCATCGTCAAAGGCATGATGTGCACGTGCAAACGTTTTGTGCACACACACTTCCGCGTTAATAATTTGTGAATCTTGTTTGGGGATAATTGTTCAGTGAATTATTTGGTGATTTGTTTGATTCTAACTGTCAGAAAGACACCTTTCTTTGCAACCGCGCTTTGGATTTTTAAATGGAAAAACAGTGCTAAGAGTTGCTGAACTCTATACTTTGGTGGGGTTTTCTTCTTTTTCTTCTTTTTTTTTTGTTGTTGTTGTTGTTGTTGTTGTTGTTGTTTCTTTTCCCCCTTCTCGCTTTTTTGTTTTAAATATGAAAATCTGTGATTTCTCTTTTTCCTACTTTTCGTCTCTCTTTGGTGTGTGTGTGTGTGTGTGTGTGTGTGTGTGTGTGTGTGTGTGTGTGTGTGTGTGTGTGTGTGTGTGAGAGAGAGAGAGAGAGAGAGAGAGAGAGTATTATGTGAACGTTATCAACATTTTGTTCCTGATGTATAATGTGTTTGAATGTCATGCTTGAGTGTTTTTTTGGGGGGGTTTGCATGCAAGCTGTTACTAATTGATATGTATTTGAGTTGTCATGCATTGATGAACCAGTATTTTTCTAATGATTGATTTCGTTGACATTGCTGACAAAGTATTTCCCTGGCTGGAAAACTGCTATGAAGCAGTGTTGGTAATTTTTGACCTAAAATAGGTATCAGTTTCCCTCTTTACCACTCCTATGAAAGTTCTATAATTTTTTTTTTTTAAGTTTCTTCCCAAGCGAAGGGGGATGTCAAGAACTGTGAAGTTCCTGGACATTTGGTATGTGTTTGTACATGAGAAAATTGTGTTGATGAAGAGCAAACATTAAGCAAGCCATTAAAAAGAGAAGCATTTACGTCTTGAATTGACCCCTTCATCCTCTTGGGTCTTGGCCCACTTACAGTCAGTTATTTTGGAGAACAGACTGATCAGCAGTGTCGTACCTCGAGGCGTTATCAATGCTACTGCCTCAAGGTTTTGTTTGTGTGTTTGTATTTTTCAGTCACACAGGAGGTGACATCGTTAAATGTAAGGTAAAGGTCACATTGAACTATGATGAATGTAGCAGACCTCCGAACTATGATGAATGTAGCAGACCTCCGAACTATGATGAATGTAGCAGACCTCCGAACTATGATGAACGTAGCAGACCTCCGGAAAAGATGCTGTGAAATAAAAATAAAAGAGGGAAAATGAAAATTAACAATTCTTACCATAACGATTTGACGAATTATTAAAGCAAGAAAATGACTGCATGTTTCCCCTTTTTCAGGAATTGTTCCGAAGTTCCTCTTAGGACAAATGTAAAAAAAAAAAATCTCATTCCATGAGACGAAAGAGACAAACAAATTACAAGAGAAAACACAACGCGTTTGAACTTGTTGGTCTTCTTCGGGAAAATTAATAACATTCAGGGCAATGAAAACGACGTACTTGAAACTAAGTGGGAACATATGGTTTGCTAGTCTACAAGGAGGAGCGCAGGAACAGAATTTATTTTGTAATTAGATGTGATAGACAGTGAAGAGTTCTATGCCTTTTTAGAGCCAAATTAAGAGAATAAAAAGCTATTTATAAGTCTCAAAAGACAAGGGCATTTTTCCAGCTAACGAGATAATTGTTTGCACTGTGGACAGCTTGTTTTTATAAGTCTGTGAGGAACTGGTTAATGTTTTTTTTTCCATTGAAAGCATGTGGGTATATTAACAATTGTGTAGAGTTACAGTAAACGGTATTTCCTTTAAATCGGGCGTTTTTCTTAAAGTTTATTGTTTAAACCATCTGACACGAGGGTACCTTCAACTTTGCTGGGCAACAGCAGAGCCCAGCGTCAGTGAGAGCAGGTGTGAGACCATCCCATTTGCTGCAGGTATGAGACCATCCCATTTGCTGCAGGTGTGAGACCATCCCATTTGCTGCAGGTGTGAGACCATCCCATTTGCTGCAGGTGTGAGACCATCCCATTTGCTGCAGGTGTGAGACCATCCCATTTGCTGCAGGTGTGAGACCATCCCATTTGCTGCAGGTGTGAGACCATCCCATTTGCTGCAGGTGTGAGACCATCCCATTTGCTGCAGGTGTGAGACCATCCCATTTGCTGCAGGTGTGAGACCATCCCATTTGCTGCAGGTGTGAGACCATCCCATTTGCTGCAGGTGTGAGACCATCCCATTTGCTGCAGGTGTGAGACCATCCCATTTGCTGCAGGTGTGAGACCATCCCATTTGCTGCAGGTGTGAGACCATCCCATTTGCTGCAGGTGTGAGACCATCCCATTTGCTGCAGGTGTGAGACCATCCCATTTGCTGCAGGTGTGAGACCATCCCATTTGCTGCAGGTGTGAGACCATCCCATTTGCTGCAGGTGTGAGACCATCCCATTTGCTGCAGGTGTGAGACCATCCCATTTGCTGCAGGTGTGAGACCATCCCATTTGCTGCAGGTGTGAGACCATCCCATTTGCTGCAGGTGTGAGACCATCCCATTTGCTGCAGGTGTGAGACCATCCCATTTGCTGCAGGTGTGAGACCATCCCATTTGCTGCAGGTGTGAGACCATCCCATTTGCTGCAGGTGTGAGACCATCCCATTTGCTGCAGGTGTGAGACCATCCCATTTGCTGCAGGTGTGAGACCATCCCATTTGCTGCAGGTGTGAGACCATCCCATTTGCTGCAGGTGTGAGACCATCCCATTTGCTGCAGGTGTGAGACCATCCCATTTGCTGCAGGTGTGAGACCATCCCATTTGCTGCAGGTGTGAGACCATCCCATTTGCTGTGTATTTGTTGATTTTGGCTTCCTCTGATTCCACCGTGCTGGTGCGCGCTGATGTCGTACTTCAGAAAAGGCCTGAGGTGCTTCAGAATTAGCATGAACTGCAAACACCGGAACTTCAGAATTAGCATGAACTGCAAACACCGGAACTTCAGAATTAGCATGAACTGCAAACACCGGAACTTCAGAATTAGCATGAACTGCAAACACCGGAACTTCAGAATTAGCATGAACTGCAAACACCGGAACTTCAGAATTAGCATGAACTGCAAACACCGGAACTTCAGAATTAGCATGAACTGCAAACACCGGAACTTCAGAATTAGCATGAACTGCAAACACCGGAACTTCTATTTGCATAAAGGCTAAAGTGATCTTTAATCTGCAAGTTTTCTCATATTTGCTTGGTTTCCTTTCCCCTATGTGCGTCTTTCAGCTTACTCTTTGCTGGTTTTTTCTGTCATACCTGGAATGGCCCCGTTGGCCACAGAGAACATAGCTGATTCAGCATTTGATTTTCTTCAGGGTGAGGTCGCGTGATTTCTTTGATTTACAACTCATTCTTGATGAAAGAGCAAACTACGCTATCTGTTTTAGGTGTGTGTGTGTGTGTGTGTGTGTGTGTGTGTGTTTTGCGTGTGTGTGTGTGTGTGTGTGTGTGTGTGTGTGTGTGTGTGTGTGTCTGCTTCCTCTTCCATAGTGGAAAGGACTGTTGTGTTACCTATGATGGATTTAAGAGGAAGGGTTTGCTATCCATTCTCGAGGTCTACTGACTGGGCGATCCATGACCTCCATTGCCAACACGAACAGTGTTGGAGAAAATCCACAGTCCATTTCTATACAAACTTCCAACTAATGAAGTCTGTTGTGCATGCTCTTGTGGAGAACTCACCAAAACGCCATGGACATTTTTCATCAGTATTTCTTGAATGTCCTTTGGGGCATGATACATCTCGAAGTTGAATTGTATTGTACAGAGTTGATCCCTATGGATTTGCCAGATCGATCTACTGTGCATCGAGGTCCCTTATCTCTGCCTTTGCATTTTTGATTGCTTCCTATATCATCGTTACACGCTTGCTCATGCAACGTCAACAAAAACCAGTCAGACAAAACAAAAGAAAGTTCACCCAGTTAATTAAAAACTAAAATGTTCACATAATTTACATGAAAATCTTTCCACTTTGTTTCCTCAAAATCATACGGATATATTTTAGAATTAAACACATTAGCAAATCCTCAGAGACTCCCAAAACTAAACGAGCAAACAAACAAACCAAAACCGTATTCTTGCAAAGCTCGTTCCCACCATGCTACACACAAACAAATTGATTCATACAAAGTTTATTGGTCTTCAAAGACCTATAACAATTTCATAGCTAATTTCCAGTCTCTGCAATCTCTCACTGACTCAAACCACAAACAGTGCCTATACCCCTTCAACAAAATAATAGACTGTGACCCTACTCTTTCCAGCAGGAAAGAAAAGAAAAGCATATCAATCATTACATTACTTTACATCTAAAGAATAATCATCTTTCTCTCTCTCTCTCTCTCTCTCTCTCTCTCTCTCTCTCTCTCTCTCTCTCTCTCTCTCTCATTCATCATCAATTACCTAGATGGTATTGACATAGGCCTGTTGTAGCCTTTATAATCATACAAGACATCTCAAGTGTCCTAAAAAATAAATAAAAAATATATTTACAAAAAATACAAGTGTGAGATATGCGTCCACTCCAAAAGCTCGTTGTCTCTACAGTGCTGTTGACCAGTGTTTTTCTCTCTGCCTCAACTGCCACCCTGCAGGTAACAAATCAATCACCCTGAGCTGTATGTTCATCTCTCAGTATGCATGCATGCTGGGTGCAGTACATGAACAGATGAGCTCAGGCACCAAACTAACATCCTTCTCCTTTTTCCCCTGTTATCCTGCACACGTGAGTCATGTTTTCCATCGACATGCTCCCCTCACAAACACAAGTACAAAACCACCAGGAACGTGGATACAGTTTCTGACAACCACCTTCCCCCTAAAAAAAGAAAAAGCTTTTCCCAAACCTCCCAAAGGAGAGTGACAGTGAAATCTTTAAAAAAAAAAAAAATGTCCGGGCGAAAGGTACCAATACTGCACCAAACAGTTTTCATTTACGGAAAATACATTGCAAGTAAACATTGTCAACAGTATCAATTATTATACATATGACGTTCATGAATATTCGACACCAATACATGAGTTTAGAATCATGGTGAAGAATAATAATCCACATGTCATGAAATATTTCAAGCATGATATTCAAATACATTACAGGTGAGAAAACACAGAATTCCACATTACAGAGAATCACATCATGAAGACACGCGCACAATATCAAACACGTAGCAACGTTTTTGTTTTTGTTTTTTTGTTTTTGTTTTTGTTTTGTTTTTTGTTTTTGTTTTTTTTTTTGTTTGTTTGTTTGTTTGTTTGTTCAGAAACGTCTAAGGTGCGATTATCCAGAAAAGTCTCTTTCCATTAATCAAGATGTCACTGAACAGACCACGGAAAGAAATGGATGTCACTGAACAGACCACGGAAAGAAATGAATGTCACTGAACAGACCACGGAAAGAAATGGATGTCACTGAACAGACCACGGAAAGAAATGAATGTCACTGAACAGACCACGGAAAGAAATGAATGTCACTGAACAGACCACGGAAAGAAATGGATGTCACTGAACAGACCACGGAAAGAAATGAATGTCACTGAACAGACCACGGAAAGAAATAGATGTCACTGAACAGACCACGGAAAGAAATGGATGTCACTGAACAGACCACGGAAAGAAATAGATGTCACTGAACAGACCACGGAAAGAAATGGATGTCACTGAACAGACCACGTAAAGAAATAGATGTCACTGAACAGACCACGGAAAGAAATAGATGTCACTGAACAGACCACGGAAAGAAATGGATGTCACTGAACAGACCACGGAAAGAAATAGATGTCACTGAACAGACCACGGAAAGAAATGGATGTCACTGAACAGACCACGGAAAGAAATAGATGTCACTGAACAGACCACGGAAAGAAATAGATGTCACTGAACAGATCACGGAAAGAAATATAATTCACACACAGATATCACAGGTTGTTTCCTCTCAGTTCCTAATAAACACAAACGCGCGCGCGTGTGTGTGTGTATGTGTGTGTGTGTGTGTGTGTGTGTGTGTGTGTGTGTGTGTGTGTGTGTTGGCAGGAGGATTAAGTATGTGTGTGTGTGTGTGTGTGTGTGTGTGTGTGTGTGTGTGTGTGTGTGTGTGTGTGTGTGGCGTGCGTGCGTGCGTGCGTGAGTGCGTGCATGTGTGCGTGTGTATGTGTGTGTGTGTGTGTGTGTGTGTGTGTGTGTGTGTATGTGTGTGCGTGTGTACGTGTGTGTGTGTGTATGTGTGTGTGTGCGTGCGTGTGTATGTGTGTGCGTGTGTATGTGTGTGTGTGTGTTGTTGTTGTTTTGTTTTACGTCTTTCCACATAACGTGATATTAGACGGGGAAAAAAAAAAAAAAAAAAATCGGGGCCGGGGAAAAGGTTAACACAACGAGTCAAAAGAATTAACTTATCTACATCCATAACACAAAAATAGAAAAACCACTTAATCAAAGATAAAAAACAAACCCCCCCCAAAAAAACAACCCAAAATACAAAAACATATAACTCTTCTGTCTCATCTCACCACTGACTATTATCTATTATAAGTATCTGCCAATTGGACTTTTAGCTAAGCGCAAAAAGAAAAGATATGTTTCACTTGCTGACAGGAAAACATTTTGAATAGGCTGTACAGACGTATTTGGAATGAATTTTTTCATTAAGTTACATAACAGAATGTGATCATTTGATATGCTATGACCACATATACAATGTACATTTTTGACATACTTTGTTTTAAAGCAATCCAATTTCCATCTACAGATCAAGGAAATTATCTGTCGTCTACGATAAATGTTTTGATCGTACTTACTTAACTTTTCATGAATATTTTTCATTTCATCGTGTAACCCAAAGCACCCAGTTTCTCTTTCTATCAAATGAAAATTGGAAAATTGTACTTTTTCTGCCATAGCATAGCACTCTTGTACAGACATAGAGAAGTTTAGAAAATGTGAATCTGATGATCGTTTTGCTCCTCTCTTTGCTAGAACATCAACCTTTTCATTATAATATAACCCACAGTGGGAGGGCACCCAAAGAAATGTTATTTCAGTGTCTCTGACTGAGAGGAAATGTACTAAATTATTTATTTCAGTGATCATCTCAGGTCGAATTTTTAAATTAAAATTCTTCATTGCAGTAAGAACTGACTTGGAATCTACACATAAAACAACTTTAAATAAATTTTGAGGGTAATCAACAACAAACTTTAAAGCCATAATTATAGCAGTTAACTCAGCAGTGAATATAGATTTGTTTTTTCCAAGATAATAAGACTTTTCTTTGTTAAGACCTGGGATAATGTATGCTGCACCTGCATGTTCATTAATTAAAGATCCATCAGTGTATATCTTAAAATGGTTGGAATAGTGATCATGCAAATGCATTTTGATATTCGATAACAATAAATTAGTATTTTCAGCCTTTGTTAGGTCTGTATGCTCAATATCAAAATGTGCTCGTATTAGTTTCCAGGGAGGGATAGGAGACACGATAGATCTTTTTGCAATGGATGTTAGTTTGATATCTGAGGATTCTAAAATCGAGGAAGTATATGTTCTTAGAGTCGTTTGAGATGAAATATTTTTAGCCCTTTTGGGAAAATCAGTGTCCGATTTAATATTTATTTCAGGGCCTATATTGTTGTCTATAGCAGAACTTCTTATAACAAACTTGGTGCATGCGAGATTCCTATATTCCTCCAGTGGTAATATCCCAGCAGCACTGTATGCTTTTGTACAAGAGGCATGGACTGGTAGTCCCAATGCTATCTTATATGCTTTGGAATCAATACTTTGAAGTTTTTTCAGTAAGTATTTGGGTGCACTGAAGAATACCTCTTGTGCATACGTTAATTTTGTGTGTGTGTGTATGTGTGTGTGTGTGTGTGTGTGTATGTATGTGTGTGTGTGTGTGTGTGTGTGTGTGTGTGTGTGTGTGTGTGTGTGTGTGTGTGTGTCCAATCGGTAATCCTGAGAACTTCTAAAGCTCAGAAACGATGGCAAGACGACCCATTGAACTGTTATTCCAGGTACACTGAAGAATTCTGAAATTCACGAATTATGGCAAAACACACACTGAACGGCAGAGTTCCACCACTGTCAGAGAGCTTCCATCAGTAAGCACGACGAAATCGTGCTGCAAACACAGCAGCAGAAGAACTGAGTGAGATGCTAGGCTCCACTGGTTCTGCCGGAAATCTTGCTGGCATTCGTCAGTAAGCAACTTATGTTGCTAAAAGCCCAGCCGACCACAAAGAACCATATCAGGGCTGTCACCACGTTGTAGTCAACTCACTGGTCATTATTTTTTTTAATGAAAGAAAAGAAAAACACTCATTCACACAACTTAACATACACCTAAAAATACACCAAAAATTCTGTTTAAAAACATCTTTCCTCCGTAAAATGTTAGATCAGATGTAACATGTCAATCTCTTTCAGAAATTCAAAGACATTTGTCGGTCCGGGCGTCAGAGAACCCCATTGTACTAGGAATACAACCACTAATAGGAATAGTGAGAGGGGTAACAAAAATCACAAAAGCAGGCACCATTTGTCATGAAATTAAAAACAAGTAGCACATGAAAAGTGAAAACAAAATCAATAATCTTTGACAAAGAACAAAAGCCAATCTTTGGCCTTCTTTGGCCTCTTGGATGTCATCTCTCTCTCTCTCTCTCTCTCTCTCTCTCTCTCTCTCTCTCTCTCTGGCTTCTGGACTATATAGAAAGTGTCTTCATCCTTGTTTGCCTTACTCCATAGGCGTCTCTACAGATGACAAAGTTCCAAATACGTCTAGTTTCTGATCCAGTGCTCTTTCCTATAAGAGCATCCAGTTTTGCGGACTTCTTTTTTTACTACTGATCTCCCACGTGATTCTTTTGCCCGTGCATGTGATATAAGTTAAGTTCTGACGTTTTGCATCGAGAGCCTGTGCAAATTCCAGGCCTGACTAATCAGCGTTGATGTCCTTAGCACTGTGATTTGAAGCCTGGTCTTTGTTTTCCGATGTGTAAGTTGCAGGCACGGTGCTGTGCTGTTCATTCATTGACGTCTTTATGAAGCCTTTTTTTCTCCTGTGGATCTTTATGCCACACTCAGTGGAGATTTCATCTCCCAGGGACATCTGGGATTTCCACTTGTAAATTGTTCATAAGTTGGTGTGCGTTTCCAATCAGGACTGGGTTGACATTGATAGATACATCATTCTCTTGTACTCTCGGTGAATCCTGGAACAATCTATTAGGCACGCACGCACGCGCGCGCGCGCGCGCGTGTATATGTGTGTGTGTGTGTGTGTGTGTGTGTGTGTGTGTGTGTGTGTGTGATGAGCGCGTGCGTGTGTGTGCGTGTTCCTGTGTGTGTGTGTGTGTGTGTGTGTGTGTGTGTGTGTGTGTGTGTGTGTGTGTGTGTGTGTGCGTGCGTGCGTGTGTGTGTGGTGTGTGTGTGTGTGTGTATGTGTGTGTGTGCGTGTGTGCATGTGTGTGTGCATGCGTGTGCGTGTGTGCATGTGTGTGTGCATGCGTGTGTGCGTGCGTGCGTGTGTGCATGTGCGTGTGTGTGTGTGTGAAAGGCTTGAAGAAGCGTGAAGTTTGTACAAGCATGTGTCTGTGCATGTGTGTGTGTGTGTGTGTGTGTGTGTGTGTGTGTGTGTGTGTGTGTGTGTGTGTGTGCATGTGCGTGTGCGTGTGTGTTCTTCAATTTAATGTCTATACACATAAGTGATTTTAGACAACGAAAAAAAAAAATGAACAAGGTAGAAAAGGGGGAAGGGAGGGAGAAGGGGTGGGTAGACAGGCAGCTGAAGGAGATAAAGAGATGGAGAAACAGGGAGATAGAAAAAGATGAAGAAGTATAAATGGAAAACGGAAAAAGAGAAAAAGGAGGATCAGAATGAGAATCGGAAGAAAAAATGTTAACATGAAAAAAATTGCAACCTACAACATAACTAGAATAACATTTTTAAAAATCAAATGAACGCTAAAGGTAACAGGATAATAACATTTACACGTGAAAATAGAATTATTAAAGGAATCTAAAAATGGTACTCTGAACAAGTCCTAAAACAATGTCACAAATCAAAAGGGGTTTTATTAAAACCTCCTTCAGGGACTTTTCCGAAAAAGTAGGCAGATAGGTTTTCATTTTTCTACAGTGGAAAAGTATATGTTCATTAGAAATTTTCCCACCACAAACACATGTGATGTTGGAAGTGAATTTCGTCTTAAAAGCATTAAGTTTGAATCTATAGGCAAGGGAAGTTAAAAGCCTTAAGTTAGACAATTGACCATACTTAGATATAAAAACATCTTCAAAACTCGTTTGGTGGTCAGCAGGTAATGAGTGGCCAACATCTTCTTGTTTCTTTCTAAAATGCTTCCAGCAAGCATTCTGCAGTAGGCTATACCCTTCTTTCAGAGATAAAGGGATTTTCAAATTATATGCTTCATTTGTATAATCTGCAGAGTTTTTAGCTAGTTTGTCTACGGATTCATTGAAATGTATTCCACTGTGTGAAGGCACCCAAAGAAAGGTAAGATTACTACCTCTTAGAATAAGGAAATGCACCAAATGATTAATCTCAAAAATCAAATCTTGTCTCACACTAGAATTTGAATTGCTTAAGGCATACAACACTGATTTTGAATCGACACAAAAAAGAATCTGAGTCACAGTTTTCGGAAAATCAAGCAAATAACGCAAAGCCATAAGAATAGCAGTTAATTCAGCTGTAAATATAGATCTGTGCTTTCCAATATAAAAACCTCTTTTGACCTTTAAGTGGGGGATAGTGAAAGCAGCACCAGCTTCGTGATTTTCTAGAACTGAACCATCGGTATAAACTTTGAGATGATTTGGATAATTGAGAAATAAATGCTCATTCGCAACTGTGCCAATAAAATTTATATTCTCATTTTTCTTTGCATTGGTATAATTAATGTCAAAATGTCCTTTTTGTAATTCCCATGGAGGGATAACAGTACATGGATTACTACATTTTACCATATCTTCTAATTCTATTCCTGATTGTTGAAAAGTATCTAGAGTTTCAGTTTTTATTGTTTTAAGACATGATATGTTTTTGGCTCGTTTTGGGAAATCAACATCTGATCTTAAGCCAATTTCATTTTCGACATTGTTTTCACTTAAAGAGCCTTTTAACAAATATTTAGCGATGGCAAGCTGACGGCATTCATTTAAAGGAAGTACTCCTACCTCTCTATATGTTGCTATTGTTGATGTATGGAAAGGAACCCCCAAGGCCAATCGAAAAGCTTTACAATCCACGCTTTGTAATTTGTTTAATAAATATTTTGGAGCGGTGAAAAAAACTTCTTGACCATACGTAAGCCTAGAGCGAACAAGACTTATCGCTAGATGTTTTAGTACTCTGACATCTTGGCTCCAGTATTGCTTACTGATAACTTTTAAAAAATTTAAAGTCTTTCTTGCTTTAGATAACAAGTATTCAATGTGATAATTCCAGTTTAACTTAGAAGTAATATGAACCCCCAAAAACTTTACCCTTTGTTTATATTCCAAAATATCAGACCCAATATGGAGGGATGGTAAATTGGGTGGATCAGCACCATTGTTGAATAAAACCAGATGAGTTTTCTCAGTTGATAGAGTTAGTCCATTTTCAAACAAGTAGTTATTTAATTTATCTAATTCCATTTGATAAGCTTTTCTATAGTAATTTATAATCTCTTTTTGGTGACTTCTTTTTCATGGACACATTCATCCACATGCAAATATCATCTGCATATTGTACTAAGTTGACATTTTTTGACAAACATTGAGGTAGGTCATGAAGTAATATATTAAAAAGATGGGGCGCTATTACCGAGCCTTGTGGAATACCCATTGTAGGCATGCGTGTAGTTGAATAGGAATTTCCCACCTTTGTTTGCATGCTTCTTTTCATCAATAAGTCTTTTATGTAAAAGTAGATGTTCCCAGACAAACCAATTTGTTTCAATTTATATAGTAATTTATGATGCCAAACACGATCATATGCCTTTTTTATATCAAAAAAGGTTGCTAGAGTATTCTTTCTGCGAGCAAATTGATGCTTTACCTGTGTAGTCAATTTGACAAGATGATCAATGGTTGACCTACCCTTTCGGAAACCAGCTTGGTTTTTTGGGATCACTTTATTTTTATTACAATAGAATATTAGTCTGTTTAAAACTATCTTTTCCATAAGTTTGCCTACATGCGAAGTTAATGATATAGGTCTGTAATTATTCTTATTACTTTTCGTTTTTCCTTCTTTAGGAATCGGTATTATGATAGAATGTTTCCATATTTTAGGGTTTTGTCCCTGTTCCCAACACTTTTGAAATAAGTCGTGTAGCAACAGTACCCAACTGTCTGGCAAATGTTTAAGTAAGATATTAGAAATAGCGTCCATGCCTACTGATGACTTTTTATTAGTCAGGGAAAGTATAGCTTCTCTCAACTCACGTATAGTAATTGGAGCATTGACATAAAGATCATCTTTCCGCTGTGGATCTTGATAGTCATCATTTCTTTCTTCATTTTCCCTGAAAATTTTATGATTTTTTGGTAGTTTGCTTGCATTCATTATATCAGCAAACATATCTACAAATGATTCTGCCTTTTCTGAATTGCTTGGTAATTCATTACCATCACATTTGATTGGACAGTGTGGCAAATGAACACCATTTTTCATTTCATTAAACTTTTTCCACACCCTCTGTAAGTCTTTATGGGTATGTGTTTCATTGGTGCAGAAATTAGACCAATATTCCCGCTTGACTTTTGCAATCGTTCTGTTACTCATGACATTTGCTTTCTTCATTGGAGCATGCGTTTTTGGTCCAGGATTTTGTAGGTATAATTTATATTCTTCTGTTTTCTTGTCAACCGCTTTCTGGCATTCATCATTCCACCATACATTCCCTGCATGTTTATCTGATTTGCGAGCTGCATATTTAGGAATGGCATAATCAGCAGCATTTAGTACTGTTTCCGTAAATTTTGAGTAATAAATGTCTATGTCATCATCTTTAATGCAATCTATGTTTTGTGCACATAAAAAAGCTCTAAATGTTTCCCAGTCAGCAAAGTTATAATTGTATTTAGGAATGACATCTTCATCTCTATCGCTAGATATTTGTTGATCATTGACAGTGGTAACAATGGGTATATGATCACTTCCAAGCGTGTCACAAAGTGGTTCCCATGTGCAATTATGGGCCAAAGCAGGGGATATTAAAGATAGATCAATGGAGGTGGCTCTATGATTTGCATTGTCTGGAATTCTAGTCACTCTTCCATCGTTTAAAAGGTAAAGATTTGAGTCTACTATGTTTTCTAAAAATCTGTGACTAGTGATAAAAGCGCAATTTTTCTCCCAAAAAGGGGAGTGTGCATTAAAGTCTCCACAAATTAGCCACTTTTTGTTTGGATTTTGTGTTGTACGAATCCATTCCGTGTTAATTTCTGTTGGGCCTTTTGGTAAGTAGACAGAAACAACATTTATTATAAGTTGATCATTGAACTTTAGACTTGCAGCACATGAAAGAATATTAGGATTATTCTTAGGGGCTGGGGAATCGCACACTGTATACTGTATATTTTCATTAATGTATATAGCTGTCTTAATATTTTCTGTTTTATTTACTGTCTCATGCACTGGTGGATAATAATAATTTACCAGTTTAGGTAGGCTGTTTTGGTTTACATTCAAAGATTGTAAAATCAGAACCTGGTACTTTGAAGAAACAAGATGTTGAGTTAAATAAGACAGGTTTGTTTTTATAGACCTGCAGTTCCATTGTAAAACCTTAATGGGAACTGACTTTGTCATGATAAGGAAAAAGGAAAGTGTGAAGAAATTCGGTTATTTGTTTTTAAAAATAACACGAATAAACCTCACGTAAAAATGATAAATATAACGCAGAGAAATACACTTAAATAAAAAAAGGGGGAGTGGGAGGTGGAGGGGGGTGGTTGTTAATCAATCAACTAAACGAGAGATTATGATAACAATATTTCGCGATGGCAACAAGTCTCAAAAATATAATCCAAAGACAGTCAATAGCCAGTCATTGCACTGTTGAAGCTTATACAAAGCTAAGACAAGTACTAAGCCTAGACAAAATTTCTTATGGAAATGTAATTTTAGAGGAATCCTCAAGCTCAAGAAGTTCGAACATGTTCCATGATCTTCCATATCGTGGGTAAGGAGGGCATCTGCGGAGGCTAGGCTGTTGGGGTGAATGCCAGTGCTGGTGGTACATGGGAGAGGAGGGCGTGATGTTCTTCGCGGTCTCTCCCAGAAAATGTCCCTCAGATGTCGGCCCACGTTGCCCGCCAAGATGCTGGAACCACGGGGGTTGGGGTGGATGTCATCCCTCATGAATTTGCCGTGGGTGGAGAAGTTAGAGTGGTTGATGAAAGAGACGTTCTGCATAGATTGTAACCCTTCACTTAGAAATGCGTTAAAAAGTTCTCTTTTGACATCAAGTTGGGAGTCACGCACGGGGATGATTTTGCTGACAACAATTTTGATGCTGGGATGGTCAGCAGCGATGTTCTTGATTACTTTTGTGAACTTTTGAGACGTGGTTTTGGGATCTGATGATCTGATGTCATTTATTCCACAATGAACAACAACTGCGTCTATATCTACTGGCTTGCCCTCCTGTTTTTCGATTACGGCTGTAGTAAATTCAAAAGTTTTCTGAATATCTTCAGTGGTGCGGCATTTACCCGACCGAACGTACAAGTCGTAGGACCAACCCAGTCTCTTTGATTTGATACCACTGAAGACAGAGTCCCCCAAAAGAACGACACGTGGAAGCTTTTCCCTATTGTGGCGCTTTCGAACATTCTTTTCTGCTTTGACGTCACGCGTGGACTTACTCTCATTGACGTCAGTTTTCATATCTCCAATTTGCTTTTGTTCTGTTTCGTTTTGTTTTTTGTTTTCTTTCTGCTTTATTGTTGTTTTGCCCGATGTTTTTGGTGCAGGGGTCAGTGGAGCAGTTCTCGCAGCATCCGCGAAAGTTTTTCCCGGCTTCGTATGGAAGCTAGGGAGTTCAACAGAGGGGCATGTTTCAGTCTTCTTTGGTTCTTTTTGTAAGACAAGACTCGGCGTTAGGTTTTTAATCGCATCGGTCAGGACTTTCACTGTCTTTTCTAGACTGTCAATGCGCTCGAAAAGCGATTGAATCATAGACGAAACAGACTCACTGACCTCCGTCTGGGTGTTGATATCTTTTGTTTCCGTCTTCTTCAGTTTATCTCGAGGTAAAGATTGTAGGCCTACCTCTGTCATGGAGCTCTGGGCCTGGTCCTGGCGTCCCAACGGTCCCAGCACATCTTTGCTTGGATTTTTAATGCCCACGCCTTTTTTGGTGCCGTCTCTTCTTTTTCTTTTTACAACGCTCGTTAGGCGTTCACCCAAACTTGTTGATCTTGTCAGCATAGGCATAGTGCCTTAGATCAGTAAAAAAACTTCAGCAGGCGAAATTACTTCTGCTGGGCTATCTCCGCCATCTTGTGCGTGTGTGTGTGTGTGTGTGTGTGCGTGCGTGTGTGCATGTGCGTGTGTGTGTGTGTGTGTGTGTGTGTGTGTGTGAAGAGAGGAGAGAGAGAGAGAGAGAGAGAGAGTCTTAGCATGTGTACATATGCGTGGATCACACTGCATATATGCATATGTGTTTATGCCAACTTTGCAAAAGATGTGTCGCAGAGGACGACATGTAACACCAAAATAAACACAACTGCAATTTCCTCGAAGATCATTCACTTCTGTCCAAGTGTAGTCTATTCCCTGAATCAAAGCAACACAAACATCGTTTTTCTAGAGGCCAATCGTTCAGTGTGTAGAACTTTTCATTCTATACAGTCTGAAAGACAGCAAGTTATTTTTGGCGTATGTGAGCAATTCACAACTTACTGTGAAGTCCATGTACATGTACCGGCTGGTATGTATGCTAGAGCTCATGTCAAACGACTATCAGCGTGTGGCCCCCGAAACTGGCTGACAATCCTTGACAGATATTGCATCAGTGGACTTGGGGTATGGCTGCTGGCTACATATATAGATTGCAGAGACCATAAATTTGAAGACGTATTTTTTCATTCGACCAAAAACTGTTTACGTATAAAATCTCTTAACAATTCTTTGGGTGAAGTTGATGTAAACGAAATGAACGTCATAAATGTAATCATTCAGCATACCTCTAACGATCATGGATATGTAATTGTACCCAGTCTTCCTGTAGCAACGTGCATTTCAGAAGAACTGAAAGCACCCGCCATAAGTGCCATTATGATCAGTCTCAAACAGGCATATGAGCCTCATCACTGTGCTGGTGACTGGCTGTTAAAACTGACGTACAGACAACCAGTCGGATGGAACCAAACTGTCTCACATGTCTGCATTGACTTCGTCTCTCCAGCCTCTGTCTTTGTCACCTCATGTCTACAGATGGCGTTTCGTAACAAGAGAGATGAGCATTCGTATCTGAAAATATGTTTTGCCTTTACGTCTGTCAATGATCATCCCCAGCCTCTGCCTGATGGTTTGTTTACCTGCTCAGTAGGGCATTACTCTAAATTTAGAGGCCACCTGCATTGCAGTCAGAAGCCAGAGTGTGAGAACGGACGTGATGAAACAGGACACTGTCCCTTCAGCATTCCTGAATGCCAGGGTCTGGTGGCTTCACGTCACAAATGTTTTAAGCTGGTCATCATAGAGCGATCCACACCTTTGGCATTATTGTCTTATCATTGCCAGGAAATTGGGGGAACGCTGGCGTCAATAAAATCAAAAGAGGAAAAGAGGGACTCTACGCATATTCTGAACAAAATCTACACTTTTTTTTTTAAGGTTACACCTCAGGATGGAAAGATGTACATTTCATGTACAGCAGATTTAGGATGTGGTCTGACAACACGTTGGTCTACCATATGAATCATTTGAGAGAAACGGTGCCGTATGTTCCTGCTAGAACTGTGAAGTCACTGAAGTTTGATTCGTTGTGTTTTTGTCAGTCGTCTAAAAGTATTCATGAAGTAATGTCTTCAAATGCTCTGTGTGAAATAAAACTGCAGTCCATCCGTCCCTCAGGAGTTGCACTGGCTCCCTTCCACTCCTTTCAACTCATCAACAAACAAACACTGCAGAGGTTATTCCTTTGTCCAAACAATCACATTTCACATACGTTTTTGTCTTGTCATCACGACAGCGTTTGTGGGGGATCGAGATATTCTCTCTTTTGCAAATATCTTAATGTAACTGAAGATCTTATTGTTGTTACTAATGTTAATTCGGAAACAGCGTTAGCCAGCTACGCCGTGTTTAAATGTGATGGAGACATCATCCCAATACAATACACACGGGTGTGTGACTTCTATCAGGACTGTGCAGACAACAGTGATGAGTTATTTTGTAGCCATGTAAGACATGATGGATTTACGTGCTTCAATAGCCAGCATGTATTAACAAGCCAACGATGTAACGAGTACTCAGACTGTGTGGACGATTCAGACGAGATGAACTGTCCAGGGGACGAGATGAATCTAGGTCACTACTGCGTTCAGGTCAATGATGACTGCAAAACTCGTCGTCTTTACATTACTCTGGACGGCACCGGATATCTTACCTATCATGTCATGGATACTGACAATTTTTGTCCTAGCAGCCATTACCACTGCATAACTGATTCACTACTCTGCCTTCCTGTCTATACTCGATGTAACGGATTT
>CM065741.1:6233178-6245678 GCA_033310375.1 Conus canariensis
CATCATCACTTTTGGTGGTGGTGGTGGATTTTTGTTTGTTTGTTTGTTTTATTGCTGACGCTGCTGCTTTTTTCTACAACTATCACTGTTTAATGCAGATTGTTACTATGATATTAAGTAGAAACGAATAGATAATGACCACTATTGCGGTCTCTGGTCAAAGTCCTGTCATTGCGGCAAGTTGCAAGGAGCACAGCTTCGTTTGTCGGCTAAACGACATCCGTTTTCAGACTGTGAAGTTACGATAAAAGCGCATAAAGACTGGAACATGTCGCAGGACCTCTAACACGCCGACACGGCCAAGGCATTAGCTGAGTCACGTCTATGCTCATGCCAAAAAGTTCAGCAACCGAGCTCTGAAAACAAGGAATCAAAGGATTTTTATGTAGAAATCAATAAGATTTTTCAGACTATGTTTTACACGAAATGATAGTTCATCTATTTTTTACACAAAATGATAGTTCATTAAATGTTACAAGGGTGTGCATTTGAGGAAAAGTTATCAGACTTGGCAGTAAACTTTCATTATTGGAACCTTGCATGTGTTTTGAAAAATATGCCTATCTGAAATAAACTAGCAAAACTATCTGGCTCTTAGTAGGCTTGTTAACTGCACAAAATTGGGTGTTGACTTCAAGTCATGATGCAAAGGTCTCCTTTGGCATAGAAGCTCCTCAATGCTTTTGGAACAGATTTATCCAAAGACACAAGCTGTATCTCAAAATCCAAGATGGCCGCCGTCGGCCATATTGAGTAATGTGGTCAAAACATAGCCCAGAAACTTTTTGTCATAGAAACTAATGCAACACATGTTTTCTATATATTTTGAGGTCACTGAACACATTGCTGTTATCAATATAACATTTGCATTGCATTTAAAAGGTCAAACTTTGAAAATTAATGCACAAAGTTGAAATATTCATACAATTTTTTGAAACAGGAAGTAGAGTCAGCTACTCATACGGAAGACTTACTGAACCTGTTTCCCCACATATGTATACTCTGATTCAGGCATGACAGCACAACTTCAAATCAGTCAAAACGTCTTTCATGTAAACCTTACCTACAAGTAACAGGTGTCTAATAACATTGAAGTTCACAGTCATTGCCTACCTTTGTTCCATTTGAACTAATGGGATTCATCATTTCTCTGTATTTCACTCCTGGTGTTGCCTTGGGTGCACATACATGTACAGAGGATCATACAGGGATGTCCATGCATGCTGCATTTGCAAGGAGCCTCGCAATCCTTCTTGCACTTGCAACTGACAAGTTCAGGCAAGTTTCTTGAAATGAGAGGAAGTGTGGTGTAAACTGGTGTCGGCACAGAATCAGGAGATTCTTGTTGCCATCCCCATTCAGTTGGATTGACTGGAGCTGGAGCTTTGTTCAGCATATTACCCCACACATGTCCACTCTGATAAGCTACTCTGAGGAGGTGTTGATGAAGAGCATCTCTGCTTGGTGGCATATGCTCAAAGTCTTTCCCTTTGTGCAAAAAAAAAGGTGAAGTCTGGCAGCATCTATGCTTGTGGAGTCATCATCATAAACACCATACAGCTGCATGGTGAATCTCTCAAGCATTGCTGTGTGAGTTGTAACCATCTCTATGCTGGGGTTAGGGCACGAGAGAAGCTGTAGAGGCAAAGTGAGTTCCGGGAGAGACTGCCACACTGACCATGCCGTCTTCTTGCCTTTGCCAAAGAATGCAGAGGTCGTGTCGCATCCAGTTAATGCATGAAATGCTGGCAGTGCCTTTGCTTTGGATGGTCCAAGTTCACGAGCAATGACATGTATTGGAATGTACTGGTAACTACGTCGCATACCAAACGCTATCCAGAGTTCATCGATCTTTTGTCCAAGGGCAAGAAACGCTGAGACACCCAGCACAACAACATCACTGTCCACGGTTCACACAATTACTCGACGATGACCGGCAGAGGCAGCTGCAGCCACATGGAGAAAAATCTGTGTATCAGCTTCCTCCTGCGTGCAGGGAGCCACAGCGTCAACATCAGCTCCTGCTGGTGAACTCGCACAATCACCAAGAATTGTGGTGAAGAGCTGCTTGCCCTGTGGAAGTGCTATGAGCTTCAGGTTCTTGCCAATCTCCACAAACAACTCCTGCTTGATGTGGTCTACATGAAGGAAGGCAGCCCAGTTTCCAGGAAGTCTGGTTGAGAAAGTGACCCGCCTCCGTGCTCCACTGCCTCTTTGTTCCAGAGTTCTGGACTTCAAGCTTGTCTTGGATAAACATCCCAGACAATGTCGATACGGTCATTCCCTTCAAACCAGGAGAGGATGTATGGCACCAACTCACCAGTGAAATATTCACCAATAGTCTCCGCACGTTGAGGACGAAGCATTTGAACGAGCACAGCCCCGTCCAGTACACAGGCTGTCGTTACTGGTCTGTGATTGTCGAGACCTGAAGGGACAATGCAGTCCAGGATCTCACTCTTGTTTCCATCGTGCATGCTTCCCTTTCGAGTAAGTGAGGGAGGGTAAGTGCAGTTTTCGTGTGCGAATACATAGTCATCGATGATGCGACCAGAATTCGCAGCCAACAAAATCTCGGTCACTTTTGCTTGTTGCTCCTTGATAACAGAGATCTCCGACTTTCGGCGGGGTTCAGAGAGAGACGCTTTGAACAATTTCAGATTAGTTTTGTGTATTGGAGCAGTGAAAGCCTCTTCCTGTGAGCTTTCGCGTTTGTCGAGAAATGCTGTGTATAGCTGCAGTCCAGTCGCCTTCGCCCTTCTTACATTCTCTACTACATCTGAAAGCATGAAAATTGACTGGTCCAAGTCAAGCAGCTCGCCACTGTCTTCTAAGAAGGGGTTTCCCAGCTGTTCAAATGTATCCACCAGCGCAATTACATCCGATTTAAAGTCAGATTGGAACTTGGGGTATTGTTCATGATGCATCAGTTCATCTGACTTCTTTGTCCCCTCAAATTCTCTGACAAGACAAGCCATCTGTGGGCGAACAACTTGTTCCCGGCGAACTGTGCGTGGGTCATCCAGATTCTCAATGACGCCAGCATGATTCTTCAGTCAATCTATCAGTTGCGCATGCATCTGGTCACGCGGTATGTGCGAGAATGCTCGTCTTGTCTTCTGTCCCATGAAGTGACCCCGTTTGAACTCTTCATATAGCGTCGGGTGTCGTTTTTCAAGTGATGCCATGTCACGGAGATGGGTGGGCAAGTTCCGAGCATAGTGAGTATGATCCAGAGAGACAGCCCACGGCATCAGAGAATCATGGGTCTCCATGTAGAGAGAGAAGTCAGCAGTGCGACAAGACTTTACAAACTGGAGAATGAGAAGATCCAATTCCATGGACTTGAACCAGTAATCTGCTTGTGGCTGCGCGTTACATAACTGCTTTAGCCATTCGTCAAATGGCAGAGTGTTGAAGTCATCATCAGCTTCATTTGTCGCTTTATCAACGTAATGGTCAAATCCCTTTTTCATGAGCTGATACAGAGCGGCTACTGACACTTGGTGCATGTACCTAGTTCTGCAGATGGGATACCGATGAAGGAATCAGCTTTGCCGTTTGTTGAGACACCACTATTAGTAAGTGCTGTAACCCACCCACTGCCGTCCAGCCAGTCACCAGATACACCCCAAAGCATCTTCTCTGTGTGCATAGCCCCCAGGGTCACCAGAAAGGCGTCTTCACCATGCTCAGTGTGAGGATACTTCCGTTGAAGTTTTTTGGCCAGTGTGAACAGGGGTTGATCAACTTCCATGGCTGGTGTCTGACCCGGATTGATGTGTTTTATGGCCTGAAGAATTACCTTTATGCCATGCCAAACCATTGCAGGGTTGTTGGGAGACTCAGTAAACAAAGGCAGCATGTATGACTTGCTTGGAGGAGCAGAGGGGGGTTGGTAATGCTGGCGTAGTATGCTGCCCATGAAATCCATTCCCCAGCTTCTAGGGTCTGTTTTGAGAGACTGCTTCTCACTTTTTCCAACCAAACGTTACCTTCTTGGAGTATAGTGTCGAGAGAACGCGAGGTTGGAAGACATTTTGTTCCCAAATCAGACAGACTTTGCTTACGGTGTTTTTAATAACTTACTAGCCACGACTGGTAGTGCATTAACTGTGATGTTAGAAGGTTGTGGGTTGGGTTCCTGATGCGGTTTCAACATCTCTTTTGTTTTTAATTTAACCTGACCCGACCTAGGTATAACGGAAAGCTTGTCTATGCAACCAAACATTTGAAGTCTTGTTATCTAATTAACTTAGTTATTAAAAAAAATGTTCAATCTGAAAGATCTAATTAGACCTTCTGATTATTATCAAATTGCTTCTGTTCCCATTATACTGATTTATTATTTTGTTGAAACATTTTCTAAAAGTAAATTTGATACCAGAAATGATTTTAGCGACCTGAAATTACCCAGAAAACATGTATCGAATTAGTTATTGTGAAAAAACTTTCAAAATTAGGCATCGACCATATTATTCAAGATGGCCACCGTCGGCCATCTTGGATTTTAAGATACAGCGTGTGTCTTTGGATAATTCTTTTTCTAAAGCCTTGGAGAGCATACATGCCAAAGGGGACCTTTGCATCATGACTTGAAGTCAACATTTCCTTAACAAGCCCACTATCTGGTAGCATGCAGGATGGATACAGTCATGTTGGTTGATCTCCGCATCAACAGGTCTCCCGTATAATTATTTTGACAGTTTCGCAGCGTGCAGGATGATGCAGGTCGATAGATCTCCACTATAAAATATGCTTGAAAGGATCCTGGGTTGATGATTGACTATGGTCTGAACTTCTGTCCAATTTTTGAGAACCATATCAGCATCTCTACTCACACACAGAGACATACAAGCATACATACCCTAAATACATAAGAACAAGCAAGCCAAAACATGAAAAAAAATGAAGTTTAAAAAGTAAAAATCGATCAAACCAGACAAACCCTGCAGAAACTGTGCATTTAGAAACTCAGTAATAAAGTAAGTTTATACATAGATCTATCGACATGGAGACCTATATTGCTGTACAGATCTACTAATGCGCGGATCTACCAAACAACCCAGTCAGTGTGCTACGCAAGTGCAACGAGGGGTTCATTATAATCTGACTTGAGTATAAACTGAACAGTTCGAATGATTAATTATTGGCAGAATATATTTCCGACAATGTTCTCTCGGGGTTCAGTTTGAGATTGGTCTGTGAACGACATGGATGCTGCCAAGATAGATGAACTGAAGAAGTACATCAGAGAAAAGATCATACCAGACAGAATTAAAAAGAGTTCTGACACAACAAAAAGAAATTTTCGAAGAGACAGCAAGAAGTTCTTTCTTTCTGAGAGCAACGATCTGTTTTACAAGTGTCATGAGTCGGCCGAATGTTCTCGAGCATTTAGGCAAATTAAGGGTAGTTTTGCTGTTGTTGGGAGCAAGTTCCTTGGGGTCTTCAAGTGTGCGAACTCAGGCATCACCAGAGGGGAATACCCCGAGTCGTATACTGAAGGAGGGACAATTACTGGGGAGTGGTTCGCATGTCTAGGGGGGTAGTAACAAGAACATGCCGACCCGCCGGTCCTGGGTAGACGAGAGTGTCCACTTTGAGCACTGGCTATTCACTGGGTTTTCAGTGGCCTGAAGGGAAGGCGATCGTGTCAGGTGACCGTCACGGGTAGGTGACCGTCAGCCTGCAGGCAGAGTACAGCGACCAGTCAGTCGTCCTTGTTCTGAGGAATGAATGGAAGGCTTCGGCCTATTGATTGGTTTGCACCTTGTTGTCTATAGAGGTAGTAACTACTTGAAGCATCAGTCCTGGCTGGTAGAGAAGTCCAGGCTGTTAGTACAATGGGTAGCTTCGAGGAATCGAACATGAGTTGAATAGGAGGTCAGGCATTATGCATTAACTGCTTGGTACCCAAGTCTTTGTTGGCGCTAGCAGCTGTTGTGTGTGTATGTGTAGGTGACTAATGATTCATTGGCGGAATAAAAATAACTTGGGGATCTATTGGTACAAATCGTGTGATGGGTGTGTGCCAGTGATTCCATTGGTTGAACCAGCTAAATTCGGGTTCTCTCTTTCTTTGAGAACGAATATAAGGAGCTTGGAAAACCAGGAAGTGTGTGGCTCACTTAAGGGAAAGTGAACTCGCCCGTCTTGCTGAGGGCTCAAGAAAATACAGCGTGAAGCAGAGGCTTGCTGTCGCCTCGTTGTCTCCTGGGTGGAGACGTAAGACAGTGGAGGTTGCTGTCGCCTCGTTGTCTCCTGGGTGGGGACGTAAGACAGTGGAGGTTGCTGTCGCCTCGTTGTCTCCTGTGTGGGGACGTAAGACAGTGGAGGTTGCTGTAGCCTCGGAGCCGACGACGAGAAGAATTGTCTCCCGTGTGGGGACGGTCGACAGCAAGACGTGTTAGCCTGCTGGAGCCTAGACAGGGAGCTGCCAGACAACGGTGGGGTGTTTGCAGCCAGAGAAGACCTGTGGGAGAGGCCGACAGGAGCCCTTTCCGTGGAGAGGGCGAAGTGCAGTGGAGTCCGGGAGACTCGGTTTGAGGGTGCGACTCCAGCGACGTTGCCAGTGTCCCCCAACTGGGATTTGGCCAATCGGGAGGACACAACAGTGTGGCAGCTTCAGCTCGTAGTCGCACAGTGGGATGAGAGAAACTGACGGTCAACCAAGGAATGCTGGCAAGTTATGGACCTTTCATTTGCTTTTAAGTTTATAAGTGTGCAAACAGGATAGTGGAATATTGTCTTTCCTGGCTAAGTAAGAATAACTGAAGAACAGGGGATGCGATTTATGAGATTGTCTGTATGATGTTTACATTGTTGTATGATACAGATAAGTGTGTTGTGTAGTGACGGGTGGGGGCTCGGAGTCAAGTTAAATAAAAGTTGATTACTTTCTATGAAATGTTATTGGTTTCCCGTCACCTTTGTGCGGGCCCGATGTGAGTGACAGAGTGTGTGTGCCTATGCGAGAGCGCATTTTGGTTGTGAAAGCGTAAATACTTCTGTCTATAACCCCCTGCATCCCTGAATATGAAAATCATATTTTAATAACGAGGGGGAGCGTCGGAGACCCGTCACAAATTGGGGGCTCGTCCGGGATGAACATAAATGAGTCATAAGTGATTTTGATTTCTGGGTTTTGTTCAATTGCTAAAGGATTTGAAATTTGTCGTAATTGTGGAAACCTAGATTTTTGTTTCTTTTTCGGGAAAGACGTTGTTCACTTGTTGATTGTTCTGATCTTTTTTTTTTTTCATGACTGTGCCAGTTGTTTGAACTTGCTTGATTTGGTTGGTATCGAGGTTGATTGTGTGTAGCACAACTAGTTGATCGCTTTATTTACAAGTGATCGTGTGGATCGCTTTATTTACAAGTGATCGTGTGGATCGCTTTATTTACGAGTGATCGTGTGGATCGCTTTATTTACGAGTGATCGTGTGGATCGCTTTATTTACGAGTGATCGTGTGGATCGCTTTATTTATGAGTGATCGTGTGGATCGCTTTATTTACGAGTGATCGTGTGGATATCTTGCTTGTTACTGTGGTTGTGATAACTAGCTGATCGAGGGTTAGATAGCTTCAAAATGTCGACTGAAGAGGGTGCTGAGACAATGGGTCCGCTGAAAAAGATGGACCTCATAGAGGAAGGAAAAGCTTTAGGACAAAAGGGTCCGGAACTGAAGGCATATGTAGATGAGAACTGGCCCCGTGTAATCGAGGCTCAGAAAATACAAAGAGAGAACGGGAAGAAGGAAAGAAAAAAGAGGAGAGAGAAAGAGAACGGGAAAGAGAAGAGAGAGAGAACGGGAAAGAGAGAGAGAGAAAGAGAACGGGAAAAGGAGGAGAGGGAACGGGAAAGAGAAGAGAGAGAAAGGGAACGGGAAAGAGAGGAAAGAGAAAGAAGGGAGATAAGGCAGTTTGAGTTAGAAAAATTAAAGTTGGAGAAGGAACGGGACGTGGACGCAAAACCCCAAGCGAACTTTGCACCACATGTCAGTCCCTTGATCAATATGCCAAAGTTTGATGATAATCCGGACCATTTAGAGGATTTCATTTCGCAATTTGAAAGGATTGCCAAAGATCAGGGCTTACCCGAAGAACGGTGGGCCACAAATTTGTCTGCGCTGCTGACACCTAAAGCTAGGGATGTTTTTTTCTGCTTACCACCGGAAAAACAGACAGATTATGAGTCGGTGCGCGATGCTTTGTTTCAGAGGTACCAGGTAACCGCCGATAGGTATAGGAAACTGTTCAGAGAAACCGTTCGTAAATCAGGTGAGACACACGTACAGTTCCTTTATCGGCTTAGGGCTCTCTTTGATAAATGGATAAGGTTAGGAAACATTGAACAAACTTTTGAATCTTTGAGGGAGGAGATCGTTAAGGAGCAAATTCTCTCCACTTGTCGGAAGGATCTCACAGTATTCTTGGCAGAAAGAGAATTAGGAAGTTTAGAGGAGTTAGTGAAAGTTGCAGACAGGTATGAATCTGCCCATGATCAGCGTAATGGGGTGAAGGGATCGAACCAGTCGTCCCGGAATGCCCAGACCACACAGGCAGGGAGTGATCTGCCGACTCCCTACAAACAGGATGCGAGACCGCAGTTAGAAGCGGATTCTAAGTCCCGTGGCAACAGTGGGACTCAAGAGAGTGTTAGGGTGAAACGCACATGTTTTAAGTGTGGGCGAGAGGGTCATATCGCCAAGGACTGTAGCGGACTGCGAATACATTCAGTCGTTGCCGTTGATACAATTCAACAGGAAGGCAGAGTACCACCACCAGCTACTAGGGCAGTAGTAAACGGGAAGCTGGTTACCTGCTTGTTAGATACAGGATTGACTCTAGCGGCAATGGTAGAGCCCGGTTGTGTGAGAGAGACAGACTATACCGGTGAAACCACCTGCGTGCGATATGCAGATGGAAAAATTAATCGGCTACCTTTAGCCCGTGTCAGAGTAGAGTCAGAGTTTGTTAGGAGTACTCTCACGGCAGCAGTACAGAAGAATCTCCCCTATTCAGCTTTGTTAGGCGGTAGGTACATCCTCCCAAAGCCTAACCAGGCTGCCAGTCAAGGAGGGAAAGCAAGGGCAGTGCAGGGTAGGAACTCGTACTGGAAAGTAAACAGAAAGCAGGTGGAGTGCACAGGCGCCGCTAGCAGTAGAGCTAGCGTAGGCCATGAAGGTGGCCGTGGTGGTGGTGCAGTGGACCATGAAATAGGTCGTAGTGGCGGTGCCGTAGGCCATGGAGGTGGCCATAGTGGCGGTGCCGTGGGCCATGGAGGTGGCCGTAGTTGCGGTGCCGTAGGCCATGGAGGTGGCCGTAGTGGTGGTGCCGTAGGCCATGGAAGTGGCCGTAGTGGTAGTTCAAGTAGTTGTTGGCGTTGCCGTGGCAGTCAGAAATGTAGGAGCCATGGTGGCGGACCTCAGGGTCGGGGCCAAGAGGGACCACAGAGTAACTGGAACCGGCGGCTGGGCTGGAACCAGGGAGGCTGTAATAACGCATGGCAAGAAGGTTGAGGTGACCAGCTATCGTTAGAGAATGCCAAAGATAGTCAGCTCATAGTAGCAGACAAGCCAGTGTTAGAAAAAGGAGAAGCAAATAAGGCCCAGAAAGCAGTGGGCATAGGCACTGAGTGGGATTCGAACCAAGGAAGTTCCACAGGGAGAAGGGAAACTGGTTCGGATAAGATGAGTGAGGGATCATCTCCTTGCATTTTGGAAAGGGGAGGTGATCGTCGTCGCAGTGAATGGGTGCAACAGCCCATTTCACGTGATCCTGGAACTACAGACCCTGAGACAATGAAAGGCAGGGGTACTAAACGCCAGGAGGGTTTTGCTGAACAGGCTAAAATGGGGTACCGCAGATTTTCACGCGCTCCTTTAAGGACTAAATTGTGTGAAAGGGGCACCTACTCTCATGTAAAGCCTGGAATGCGCAAACTACCTGCCCCAGGTAGTACTGGCAAGCTACAAACTACAGTCAAGATTGAGAGGGGTAGAAATAGGTCGAGGGTTGGAGTAATGCCTTCGGGGTGTTGCCGTCATAGTGTGAGCAACAGAAGTGGAACAATGGTAGGAGCAATGCCTACGGGCTGCTGTTGTTGTGGTGATGGTGTGAGCAGTCATCTGTTACGGACAGCTACCGTATACATAATGTAGCTGGCCAGTTGTGCTATTGATTTTGATTGCCCAGTATAGGGTGGGGTTGAGCCTATGTTCATGTGTTATTTTTCTTTTTTGATTGATGTTTATCTGTCAATAGTGCTTTGTTCATTGCCTATTGTGGGGCAGGGCTGAGTACATGCTCACGTGTTATGATTTTTTTTATTTTTCTAGTTGATATCAATTTGCTAATGTTTGTTCACTGATCGGTAAAGTCTGAAAATGTCTTATTTCGTGACATCAGGATAAGTGTTTGATTTGCATATTGTGTGTGAGAGCGTGTGTGGGGCAACGCGCCTGGAATTGAACCTTGTGTTAATAGATGGTGGCTACACGCCTGAATTTGATTTTGATGTTAAGTAGGCTGGGCCACACACCTGAATTTGAATCTTGGGTTAATCATGGTTGTTCTATTATTAGAAGTGAATGGAATGATTAATTAATATGTATGGACATGCTGATAGCTAACGCTATAGAGAGAGTTCTTGATTATATGTGAGCCAGTTTAGAGTTAAGTGTTGTGCACAGTTGGTTATGACTGACCGAAGAGTGATTCTATGGACTATTTGATTGATTTATTGTTTTTAATTGGGTACATTATCCATGTTAGATGTTGATGGAAGTGATGTCTTGAAGCATAGGGGTAGTATTGTTATATTGACCCATGCAACTGAGTTTGTTTTATCCAATTTGAGAACATTCGTCCTGGAGGAAATGTTGATTGGAACAACATTCTTAGGTACGGGGGTGTCATGAGTCGGCCGAATGTTCTCGAGCATTTAGGCAAATTAAGGGTAGTTTTGCTGTTGTTGGGAGCAAGTTCCTTGGGGTCTTCAAGTGTGCGAACTCAGGCATCACCAGAGGGGAATACCCCGAGTCGTATACTGAAGGAGGGACAATTACTGGGGAGTGGTTCGCATGTCTAGGGGGGTAGTAACAAGAACATGCCGACCCGCCGGTCCTGGGTAGACGAGAGTGTCCACTTTGAGCACTGGCTATTCACTGGGTTTTCCAGTGGGCCTGAAGGGAAGGCGATCGTGTCAGGTGACCGTCACGGGTAGGTGACCGTCAGCCTGCAGGCAGAGTACAGCGACCAGTCAGTCGTCCTTGTTCTGAGGAATGAATGGAAGGCTTCGGCCTATTGATTGGTTTGCACCTTGTTGTCTATAGAGGTAGTAACTACTTGAAGCATCAGTCCTGGCTGGTAGAGAAGTCAAGGCTGTTAGTACAATGGGTAGCTTCGGGGAATCGAACATGAGTTGAATAGGAGGTCAGGCATTATGCATTAACTGCTTGGTACCCAAGTCTTTGTTGGCGCTAGCAGCTGTTGTGTGTGTATGTGTAGGTGACTAATGATTCATTGGCGGAATAAAAATAACTTGGGGATCTATTGGTACAAATCGTGTGATGGGTGTGTGCCAGTGATTCCATTGGTTGAACCAGCTAAATTCGGGTTCTCTCTTTCTTTGAGAACGAATATAAGGAGCTTGGAAAACCAGGAAGTGTGTGGCTCACTTAAGGGAAAGTGAACTCGCCCGTCTTGCTGAGGGCTCAAGAAAATACAGCGTGAAGCAGAGGCTTGCTGTCGCCTCGTTGTCTCCTGGGTGGAGACGTAAGACAGTGGAGGTTGCTGTCGCCTCGTTGTCTCCTGGGTGGGGACGTAAGACAGTGGAGGTTGCTGTCGCCTCGTTGTCTCCTGTGTGGGGACGTAAGACAGTGGAGGTTGCTGTAGCCTCGGAGCCGACGACGAGAAGAATTGTCTCCCGTGTGGGGACGGTCGACAGCAAGACGTGTTAGCCTGCTGGAGCCTAGACAGGGAGCTGCCAGACAACGGTGGGGTGTTTGCAGCCAGAGAAGACCTGTGGGAGAGGCCGACAGGAGCCCTTTCCGTGGAGAGGGCGAAGTGCAGTGGAGTCCGGGAGACTCGGTTTGAGGGTGCGACTCCAGCGACGTTGCCAGTGTCCCCCAACTGGGATTTGGCCAATCGGGAGGACACAACAGTGTGGCAGCTTCAGCTCGTAGTCGCACAGTGGGATGAGAGAAACTGACGGTCAACCAAGGAATGCTGGCAAGTTATGGACCTTTCATTTGCTTTTAAGTTTATAAGTGTGCAAACAGGATAGTGGAATATTGTCTTTCCTGGCTAAGTAAGAATAACTGAAGAACAGGGGATGCGATTTATGAGATTGTCTGTATGATGTTTACATTGTTGTATGATACAGATAAGTGTGTTGTGTAGTGACGGGTGGGGGCTCGGAGTCAAGTTAAATAAAAGTTGATTACTTTCTATGAAATGTTATTGGTTTCCCGTCACCTTTGTGCGGGCCCGA
>CM065741.1:6250678-6278073 GCA_033310375.1 Conus canariensis
CAACAACAACAACAACAACAACAACAACAACAACGACAAGTTCAAGAGGCTGAAATCCGATCACTGCTGAAACTGATTACGCAGAAAGCTGTCAAGGGAGACTACACCGTGTCTCTCATATCTGACATGCAGTGTCTGGAGAACTGGAAGAAACTGACACAGCCCTGGTGTTGTCTTACCTCCTGACATCAGTTTCAGTTAGAGGTCTGATAGCTAACGCCGCCGCAGTGATGCTTGGCAGCCATCTCCTGATTTCTGAGTGCATCAGTGTCAGTGTGGACGCTATCTGATCGGCACCGTTTACGCCTACAGTGGATGAGAACGGAGTGTGTGTGTTTGTTTACAGTTAGTTCGCTGGATATCTTGTCTTCAGGTCGTTCCCACACTCCTTCCCCTCCCCCGCTGTTCAGCACCTCCGTGCCCTTCTCTTTCAACGCCTTCGTCACTTCATTCCTCCCATCCACCCACCCACCCGTCTGTGTCTGTCTGTCTGTCTGTCTGTTTTTCTCTCTCTCTCTCTCTCTCTCTTCTCTCTCTCTCTCTCTCTCCGACATACACACACACGCACGTGAGCACGTGCATACACACATGCATGCGCGTATGCGCAGAGAGAGAAGAGAGAGAGAGAGAGAGAGAGAGAGAGGAGAGAGAGAGAGAGAAAGAGAGAGAGAGAACTGACATACGCATATGATTTTGGTTGCAAGGTTGATTAATGACTATTATTATTATTATTATTATTATTATTATTATTATATTATCATGCTTTATCTCACCGATTAAGATTCACACGCTAGGGGGTAGGGAAGGAGGTGGGGAGGCGGGTGTAGGGGGTAGGATGGGGGTAAATCAACGGCAGGGAGGGAGCGCGGCTGGCTAGATGGGTGTGTGTGTGGATGGGGGGGGGGGGTCTCAGTTTTTTTTTTTTTTTTTATCATACTAAGTATAGATGCTCAGACATCAGACAGATTAAGTTTCTGTTGAACTGACTTTTTTTGTTTGTTTGTTTGTTTTTTTTTTTTTACACGAAGGAAAGAAGAGAGTATATTGCTGTGTTTGCATGCGAACACAGACAACAACAAAAAAATCTCTGTAACGACTTTTCATGTCGGAGAACAAGAAACTGAAAGTGCCTGCCGGCCGGCCCCGACCGACTCCAAGATGGAAACGGTAGTATAGCAGGTGTCACAGTGACGTCATCACAAATTCCTCTGATGCATCATGTTTGGATGCACCTTGAAAGAGATCTCTCGGCATCCTCTTTTCTTTTTCTTTTTTTTTTTTTTTTCTTTGTTTCCTTTTTTTTTTTTTAATAGCAGGTTGAGAACGCGATCCGGAGGTGGAGAGAAATGGGGGAGGGGGAGGGGCGAGGAGGAGGAGGGGAGGGATGGAAAAGGCAGAGGAGGGGGGGGGGGTTAGAGAAGATAAGGGGAAGTAATAAGGAACGAAAAGACACAAAGGTCGCAGTTTCACAATAAGATGGATAGGATTCCTGACATACATACATTCTCTCTCTCTCTCTCTCTCTCTCTCTCTCTCTCCTCTCTCTCTCTCTCTCTTTCTGTGTGTGTGTGTGTGTGTGTGTGTGTGTGTGTGTTCAGGCTTATAGTGCTTGAAATAGTAGCATTGTTCTAAACCATGTTTGTTGTGGGTTTACTGTGTACGTTGTTTGCTTTTTCCTCTGCATCCGCCATATCATCAAGGCTGTACAACTAATGCCATTAAAAGTGTTCAGTGCTCTCTCTCTCTCTCTCTCTCTCTCTCTCTTCTCTCTCTGCATATACACGTACAAAACATTCGAAGGAGCCAGCAGCTGTGCCCCAGACAGACTCAGCAGACAGAGTGAACGAACGATAGTAGAAAGAAACTCGTGGAGAGCGTGGCAGCAGAGAGTCCTCAGAAGAGAAGCCCCCTTCAAGCAAGTGTTTCGGCCCTTATCTCCTGACACTCTAGGGGGGTTGGGCCACACCCGGTTCATGACTCCGGATGTCCCTCTGCTGCCCCTTTTTTTTTTCCCATCTTGGGACGAGCCATGGCTGGGATTCGAACCCATGACCCTCTGGACATGCTCATTTTCCACTTAATGACTCGCGCTTTAACCACTGAGCCACAGGGACACCTGATATTTGTAGGGAAATTAAGCCTTATAAAGTTCACTTTTGTTCCTCCTTGACCAGATCCAGCTTGAACACCTCTCTGCCGCTTCTGCCATTGCTTTCAGGGCTCTGGTTTTTTCCTTCCCTGCAACTGAGAGCTGTTTCATGAGGCTGTATGCAGACGTTCCTACAAACCCCCTAGCTCCAATTTCTGCAGTGAGGACTTTGACCTGATAGCCTTCTCTCCTCAGGCTGTTTGCCAGATCAGCATACTTTTCAGTCTTGTAGATTTGAGCTGCCTCCATTCTGTTCTCATATGGCACCGTGAGCTCGATCATGATCAGCTGCTTGGTTGACTTAGAGTGGACTACTATGTCTGGTCTCATGCCACTCTTGCTGATGATCTCTGGGTGACTCTTCCATTCTGGGAGGTCTGCAGTGCACTCCCAGTCATCTGCCCCGTCCAGCAGACTCTGCCTGCATGTTTCGAGTGGCACTGTTGTTCTTGGCCATGATTTGCTGCCTCCTGCCGTGAAGAATGTTGCGGGTGCTTTTGGAGTCCTGATTTTCCCTATACTTTATTCTCGTTAACGTTTTTGACCCATAGAGAAATGAAAAAAAGAAAAATTAAGCATAACAACCATTAAAACAGCGGGTCTATATAAGAAGAACAATGGAAACACAGTTACTGACACGAACCAAAGGTATCAAGTCCACATCAACAGCATGCAGGATAGAGCTGACTCGGTTTACCATGACAAAATAAATCTGACTGGAATGAAAAAAAAAAAAAAAAAAAAAAAACGAAAAAAAAGTAAGCGACCATAACGGTTATAAATGTGTTCCAAGAAAGGAAGAAAGGTTTACACATCCCCGTCTGTACCTCCAGTGAAAGAAACTATGCCCAAACTTTCACTCAGCTGCTAATTCATTTTCACTTCTTTTATCTACTTACTCTTCTTTTTTTTCTTACATATTTTGTGGGCAGGCTTTGGTACTGAGTTCCCCCCCCCCTGCCCCCCCCCCCCCCCCCCCCCCATCTTCCTAGGTCGCAGTATAGTCAGTTCGCCATTGATGTTGAAGTCATCAACAGAGGTGACGTCTTCTGCACGTTCCACGGCGGGCTCGGAATTGTGACGAGGACAACGTCGACGTTGTTGGAGACTTCGTCATCAGCCGCCCAAACGGCGGACCCCTCAAGGTGCCACGCGCTGCAGATTTCCGGCGGCGTCACCGTAGATTCCGGCATTGCTGGCACCCACGTGGAGAGCGCCACTGGGGTTAGAAACGTCACGTGCCACGCGCTGCAGATTTCCGGCGGCGTCACCGTGGATTCCGGCATTGCTGGCACCCAAGTGGAGAGCGCCACTGGGGTTAGAAACGTCACGTGCCACGTGCTGCAGGTTTCCGGCGATGTCACCGTAGATTCCGGCATTGCTGGCACCCACGTGGAGAGCGCCACTGGGGTTAGAAACATCACGTGCCACGTGCTGCAGGTTTCCGGCGGCGTCACCGTAGATTCCGGCATTGCTGGCGGGCCACACGCCACAATTAGGATTTTGCTGTAGATCACTAAATAAGTTTGAGCCAGCGATTGAAAATAAACTGATCATAGATCAAATGAACAATCCCCAACCAATCATTTCACTGGTTTTGGGCAATTTCCGCCAATGACATCATTCACAATCTTCAAATACACGACCTTCCCCTTGGCTGACGTCACATTTCAGGCCTTCTCATCCACCCGTGATCCTATCTTTGCGCCAGCTGGTTCCTCCCAAACAGTCCCATTCCTTTCATTTTAGTCTGTCTGTTTGGAACCACCTGGCATGTACCTTGATGGCCACATGAACCACCTGGCATGTACCTTGATGGCCACATGAACCACCTGGCATGTACCTTGATGGCCACATGAACCACCTGGCATGTACCTTGATGGCCACATGAACCACCTGGCATGTACCTTGATGGCCACATGAACACCTGGCATGTACCTTTGATGGGCATGTGAAAGAAAAGGTGAATCAACTTTCAGACACATGTGCCTGTCTATAAATACTCGACTCCTTAAGCAAGGCCTTCGCGCATTAAGTTTTGGTGTGCAGCCGGCGCCGAGGTGTGGATCGCCACTAGCGCTGGCAACGTCACGTGCCACGCGCTGCAGGTTTCTGGTGGCATCACCGTAGATTCCGTCATTCCTGGCACCACAGTCTTTGCTGGCACTGAGGTGGAAACTGCCACGGAGGAGCGGGGGGGGGGGGGGGGGGGGGGGGGGGGGGGGGGGGGGGGGGGGGGGGTTTTGTCTTGGGTGGGGTTTTCCCTCCTCGGCACGTTGTCTTTGTCTGGGATACCGTCGTTTTTAGCATGGGGATGTTGTCTGTGATGTGGTTGGGAAGACTAAAAACCAGATGTGGGACGGAACCCCGTCTCCAGTCTCCAACTGGTCTGGAAAGGACCAACAGAAACATTCCAAGAGGTGCTGTTTTGGCTTCATCAATGGGACAGGCTGACAGCGGTTGCCGCTTTTGCATGAGGTCGTATGTGTACTCAGACTCAGACTTTAATTGTCACAATAATTCTGATGGTATAGACACACAACATACTAACTACAATTTCTTTCAACGCCCATCTTGCACTGAATTTGACAAGATAAGCGATTTCTCGTTCTTCGTTTTCGTTGTCCTGAGTGTTGTTTAACTTGCCGAGGAGGTCGAAACCCGTCGTGTTTTGTCTTGTGATTCGTTTAACCATGTTGTCTGGCGGAGTTATTGCCAATACTTTTTAAAGATTTGTTTAGATTTCCGCACACCGTCGCTTCACTTTGCAGCTAACTACGTTTTCTTTGTTCGAATCGCAGACGTTCGCGCCTTCAAGACAGACTGCGCGAGTGTATTATTATGATTATTATTATTATCATTGTTGTTATTATAATTATTATCATCATCATTATTATTATTATGAATACTTACATAGCGCCTATCCTCAGCTAGAGACCAGGATCTAAGCGCTTTACAATCCGCATTCTCGTTTACACAACGGGCTGCCTACCTGGGTACCGGGTAGTGCCGACTGAAGAGCTGCCTGCCGGCGCTTCATTCAGTCGTTTCCCGTGCCATCCAGTCAATATCGTTCACTCCGTTTCCTTACTTCCTTCATTCTTTCCATCTCTCACACAGGTTGCATGCTATGTGTAACGTGTCATCCATCACCAACAAACTGGCCTTCTGTTCCGCGGAAGCTGGTGATGGGATTTGACGTGTGTGCAAGATGTTATGCGTGCGCTCACACAGGGAACCTCGGTTATAGTCTCATTCCAAGGACTGAAGTAGAAAATAAGATGAAAGATCAGGTATGTGAATGACTTCACAGTGTGTCTTTTGTGTTTACTGGGCACGAAGTGAAAGGTCAGGTATGCGAAGGATTTCACATTGTGTCTCTTGTGTCGACTGACACCGTCTAGCTGTGGGCCATGGTGTTCACAGTGTGGGCTGAACACTGGCTCAACGCTGTCAACTCGTCCTAGGTCTGCGAGGCTCTTCAGCTGTACCCATCGTAGCCCCTTGTCACTGTGGCACAACAAGGCTTCTCTCCCACCGCTTTTACAACCTTTGCGTGAGAGGAGACACCACCAACCCCCGTCCTTCGGAACCCCCACCCCCACCCCCACCCCCCACCCCTAACCCTTCATGTAACTGATCCTGCTCTGTCTCTGTCAGCAAGATGATGCCAAAACTGCCGAACTGATTTCAACCAAACGTGGTAGAACATGGTTCAGGGACGATTTTTACAAAAGTTCTATGGTGATCCGCACCAAAGGACGAATCTTTGATCCGTTAGACCTTTCAGCAGAGGTCTATGGCTTTACCGAAAGTCCATTTCGGTTTCGCTGCGGTTTCCTTGTATTGTTTCGTTTTTGTTTTGTTTTGTTTTGTTTTACAAAGAAGACAGCACATCTGAAGGGTACTCCCCTTGGAAAAGAAGTAAGTCGCCACGGTGCTAGTCCGTCCGTTCGTTACCCTGCATGTCTGGAAGTTTCTTTTCTCATGGAGTGGGTTATTCTCTAGAATTTGACAGCAAATGTTCTGTGTTTCACACACACACACACACACACACACACACACACACACACACACACACACACCACACACACAAGACCAAAAAAAAATTCATTTTCGAGGATAGTGGATGACCATATACATGCTTCTTTTTCAGCTAGACCTCGCTCGCTCTGCACAGGGACTACACTACTTAAAAGAACGAATGAAAGAGAGAGAGAGAGAGAGAGAGAGAGAGAGAGAAGGGAGGGAAGGAGTGAGACAGAGATCAGAAAACAAATCTACGCCCCATCAAAAAATAAAAATAAAAATCTACCCTCAGACTCTTGAACTCAAATCAATTTGCACGGAGAACTACGAACGTTCCGGGTTCCCTCATTACCACTATTAGATCCATGTGACAGGCGTCAAATACACGGCTGCTTCCTCACGGAATTCTAGCAGCATCCTGGAAGGGAAATTGTATGGGAAACCCTCAGCTTCAAAAAGATTATAACTGTCGTCGTTTCAACCAGGCAACCATTAATTATCCTTCATGAAATACTGACAGTGTCTGTTTTCAATTACATGCTAATGAAAGGGTAATCGTGAGGTGAAACAGTCGTTTTCACCTGAAACTACTGACAATTTTCGCCATGAAATCCTTTATTTTCACTGGTTTTTACGCTGTTAAGACATCAACCTATGAGTCAAACAAAAGAAAATAAATAATTACCCTCCTGAGTCAACGGAAGTGAAAATTTTAATTATTATTTTGGATTACGGCAATTTGTACTTTTGCACACAAACGATGCCCGTGCGCATGAGTAGGAATCATAATTGCCGATTTTCAAGAGTCATAATTATCGGTTTTCGTGATTCATAGCCACTTGTGTGTGTGTGTGTGTGTGTGTGTGTGTGTGTGTGTGTGTGTGTTGTGTGTGTGTGTGTGTGTGTGCGTGCGTGCGTGCGTGCGCGTGTGCGCGTGCGTGCGTGTGCGTGCGTGCGTGCGTGCGTGCGCGCGCGTGCGTGCGTGCGTGTGTGTGTGTGTGTGTTGTGTGTGTGTGTGTGTGTGTGTGTGTGGTATAAAAGTAAGGAGCAATGGAAATATAGAAAAGGAAAGAACAAGAAAGAAGACTGGGAAAGAAGGAGGAGAAAAAGAAGGAGGAAACTGTTGTCACATAAAAGTTGAGGAGCTGGGAAGAAGAAGAGAAGAAGAAGAAGAAGAAGAAGAAGAAGAAGAAGAAGAAGAAGAAGAAGAAAGAGTGTGGAGGACGAGGGGGATATGACTATAAGTATGGAATGCGAAAGAAGACAGAAAAAAAAAAAAAAAAAGCAATGGATCAGATGCACTCCTCTTTCAATGTCCTTTCCACAGCGCGGTCTTCGTGTATTGAAAGAGAAAAAAAAAAAAAAAAAAAAAAAAAGCCCTGCAAACAAAGCAGCAGAAACCTATACACACCACTTAACTATCAACACAATATCCACCGATTGATAACACATTAGCCAAACCACCACTGGCATCGTTTTCAACCAAACTGAACACAAAAAAAAGGGCAGTGTTGAAGGTGCCAGCCATTCCCATGAAGTTGTCACCCACAAATAACAAACACTTCATTTAGGAAAGATCAATTTAAAAAAAAAAAAAAAAAAGGAAATGAAAAGAAAAAAAAATTAAATCTCAAAATCCTACAGAAATATATAGCGCTCTTCCATATCTTCCCCATCAGTCCTATAGGGAGGGCTGCTGGGAGAGGGACAGTGCGTGTGTGGGAGGGGGGGGGGGGGAGTAGAGAAGGGGGTGGATGGGAAATGCTGATGGGGAGGATACGGAAGAGAGCTATGGAAAAGACAAAATCACTGACCATGAATACCAGTGAGTAAAAAAGTGAAAAGTGAAAAACATCTACACTAAAAAAAATTTAAAAAATTATAAAAAAAAAAGGGGGGTGGGGGGAGGGGAGGGGGGGTGGGGGGGGTGGGGGCTTGCGCTGAGCAACAAAGAAACAAAGGAAAAGAAAGAAAGAAAGATATCAGTAGAAAAGGGGGGGAAATGATGACTAATCTAGATAAATAAGCAAACAAAATCGTTCAACCAACAAAATTATAAATGAAATATCAAATAATCACAACTGATCAATTGCAAACGTAAGGAGGTGCCACAATTTCCAGGGGAAATTGGTGTGTGTGTGTGGGGGGGGGGGGGGGGGTGGAGAGAGAGAGAGAGAGAGAGAGAGAGAGAGAGAGAGAGAGAGAGAGAGAGAGAACTTTTGACACTTTGATATTTATTGTCATTACCAAAGAGGTCTTTTGACAAGGGGGGAGAGGTAACAGAACAGTAACATTTCCCTCTTCCTTTCCTGCAAACAAATAGTACACATTCATTACTAGTGTGCACCAAATCAAAGGTTAAAAACAAATAAATTCATAACATTTCCTTATGTCCTCACGCACAGGAGTAATGCAATTAGAAAAAAAAAAAAAAAAAAGAACGCCTTAAGACTGACTCGTCCATCCACTCCATCAAATGATGACAATGTATCTTACTGATCTCTTCCACTTGCGATGAATGATAATATTCATTCAGATATCTCTTATAATGCATTATCTTAAATTTCACTATCCTTCATCTGTCTAATTTTTCAATGCTTCTGCGATGAATTTCGCAACTGATTTAATTACAAGTTCATCATCTGATGATAACACGACAGCAACATTTTGTCTTTTCGCTATATCTAACTGGAAAAATGAACAATTTGTCCGCACTTCATTATAAGCAGTACAGTGGAACAGAAAGTGTTCTTCGTCATCAATAATATGTCTACATGCAGGACAAGGAGATTCTGTGGATGTTTCACATTCAAACCATCTTTTGTTCGCATTAAAACCTAAAGTTCTCAACCTAAATCTTGCGTAATTTATTCTGTGCCATTTATCTGTTATGACATTGAGAAACTTTTCAGAATGAAACACATTCTTAAATGAGAAAAAACCAGCGATATTTTTCTTTACTTTCCATATATGAGTGCCAATTCTGTTTAAAAGAACAAATAAGCCTATCTTTAAATTCCGCAATGAACTGTTGCTCATTTCCTACTTCCTGGGTCATCCACACTATTCCAAAACCCTGTTCTGAAAGGACTTTCTTTACTTTATAAGCTCAGTTTTCTTTTACCTTTTTCCATTTCTAAAAGCATCATATCATAGGCTTGCCTGTTCAAACGGGACTGGGGTAGCTTCAAGATCTTCAACCAATATTTAATACATTTCACAAATGTACTTATATACAAAGGGTATCTGCCCATTTCTCCATATAAGACGGTGTTGGATGAATGAATAGGTACTTGAAGGAAACGCTTCATAGCATACGTATGTACTTTTTCCATCATCGAATTTTCATGTAAGCCCCAAATTTCAGCTGCATATGTAAGAAGAGGTTTCATTTGTGTATTAAACATTTTCCAAAATATTCTACAGTCTTTACAATTCAGTTTTCTCAGGGATTTCAGAATTTCAATAGTACCTTTTTTCCCCCTTTCTTAGAGAGAGGACGCTTGACGCTTGACGCTTGACGCTTGACGCGCGCTTTCACGCCGCGACATTTATTGTGGGGCCCTCGGCCCGTCCACAGGGAGTACGCAACATACAACATGACAACAACAAAAAACATTGATTGAAACGTTGATTGTAAAATATTTTGTTTTCTGTTTAGAATTTCTATTTTTCCTATATCATCAGTATTACTATTACATGTGGGTTTCTCTGGTTTTTAAGGCATAGAAGATGTACATTGCAATATCTCTTATGATATCCGTATTATCGTTTTGTAGCAGACTTTCCAGTGTGATTGCGTTTTTATTACTAAAATGTTTGAAAATGTATTTTGTTCGCAATTGCCTGTAATTGGGACACCACATTAAGAAGTGCATTTCTGTTTCTACTGTTGGGCAGAAGGGGCATGTTGTTATAGCTTGATTATCTATATATTTTTTTATTGCCATGCAGTTCGTTTATTCCTAATCGTAATCTTGTCAATGCTTTTCTAAACTTCGCGATCGTGATTGCGCGAAAGTATTCTTCAGTTTGGTGTATAGTTTTAAACGTATGATATGTTGCAAATCGTTCACTATTCGCTATTTTGTTATGCCAGTTCTGTTTGTAACAATCTATGATTCTTTGTTTTAGTGTTATGATTAATCTTTGCTCGTTTTCTACGCCTTCATTCAACCAGACTTCAGAGAAGCCATACATATCCAAACAGCGTTTAATTTCCAGCGCCCAGTTCTGTGGTTTGTCAATTTCTGTCTTTTCTCTTTCATATGCTTGTCTAGGTATCCTGTTGGAGTCATCTTCATTATTTTGAACCAATATCTGATTGCTTTTATTGAACTATCTATACTCATCGGATATCTTCCTAGTTCTCCGTATACTAAGTTGTTTGGCGTTTTTCTCCCTACCCCCATGTATCTTTTACATGCGAATAAATGTATATTTTCCACCGCTGAATAACGAGTCAAACCCCATACTTCTGCTGCGTTACAGTAGCAGTGACTTGACCTGTGTATCAAATAGCTTAAAAAATATATTTATATTAAGTGTCCTAAACTATACATTGTTTTCATTATTTCACCTATTTTCCCTTTCGCCCTTCCTGCATATTCTGAAAGTGAAATATCTACTGAGAGTTTAGTCGTTAGAGTAAAACCTAAATATTTGTAGCTGTTTACTACCTCAATTTCTTCCCCTTTGTAATTCCATTTTTCTAATCTGCCAAGGTATCCTCCTTTTCTAAAGACCATGATTTTTGTTTTTGGAGATTAACCTTTAGTCCAATGCGGTCCGACGCTTCCTGTAGGTTCTTAATTTGGTTTTGCAGACCTGCTGGTGTTCTTGATATTAAAGCTATGTCATCAGCGAATCTTTCTTGAGAGAGAGAGAGAGAGAGAGAGAGAGAGGAGAGAGAGAGAGAGAGGAGAGAGAGAGAGAGAGAGAGAGAGGAGAGAGAGAGATTCCCACAAGTTCACGGGGCTGAAAACAAAGCCGGAGAAACCGGTTAAAAAAAAAAAAAAAAAAAAAAAAAAAAAAAAAAAAAAAAAAAAAAGGGGGGGGGGGGGGGGGGGGGATGGAGGCGGTGGAAATTCCACAGTAATTGTTATGTTTTCGATAAATATGCCACACAAAAGGGTGTGAAAAAAAAGGCAGAAATGAAAGGGGGGGGGGGGGGGAGGGGGGGGGGGGAGAAAAAAAAAAGGAGGGAGGGGGGGATGGAGGCGGTGGAAATTCCACAGTAATTGTTATGTTTTCGATAAATATGCCACACAAAAGGGTGTGAAAAAAAAAAGGCAGAAATGAAAGGGGGGGGGGGGGGGGGGGGGGGGGGGAAGAAAAAAAAAAAAAAAAAGCAGGCACCAGGGGGATTCGAACCCTCGACCTTCTGCTTACTAGGCAGACGCTCTAACCAACTGAGCTATGGCGCCAGTTGACTACTGGGCAGTCAATAGAATATATCTTGCTACTGTAATGGTTACCGCAGCTTTGACTACCATGTTGCCGACGCACGAACCGGTTTTGCGATTTTTCAGTTACGAAGGGGTAGTAACGCAATAAAGATGTTTGTTTGTATTGTGATTATAAAAACCTCCCCCCCCCCCCCCCCCCCCTCCGCGAAAGATTACGGTGAATCAGCAAGTTTATAAACATGCACGCCTCGACACATTTTTAGGGGACGAAGACCGACACAAAATTAGTAGGCCTACTTCAACAAGAACCAAAGAATGTCGTACGAACACAGTCAGGGCATCATTACGTTCGATCAAAAAAGATTTTACAAAAGTAGACTTGTCATCTTCCCTGGGTCGAATGTCACGAGTGTGATCTCATCTGACCCAATGGCCGAACACTTCGACAGTGACAGAGACGCCTTTGCATTGCTTCGAAAACAGGATCAACCCGTGTGCGATCTACGCGGAGGGGCGAACCCTTTGGTACTGGGTGGGGTAGGCGTGGAGGTGGGCGGGAGGGGGGGGGGGGGGGGGAGCGTGTGGAGGGGGTGTCCAAGGGTCAGTTCTCACCCCTCCCCGCCCCTCTGTCTCCGAAACAACGACAACAACAACAACAACAACAACAAACAATAAAAGCCACCAGTGGTTTTCCCAGTGTCTCTTGGCGGCGTATTCAGTGAACGTCACGGAAAATGGAGGCAGAGCGTCAGGAAGGCTTCTCCACCCAGATCCGCCCTGGACCTTCGTTAACATCAATTGTCTCAGTTTGGGGACCCCCACCCCTACCCCGGGCCCCAACCCCCAGCCCAGCCTCGACTCCCCCACCCCCATCTCCCTCCACTGGTGCTCGATCATCCGCCTCCGTGCCGTTATGCATAGAGTGGAGCAGTGTGACAATGTCGCTGACTTTCGCAGTAGCAGACCCGTTGGACTTAACACTTGTGTGTTGACAGCAGACTAGGTCAAAAATAGGCTCTGCTCACGGGACTGTCGCCGAGTATTCATTGTCGGCTGACAGGCCACACGCCACAATTAGGATTTTGCATTAAACCATAGGATAGGCACTATAGGCTAATAAACACTCTCAATAATAAACATACAAGGTAAGGTAGATATGGGGAACAATCTCATGCTCCCACAGGTAAGAACTGCGGTAAGCTTTTGCCGGGGACAGGATGAATCCTTGGAAACAAACAAGGCCTGGGGAAGCTTATCAAAATAGGGATAGTCAAGTTTTCATTTCCGTTACTTTTTGGAAAGCTAGCCTGAGTGAGAACATTCCCATTTTCCAAGCTCTTTTTCTTTAGTGGTCTCTTCTCATATTACGTGTTTTTGTTTTTGTTTTTTTAATTAAATAAACATATCGACAATCACTTTTTTATTTCATTTTGGTTTAAGCAAGGTTACATGCGCTTGCACCCATTCACCTACCCCCAACTCCAACCCCCCCCCCCCCACCCACCCACACCCACACACACACCACCTTGCTCGCACACACACACACACACACACACACACACACACACACACACACCACACACACACACACACACACACATCCACACACACCTTGCTTGCGTGCGCACGCACACACACACACACGCACACACACATACACACACATATACCACGCTCGCTCGCGCGCGCGCGCGCGCGCGCGCACACACACACAACACACACACCACACACACACACACACACACAGGGAGGGAGAGACGAGTGCTCTCTCCACCCCATTCCTTTACCTCCATCATTACCCTACCAATCCCTCCTCTACGTCTCCCTCCCCACTCCCTCTTACCCCCCTCCCCCCCCCCCCCCCCCCCCCCCCCCCCCCCCCCCCCCCCCGGGTCGTCCCTCCCCGTTTCCCTCTCTCTCCCTAAAATCAGTATTCTGTGGCGGCGCTTACAGTGTCGCTCAGGCGACCGTATGATGTCGACGATTCCTTTCTCATATCTTAGTCAAAGGACCAGTAAGTGGTGCGGAGCACGCTGACTCCGTTCCATTTTAGACTCTACGTCAATGCTCAATAGCCAAGGGACAGAAATTCGCTAAACAGTGGAGTGTTCGGTTGTTAGGTGTCTTCATCCTCATCTCTAACATGTATCCCACTATTTTCCCACACACTCCTCTCACGCCCCTCCCCTCCCCCCCCCCCTCCCCCCCCCCCCCCCCCCCCCCCCCCCCCCCCCCCCCCCCCCACATTCAAAGTGATCGCCCAATTCGGTTCTTTCAATTTTTTCATGCATTGACTTAGAATCAAAGGGTTAATTTTCCAAGCTCTCTAAACAACGCTTGGTCTGCTGTAGATTAGCTGTCATCACTAAACCCCTATCGTTGGTCAGTATGTTGTCACGCATGTTCAACCCTACACCCGCAGCCACCGCCCTGTGGAAAAGTTGATCTGTTGTTCCTTCGGACTCTCGTCTCCGTGTTGTCCTCCTCCTTGACCAACTGCCCATCTGGACTGAAGAGCTCCGCCGGTCTTGGTCTGAATTCAGAGCGGTCCATTCCACCTGGACTGGTCACCTCACCGGTGTGGGGCTGACGTACTCAGTGGGTACGTCAAACAATCATTTTCCGCTTGCGCACGGGGCATTGTGGCCTGCGTGCCAACCTCAAGAGGATAGGAGCCACAGACTCAGCCCTGGGTCCCTGTGGACAAGCCGACCAGACACCAGCACATTGTCCTCCAGGACTGTCCCCTCAATGATGAGGGACGAGTGCGAGCCTGACCAGAAGGGGCGGGCCTCAAGACAAAACTCTGGGGGACTGCCAGCGATCTCCGCCAGTGCGTAGCTGTCGAACGCTGAAGAAGAAGAAGTGAGTACGTGTTTGGACGCAGAGTTGTCTTTCTCTTAGACTAAGCCGGTGCCAATCCCCAGGAGGTGAGCTCCCCTATCCGCCACCCAGGGGACGCACCTCCACGCCGTTTAGTCCCATCACAAGGTGTGTGTGTGTGTGGGGTGGGGTGGGGGTGGGGGGTTAGGGGGTTGAGGAGAGAGCAAGAGAAAGGGGGGGGGGGGGTGGGGGGTGGAGAGAGGAAAGAGGCAGAGATTACAGGACAAAAGGAATGGAGATATGAGAGAGAGAGAGAGAGAGAGAGAGAGAGAGGAGAGAGAGAGAGAGAGAGAGAGAGAGAGAGAGTAAAGTAAGGATGGAGAACGAGAGGATGATAGAGAAGGAAAAGGTGGGGGAAAAGGAGGCTGGGAGAGAGAAAGAGACACTGACACTGACAAGACATTGACGCAATGTTATTGCCATTAACAAAAAGCCCTGTTGACAAGGGGGTCTCCTGAGTAATATCTAGCAACAGCGGCAACACAACAGCGACTAAAAAGGAACAAAATGCAAAGAAAACTTCCCTTGTGATGTGACAAACATCCAATGCCTGTAACTGTCACAAAAAAGATCAGAGAGAGAGAGAGAGAGAGAGAGAGAGAGGGGAGAGAGAGAGAGAGAGAGAGAGAGGGTGTAAGAAGAGTGGGGGAGAGAGAGAGAAGGAGAGAAGGAGAGAGAGAGAGAGAGGAGTGTAAGAAAAAGTGGAGAGAGAGAGAGAGAAGAGAGAGAGAGAGAGAGGAGGAGGGTAAGAAGAGTGGAGAGAGAGAGAGAGAGGAGTGAGGAGAGGAGAGGAGAGGAGAGAGAGAGAGAGAGAGGAGTGTAAGAAGAGTGGGGGAGGAGAGAGAGAGAGAGAGAAAGAGAGAGAGAGGAGAGAGAGGAGGGTAAGAAGAGTGGAGAGAGAGAGAGAGAGAGGGGAAGATGAGAGGAGAGAGAGAGTGAGAGAGAGAGAGCTGAGTAAGAAGAGTCTGGAGAGAGAGAGAGAGAGGAGAGAGGAGAGAGAGAGGAGGGTAAGAAGAGTGGGGGAGAGAGAGAGAGAGAGAGAGGAGAGGAGGGTAAGAAGAGTGGAGAGAGAGAGAGAGAGAGAGAGAGAGAGAAAGAGAGAGAGAGGAGTGTAAGAAGAGTGGAGAGAGAGAGAGAGGAGTGTAAGAAAGTGGAGAGAGGGGAGAGAGAGAGAGAGAGAGAGAAGAGAGAGGAGTGTAAGAAGAGTGGAGAGAGAGAGAGAGAGAGAGAGAGGAGGGTAAGAAGAGTGGAGAGAGAGAGAGAGGAGGGTAAGAAGGGGGTGCAGAGGAGAGGAGAGGAGTGTAAGAAGAGTGGAGAGAGAGAGAGAGAGAGAGAGGAGAGAGAGAGAGGAGGGTAAGAAGAGTGGGAGAGAGAGAGAGAGAGAGAGAGAGAGAGAGAGGAGAGAGGAGTGTAAGAAGAGTGGAGAGAGGAGAGAGAGAGGAGGAGAGGAGAGAGAGAGAGAGAGGAGGGAGTAAGAAGAGTCTGGAGAGAGAGAGAGAGAGAGAGAGAGAGAGGAGACAGAGAGAGGAGGGTAAGAAGAGTTGGAGAGAGAGACAGAGAGAGAGGAGAAGAGAGAGAGACAGAGACAGAGAGAACAGAGAGAGAGAGAGAGAGAAGAGAAGAGAAAGAAGAGTCTGGAGAGAGAGAGAGAGAGAGAGAGAGAGAGAGGGGAAAGAGAGAGAGAGGTAAGAAGAGTCTTGGAGAGAGAGAGAGAGAGAGTGAGAGAGAGAGAGAGAGAGAAAGAGAGGAGAGTAAGACGAGTGGAGAGAGAGAGAGAGAGAGAAAAAGAGAGAGAGAGAGAGGAGAGAGGAGAGTAAGAAGAGTGGACGCTTGACGCGCGCTTTCACGCCGCGACATTTATTTGTGGGGCCCTCGGCCCGTCCACAGGAGTACGCAACATACATTACAACATGACAACAACAAAAACATTGATTGAAACGTTGATTGTAAAATATTTTGTTTTCTGTTTAAAATTTTTCTTTTTTTCCTATATCGTCAGTATTACTATTACATATGGGTTTCTCTCTTTTTTTAAGGCATAGAAGATGTACATTGCAATATCTCTTATGATTTCAGTATTATCGTTTTGTAGCAGACTTTCCAGTGTGATTGCGTTTCTATTACTAAAATGTTTGAAAATGTATTTTGTTCGCAATTGCCTGTAATTGGGACACCACATTAAGAAGTGCATTTCTGTTTCTACTGTTGGGCAGAAGGGGCATGTTGTTATAGCTTGTTATCTATATTTTTTTTATTGCCATTGCAGTTCGTTTATTCCTAATCGTAATCTTGTCAATGCTTTTTAAACTTCGCGATTGTGATTGCGCGAAAGTATTCTTCAGTTTGGTGTATAGTTTTAAACGTATAATATTGTTGTAAATCGTTCACTATTCGCTATTTTGTTATGCCAGTTCTGTTGTAACAATCTATGATTCTTTGTTTTAGTGTTATGATAAATCTTTGCTCGTTTTCTACGCCTTTTATTCAACCAGACTTCAGAGAAGCCATACATATCCAAACAGCGTTTAATTTCCAGCGCCCAGTTCTGTGGTTTGTCAATTTCTGTTTTTTTCTTTTCATATGCTTGTCTAGGTATCCTGTCTGGAGTCATTTCATTATTTTGAACCAATATCGATTGCTTTTATTGAACTATCTATACTCATCGGATATCTTCCTAGTTCTTCCGTATACTAAGTTGTTTGGCGTTTTTCTCCCTACCCCCATGTTTCTTTTACATGCGAATAAATGTATATTTTTCCACCGTGAATAACGAGTCAAAACCCCATACTTCTGCTGCGTACAGTAGCAGTGACTTGACCTGTGTATCAAAATAGCTTAAAAAATATATTTTATATCTAAGTGTCCTAAAAATATATATTGTTTTCATTATTTCACCTATTTTCCCTTTCGCCCTTCCTGCATATTCTGAAAGTGAAATATCTACTGAGGGGTTTAGTTTGTTAGAGTAAAACCTAAATATTTGTAGCTATTTACTACCTCAATTTCTTCCCCTTTGTAATTCCATTTTTCTAGTCTGCCAAGGTATCCTCCTTTTCTAAAGACCATGATTTTTGTTTTTTGGAGATTAACCTTTAGTCCAATGGGGGTCCGAGGCTTCCTGTAGGTACTTAATTTGGTTTTGCAGACCTGCTGGTGTTCTTGATATTAAAGCTATGTCATCAGCGAATAGAAGTGAAAATATTTCTGCCTTTCCGGGTAAGAATTGATATCCGTTGTCTTCCTTTAGCTGTTTACATTGTCTGCAACTTCTGTAATTAGTAATGAAAAGATTTTGGGGGGACAGTAAGCACCCTTGTTTCACTCCTGTGTGACATTCAAAGAATTCTGTTAGTTCAGTTCCATGTCTTACACATGCTTGTACTGTTTTATAGATAGCTTTTAGCATGTTAAGCATCTTCGTAGATATTTTGTGTTTCTGTAGGAATTTCCAGAGTTTTTCTCTATTTACTGTGTCAAACGCTTTCTGATAATTTAATGAAGGCTACATACAAATTTACTTCTCCTTCTGCCGTATAGGCAGTTACTTATCAATGGATGTTAGTGTGAAGATATGATCTACTGTTGAAAAAATCTTTCCTGAAGCCCTGCCTGTTCTTTGCTAATTTTATTTTCTGCTTCTGCCCAATCATATAGTCTTCTGTTTAATATTGCTGTGTAGATCTTGCTTATGATGCATAATAAGGATATTCCTCAAAAATTTCCTGGATTCTGTCTATCTCCTTTCTTGTGTAGTTGGTATAATCACCGCCCTTGACCATTCTATGGGGAAGTAAGTATCTTGGTATAACTTGTTGAATATTTGTTTAAGAATGGCACTATATTTTGTCCTATGGTTTTAAGAAATTCAGGGGGAATTTCATCAAAAACTGGTGATTTGCCTTTTTTTAATTTTTTTGTAGCTGATTTTAAATTCATTTTCGGTTATCTCTTGTCAAATTTTTGTATTGAATTTGTTTAAATTTTCTTCTTTTGTGGTCCTTCTTTTCTTTCGTTTAGTATTTCTGTTTGTGGATTCAAAATGCTTTCGAAATGCGTTTTCCATTTGAGTAATATTAATAGATGGTAATGTGTTCTTTTCCTTCTAACACTTTTTAGGGTTTGCTCCAGAAAAATTGGCTGCCCCTTGCGATTTTTGTATTTGTGTCGTTGTTTGCTTTTTATAGTTTTTTTTTTCCCTCTAATTATTTCTTTGTATATGCTCTTTTATTCCTGAAAGGGTCTCCCTTACTTTTAAATGGTTGGGTTTTTATCCTTTTTGTCCATGTCAGTTATTGAGTGCTTGTTTTGCTTCTTTTTTTTTGATTTGCATTTTTTTTCATACCAGCTGTTTTGTAAATCTTACATTTTCCTCCTTAAACCCATTGTTAGACATGTCTTTCCCTGCCCTCTTTTAATAGCTTATTAAATCTGTCTATACTCGTGTCTACATCTCTCCTATTAGTAAGAAGAGTGGAGAAGAGAGAGAGAGAGAGAGAGGAGGGTAAAAAGGGGGGGAGAGAGAGAGAGGAGGGTAAGAAGAGGGGAGAGAGAGGGAGAGAGAGAGAGAGAGAGGAGAGTAAGAAGGGGTGGAGAGAGAGAGAAAGAGAGGGGGGTAAGAAGGTGGAGAGAGAGAGAGAGAGGAGGGTGAAGAGTGGAAAGAGGAGGAGGAGAGAGAGGGGTAAGAAGAGTGGAAAGAGGGGGGAGAAGGGGGAGAGAGGGGGGTAAGAAGAGGTGGAGAGAGAGGAAGGGGGACGGTAAGAAGGAGTGGAAGAAGAGAGAGAGAGGAAGGAAGAAGCGTGGAAGAGAGTGGAGAGAGAGAGGAGGGTAAGAAGAGTGGGAGGAGAGAGGAGGGGTAAGAAGAGTGGAGAGAGAGAGAGAGAGGTGGGTGAAGGAGAGTGGAGAGAGAGAGAGAGGAGGGTAAGAAGAGTGGGAGAGAGAGGGAGAGAGGGGGTAAGAAAGAGGGAGAGAGAGAGAGAAAGAGAAGAGAGAGAAGGGGGTAAAAAAGAGTGGAGAGAGAGAGGAGGGGGGTAAGAAGAGTGGAGAGAAGGGAGAAGGAGGGTTAAAAGGGGAGTGGAGAAAAGAGGAGGAAGAGGGAGGGTAAGAAAGAGTGGAGAGAGAGAGAGAGGAGGAGGGGAAAATTTAAAAAAGGGGTGGAGAGAGAGAGGAGAGAGAGAGAGAGAGGGAGAGGAAGGGTTAAGAAAGGTGGGAGAGGAGAGAGAGGGGGAGAGAGAGGGACGAGAGAGAGAGAAGGGTAAGAAGATTGGGAGAGAGAGAGGGAGGAGGGTAAGAAGGTGGAGAGAGAGAGAGAGGAGGTAAGAGAGTGGAGAGAGAGAGAGAGGAGAGGGTAAGAAGAGTGGAGAGAGAGAGAGAAAAAGAGAGATTGAGAGAGAGGGGGAAAAAGAAGAGGTAGGAAGAAGGGGGGAGAGAGGAGGGAGAGAGAGGGAGAGGGGGGTAAGAAGAGGTTTGGTGGAGAGAGAGAAGGGAAGAAAAGTGGAGAGAGAGGTGAGGAGGTTTAGAAGAGTGGAGAGAGAGAGGAGAGACGGGGGGAGGGGAAAAATGGAGGGGAGAGGGGCTCCTCCCAAGGGAGGAGGTTCCCGTGGCGCTAAGCTCGTCCTTCCGCTCCCCTGACGAGGCTTACGAGCCGGGTGCCTTTAAGTCGCGGGAGCCAGGAGGGATATCGACCGACCGGACAGTAGCGCGCAATCACGGGATTGGAGCCGGTGAGCTACGGTACAAGGAGCGGGTGTTGGGAGCCAGCGGGGGAGTCCTGAGGTGGCCCGGAGACGAAGCCAGGGGATGATAATTGAATCCGCTCGCCCCGCTGTTAGTGACGACGAGCCTAACCCAAGAGGTCCATGTGGCCCGCGGGACTGAACAGACTTAATCCCGCCTGAGTGCCTGCCCACCTGGTGAGGCTCGGCTATAAGGTCACCAAGGACCGCGAACCCGTTACGCCGATTCTCCAATACCGGGGCGTATCTAGCGGCCTGACACTCCCCGGAACGGCGCTCGCGTCTGAGCACGTTGCGTCTGATACGAGTCAAGGTGCGGAGGGCTTCTAGTCGGACTATGGCCCGCGCCCCGCCTTCGCCGTCGTGCATGCCCGATGCTTTGCGTCTCAGGAGTGACTCCCTGCCGCCCGGGGCGGGACCGTCCATGAATGGCGACGATGGAGCTGTTCATTCGATGTTTCAGCTGCCATTCGCCTTCTATGGGGTCGCGATGCGGCTTGCCGCTCGTCGTCCGCACGCGTACTGTTCGTAGCCTACTCGCGGGCTACAGGTCCCGGCGCCGTGCTCCGCGCCCCCTAGCAGGATGTCAGATCCAGAATGTTGTACTCGCCGGGCGTTAGTGCGTCCTTTTCTGATGCCAACTCCGCTACTTTACTCGGGCCGCCGCGCGCCTCCTCCCTGCATAGGGGGCGTAGAGCTTGCCCCCCAAGGGTGCTGCTTGACCCTGGTCGACGGACCCCTGCCAGCCGCGCCCCGGCTGGTCGCCCTTGCCAGAGGTGATGAGGGTCCTGCCCCGGAGGGCCTGATTCGCCATCCCCTGAGTGCCCCGGTGAGACATAGTTCCGTCCTCAAAGCGCTGCGCCCCCCTCCTGTAGCACGCTGGAGCCCCTCGGTGACCCCACACGTTCCAGAGCGCCCCCGCCACCAGACGTATTGACGGGCGCCGCGTGGACTCGACCGATGCTGCTAGGGGGGGGTCGGTGATCCCACCTTCCACACCGGCTCTAGCCCGGTCCCTCCCTTGAGGAGGGCCACCGAGAGTGCGCTAGAACGGGAGCAGTCTCTTGGGGCCTGATTCGGGGCCCTTGTCGCCCCTGAGCATTTGCTGACATGTGGCCCCGAGGTCCCTTGGAAGGGGTTCCTGTGCGGTACGGCGCTCGGGGGTCTTTGTACGGTTTGTGTTGCTGTAGCCGAGGGGAGCGTGTTCACCGTGGCGCCGCCTTTCGGCCAGTCGCGCCGCGCGGGGCATCCGTTGCTTCTTGTTATGCCCTAGTAAGCGTGGGATTGGGGACGCTGGTGATACTCTGTTTTACCAACAGAAGGAGGCGCATGACCTCGCCGGCCACCTCCGACCTGGCCTCTCCACCGGCCCCGTTCCATGAGTTACGCGATGGTGACGCGCTCCCGGGGACAGGGTCCGCACTTAAGGGGCCTGGGCTTCCGCCCCTACCGCCTGCACGCCCGGAGCCTGTGGTCTTGGCGGAGGATCGTCGCCGTCGTTGCATATCGGGTACATCCGGCATGTACCTGGTTACGCCGCGAGTCGCCCCGGCCCGACGCCCCAGCTATGGGTTCTGCCGCGGGGGCGCCTCGAGCCGGAGCTGCGTCGTCTTCACCGCGGACCGGCCTAGCGCTCGCGTAACGTAGCCCGGCTACTACCAGTCGGACGCCCCATCACCCCCCAATTGGGCACGTGTACGCAAGCTGATCCCTCAACTCTTCATATTTTACTGAGTTAGGCCCGGAGGACGCCGCCTGGCGCGGAATGTATGGTCCGGACTCATCTCTCTATGCGTCGAGCGGTTTGGTGGACGGCGATTTAAGTCACCTGGTGCGGCCCGGCCCCGGCACCTCTAGAATCCCACACGGGTGAATTTACTTTGGGGACTTTGAACCCGAAACTGCTGCACACGCCCTGGTGCCACGAGCCACCGCCGTCGTACTCGTGCCGCCCTACTGTGTGTGGGGGGGCCCGGATTACCCACTATAGAGCTCCTCATGTGAAGGCCGACGAGCCGCGTATGAGGTGTGCCATTAGGCGATGCTTCCCTCGCTCTCCTTCCGTCGGGTTACGCAGAGCGAGAGCTACGAGTGGTACTCCGGCTGTTCTACCCTTAGAACCCTTGCCCCTCCACCCCTCGCCCGCTGTTTGCCAACGCTTGCATGAGGGTGCTTTTCGACTCCGAAGCTCGTGACCTCCCACCGCAATTACTGGGCTGAATAGGGCCTACTATTACGCCGGTTCGCATCAAGCTGTCGGCGAGCTTCGTACATGCCCTTCCCCATTGCGTGCCAGGCTCGGACCCTCCACGCGAAGACTCGACTAATGTTTGTCCGCTCTCCATTTCGGTCCGAGGGTGACGACTGGATCAGAGATGGACGCCAATGGAAGCGACTCCTCTCCGTCGTTCTGCATTGGGTTTCGGGACACGCGGCGCCGCCCGGTGGACGGAGAGAGGTGTTGGGAGTGAAGCGGTCGGATACGAGAACAGGCGGGAGAGAGGGAGGGGGGGACAGACATGACCGAGAGTGAGAGAGGGAGGGGGGGGGGGAGGAACGAGACAGAAGCTGGAGGGGGAGAGTAGCTGAGAGAAGGTTGGGGAGTGGAGTGGTGGAGACCGTCGAGAGAACTGAGCAGACCCCAGAGAGGGTGGTGAGTTTGAGGGAGGGAGGTGGAGAGGAGGAAGGGGAGTGCGGATGGGGGGTCTCTGACTTGGGGAGGGAGTTTCGTAGGTGAGGCAGAGAGAGGACGGACAGAGCGGAGGAGAGACGTTGGTGTTGATAGCTGGGGGCGGCTTAAGAAGAGCGCGCCGTCTCGTGAGGCGGCAGAGGCCCGAGCGAGGGAGGGAGAGCGAGTACGAGTGTGGACTGAGAGCGAGGAGCGGCGGGTGCGAGAAAGAGTGACTTCTGGGAGGACGAGCCCAAGAGAGGAGGCCGTCAGAGGAGAGAGAGAGTGAGCGGATTGAGGAGTTCGCGAGACGAGAGAAGACGGACGCGGGGAGATCGGAGGTATCTCTCGGTCGAGGAGAGATAGAGGGGGAAGGAGATTGGGAGAGAGGTGACCCCTGATTCGCAGGTTGAGAGGACGAGAGAGGAAGGTAAGAAGCCGTGGATGTGAAAGGAGACGAGTCGAGGGAGAGAGAGAGAGAGAGAGGGAGAGGAGGAGAGAAGGGAGAGAGGGGAGAGACGAGAGAGGAGGAAGGGAGGGAGAGAGAGGAAAGAGAGAGAGAGGAGAGGAGGAGAGAGGAGGAGGAGGAGAGGAGGAGGAGAGGAGAGGAGAGTAGAGGAGAGAGAGAGGGAGAGGTGAGGAGAGAGAGAGGGAGAGAGAAAAGAGGGAGGGAGGAGGGGAGGAGAGAGTGAGAGAGAGAGAGAGGGAGGAGAGGGGGAGAGGAGAGTGAGAGAGGAGAGATGGAGGAGAGGAGGGGAGAGGGAGAGGAGAGGAGAGAAGGGAGGAGAGAGAGAGGAGGAGAGAGGAGGAGAGGAGGAGAGTGAGAGGGAGAGAGGAGAGGGGAGGGAGGGAAGAGAGAGAGAGAGAGACGGGAGAGGAGAGAGAGGGAAGTGGAGGAGAAGGAGAGAGGGAGAGGAGAGGAGAGGAGGGGAGAGAGAGAGAGGGAGATGGAGAGGGAGAGAGAGGGAGAGAGAAGAGGGAGGAGGAGAGAGAGAGGAGGGGAGAGGGAGAGAGAGAGGGAGAGAGAGGAGGGAGAGAGGAGGAGAGGGGAGAGGAGGGGAGGAGGAGGTAGAGAGAGGAGAGAGGGGGAAGAGCGAGAGAGGAGAGAGAGGAGGAGGAGAGAGAGGAGAGAGAGGAGAGAGGAAGGAGAGGGAGGGAGGAGAGAGAGAGGAGAGGAGGAGAGAGAGAGAGGAGAGAGAGAGGAGGGGAGAGGGAGAGAGAGGGAGATGAGAGAGAGGAGAGAGAGGAGAGAGAGGAGAGAGAGAGGAGAGAGGAGAGAGGAGGGAGAGAGGAGGAGAGAGAGAGGAAAAGAGAGGGGAGAGAGAGAGGGAGAGTAAGAAGAGTCGGGAAAGAGAGTGAGAGAGAGAGAAAAGGGAGGAAAGAAAAAGGTTTGGAAAGAGAGAGAGAGAGAGGGGGGTTTTAAGGGGAGTGGAGGAGAGGAGAGGAGGGTAAGAAGGTGGGAGGGAGGAGAGGGGGGAAGTAGGAGGGGGAGAGAGAGAGAGGGGGAGGGTAAGAAGAGTGGGAGAGAGAGGAGAGGGGGGTTTAAAAAGAGTGGAGAAAAGAGAGAGAGGGGGTAAAAAAGGTGGGGGAGAGAGAGAGGGGAGGGTTTAAGAAGAGTGGGAGAGAGAGAGAGGAGGGTAAGTGGGAGAGGAGAGAGAGAGGGGGAGGGTAAAAAGGGAGTTGGAGGGGAGAGAGAGAAAAAAGAGAGAGAGGGAGAGAGAGGGGGGTTTAAAAAGGAGTCTGGAGAGAGAGAGGAGAGAGAAAAAGAGAGAGAGAGAGAAAAGAGGAGGGAGAGGAGGGTAAAAAGAGTCTGGAGGGGAGAGAGAAAAAAGAAAAAAAAGAAAAGAAGAGGGGAGGAGAGAGGGGGGTTTAAAAAAGGAGTTTTGGGAGAGAGAGTGGAAAGAGGAGGGAGAGAGAGGGGGGGGTAAAAAGATTTGGGGAGAGGAGAGAGAGAGAGAGAGAGAGGGGGAGGAGGGTAAAAAGGTCTGTAGAGAGAGAAAGAGGAGAGAGAGAGAGGAGGGTAAGAAGAGTTGGAGGAGAGAGAGAGAGAGAGGAGGGTAAAAAGAGTCGGGGGAGAGGAAAATTTAAAATGAATGAATGAATGAATGATTTATTCAGATTGGCCTTTAGCCCATAACAAAGGGGGGTGACCCCCGTAATTCCGTTTTAAAAAAGTTTTTCTCACAAAAAGAAAGGGAAAAAAAAAAGCGTTACCCCCACCCATACTATGAAAACCTATTAAAATTTACATCCCCTCGTAGTCGTTTTTTGTGTTTCGTTTTTGTCCCTTTGGCAAGTTTCAAAGAGGCCAATCATTTTTGTTTTTAATAATAAGCTGATCTAAAACTACAGGATCAAATAATAATTTGACTTTTTAAATTTTTATCGAGGTTTGAGGCAGGACAGCAAAATAAAAAATGTATTTCTTTCCTTGGCCCTGGTAAATAGCCGACTTTCGTCTATTTTCTTTAAAAGGCATGTATCTGAATCGATGGCAAGCTATGTCAGAGTCCCAAATCAAAAATTTGTAAATGCACTTTAAAAACCCTGTCCATTTTCTTTTAAAATGTAGGGCTAATCAACGTTGTTTTAAACGTCTGTATTGTGCAAAACGTCAGTTGTTGAATGGTCTGCCGTTTTTCCCTCTGCAATCAATCATTCGTTGTTTAAACATTTCAAAACCCGATTTTTTTCAACGCCCCGGTTGTCCCAAAAAATATGCAAAGCCATATGAATTTAAGACTGACGAACAGTGGTGCCATGTCTTCTTACCATTATAAACCAAAATTTTGTAAGCCCCATAAACTTTTAAATGGTTTTGGGTTTTCCCCCATTTGGTTATTTTCAACCAAATTAATGCATTTTAAAAAGGAATTAATAAATCGGATACCTTCCAAGTTGCCCTAAATAAATCATTTTTTGTTTGATTGTTACATTCAAAAAATTTTTTTTGCAAAAAAATGAAAAATTCTCTATTAAACCCTTTTCAAAAGAATTTCTGCTCCATACTGTAAAATTTGGGTGCACCCGAGAGTCAAAAAAATTTTGAAAAAAAAAAAAAAGAAAAGCGCCACTATTCAATTTTTATAAAATTTGAAGTATAACTGTGACTGCTTCTTTGTCTTTTGCTAGATCTTGAACCCAAAAAGGGGGAAACTTAATTTGGTAGAAAATAGAACCAAGATTTTTTATGCATTGACTAAAACCTGTATTCACCCCCAAAAATCCATTTCTCATTAGTGCAAAAATATCCACCTTTTGCGAAAACAATAATTTTGGTCTTATTCATATTAACTTTTAATTCAAATTTTTGTAGAGCTAAAACAAAACTGTTCAATTGTCTTTGCAGACAATACATTTGTAGACAATAAAATAATGTCTCAAAAAAAAGTAAGACAAAAACAGTTAAAAGGTATAAAAAGTCACACCTTGCCGTCCATTTTTTTAACTCCAGACCCAAATTTCATTTATAACAGAAAAAATAAAAAGGACTAAAAAACACCCCTTGTTCCCCCTTCTCGTACATTTGAAAAAATCTGAAAATTTTTGGTCCCGTCTAATTCTTGCTTTCACTTCCCTTTTCATCCTTTCACAAATGGGTACAATTTTCCTTTTAATTCCATGTTTTTAAAAAAAATAGGGCCCCAGCAGTTTCCGTGAAAAGAATCGAAAGCTTTTCAAATCCCCAAAAAAACCACATAAAGCTTCTTTTTGTTTACAAATTGTTTTTGAATTGCAGCTAATTTGACTAAACATGTTCAATGTAGAATAACCTTTTTTTTTTAAACCTGCTTGATGTTTCCCGTTTTATTTTCGAGATATCCATTCATGTATCTATTTTTAATAAAAGAAAATATAGAGTTTTCTAATCATTGCACAACGAAATACCCCTTTTAATTGTTTACATGTTTTTTCCCCCCTTTTTAAACAAAGGGAAAAAAATTTTAGATTCTTTTCCCAATCTTTGGATAAATCCGGTGTCAAAAAGATAATTAAACAATGTAACTAAAAATCTTAGAACGTAGCCCAGAATGCTTTAAAAAAAAACCCAAGAGGCCATAGGCCAGCGTTTTACCTTCTTTTAATTTCTTAATAGCTGTTAATATTTCCCTTCTGGAATTGGTCTGTATAAGTAGTTCTTTTATTTATTACATTGTCAGTTCAGGGATATCATGTCCTTATCCAAAAGATTTTTAAAAGTAAAACCACTCTTGCATCGGGAAAATTTTTTTGCGGTTGTAGTTTCTTTGTGGAAATCTTTGAAAAGTTTTTCCCGTAATTTCTGATTTTTTCCCCAAGACAGAAGTCGTTTTAAAAGGAGAACTTATGTTCTTTCTGTTTCCTTTTTTTTTAAATGTTTATATTCCCCTTTTCCCCTATACAGAACAAATTCTATCCTCTTTTCCCTTGTTTTTCAGAAAAAATTTTAAATAATCTTGTGTTTACGTTTTTTTATCCCCATTCTCGATCAAACCCCAAATTTTGTATAAAATTTTTTATTTTTAGGCACAACTTTCCTCTTTTTG
>CM065741.1:6278173-6333173 GCA_033310375.1 Conus canariensis
AGATGTAAGCTCATCATTTGGGATGAGGCGACCATGAGCAACAAGAGGGCCTTTGAAGCTTTAGAATACACACTGAAGGACCTGCGCAATAACAAAAACATTATGGGTGGTGTGACAGTTGTCCTTTCTGGAGACTTTCGACAAACTCTGCCTGTTATCACCAAGGGCACAAGAGCTGATGAAGTCAATGCATGCATCAAAGCTTCCTACCTGTGGCCGCATGTCCATCAGCTTGGCCTTTCTACCAACATGAGGGTTCACCTACACGGCCAGGAATCCGCAGGACGGTTTGCAAATCAACTTCTTCAGGTTGGAAATGACCAGATTCCATCATCCGTGGATGAACAAATCAAGCTCCCGTTTGGACACATGCTTGAAACAGAAGATGCCCTCATCAACAAGGTATTTCCCAATCTGGCCCAACACATCTCCAACAAGAACTGGCTCTGTGAGCGAGCCATTTTGGCTCCAAAGAATGATGCTGTCAACAAGATCAATGACAATCTTCTTGGGATTCAGCCAGGCCCATCCATAAACTACAAGTCTATTGACACTCTGCCAGATGAGAATCAAATCGTCCACTACCCAACAGAATTTCTAAACAGCCTGAATCCACCAGGTATGCCTCCACACAACTTAGAGTTGAAAGAGGGATGTCCTATCATGCTTCTCAGAAACCTGGACACACCAAACCTCTGCAACGGCACGAGGCTGACCGTCAAGAAGATGATGCCGCGCCTGATAGAAGCAACTATCCTCACTGGCAAAGGCAAGGGCCAAGATGTCTTCATTCCAAGAATACCACTCCGCCCATCTGACTGCCCAATCGAATTTCAACGTCTACAGTTCCCTGTCCGACTCAGCTTTGCGATTACCATTAACAAAAGTCAGGGTCAGTCTCTCAAGGTTGTTGGACTCGACCTCAGGGATCAGGTATTCTCTCATGGTCAGCTTTATGTAGGCTGCAGTCGAGTCAGTGATGAGAAGAACCTCTTTGTCCTGTCCAACAATGGAGTTGTCAAAAATATTGTGTACCATGAAGCACTCAATTAAATAGCTGACGGACGACAGAGAGAAGGACAAGAACCATGCTTTCTTGCTTCTTACAAAAAAGGATGCCTGGCCATTCAAATTTGGTCACATTCACGTCCAATGGCTTGAGACATGCACTTTCATACCACACATATTCATACCAAAGCTGATTGAAATCCCTCCTTTGGAGGGATGACACGGATGCATTCTCATATCCCAGTGCATCTTCATAAAAATAAATTTGGTCAGAATCCATCTTGATCCCGTGGGTTGGGGGCATGCATGTGTGAAAACAATAGAATGTATGAGAGAGAGAGAGAGAGAGAGAGAGAGAGAGAGAGAGAGAGAGAGAGAAAGAGAGACAGACAGACAGACAGACAGAGACAGAGACAAAATGTGTATTTGTGTGGGGGGTGGGGTGGGAAGATGGGTGGGGGGATTGACTGTCAATCAAAACAATTAATACATGTTTGCCGTCACGTGAGTATCGCAAAGAATGTTCAAATCCCGGGCAACGCCGGGGATTCAATATTGGTTGTTGTGCCTTGTGAATCTGCAGTTCTACTATGGTTTACTGTGCTTTATGAATCTGCGGTTCTTCTTCTATGGATTGCTGTGCTTTATGAATCTGCGGTTCTTCTGTGGCATACTGTGCTTTATGAATCTGCGGTTCTTCTTCTGTGAATTGCTGTGCTTTGTGAATCTGCGGTTCTTCTGCTATGGATTACTGTGCCTTGTGAATTTGCGGTTCTTCTTCTGATAGTTTGACGTGATTTATTGTGCTTGATGTGTGGAGACCCTGTTTCTTCTTCTTCATCGCTTGTGTTTGTGAACGGCTGTGCTTATCATGTGGGGACCTTGGTTATCCTTATTTGTCTTCTTTTAGTGTGTAGACTGTGGCTTGGGTACTGTGGAACCGAGTGTGTTGACTGCATATGTGAGACACTGTGGACGGCGCCAGCGAGATCTGTGAGTGATATCAAGATATGTAATATGATATGCTGATATCTGATGATTGAAGTTTCTATGTATTGTTATCTTGATCTATATGCTATGTAGTGACATGTATTGATTTGTACCAGTTCACATGAATGTATGTTTGATGGTTCAGGCAGCATAATTATAAAGAAAACAAATCTAACTCGTGTGTTGCCTGGCTATCCATGTGCGTTTGGTGTGGGTGTGCGTAGGGAATAATTATTACACGCATCCAAACTTTTGAGAGCGAGAGTCGGACAGCAAAACACGCACCGCACACCATCCGTAAACTGAAAACAATAGAATGTATGAGAGAGAGAGAGAGAGAGAGAGAGAGAGAGAGAGAGAGAGTGTGTGTGTGTGTGTGTGTGTGTGTGTGTGTGTGTGTGTACGCTATAGACTCAAAAACGGCTCAACCGATTGTCATGAAATTTGGCAGGTACGTCTGTTGTGACCCGAGGATGGTTTTGGGCTAATCTCTAAAAAAAAATAAACCGTTAAAAACCGTTAAAAAAAAACTGTTATAACGGTTTCAAAGACATCTTTTTCCTCTGCTTTTCTTCAAATAGCCGTTGTGACATTGCACAGGTACAGGACTACTTCTCTAAAATTAGAACCGTTATTTGGCAGTTAAAAAACGTTATTTATAACAGTTAAAAACCGTTAAAAACACCAAACCCTATAAAAGAAACTGTTTAAAACCCGATCTTCTTGAAATTTAGCAGGTACGTCTGTTGTGACCCGAGGATGGTTTTGGGCTAATCTCTAAAAAAAAAAAAATGAAACCGTTAAAAAACGTTAAAAAACTGTTATAACGGTTTCAAAGACATCTTTTTCCTCTGCTTTTCATCAAATGGCCGTTGTGACATTGCACAGGTACAGGGCTACTTCTCGAAAATTAGAACCGTTATTTGGCAGTTAAGAAACATTATTTATAACAGTTAAAAACCGTTAAAAACACCAAACCCTATAAAAACTGTTTAAAACCCGATCTTCTGAGGTTGGCGGCCACGACAGTCATCGGATCTCCACCAAACTTGACATAAGCCTACAGGAACATCCCGCGGGTCACATAGGGTCATTAGATAGTCATTATGACCATTAAATTTGACCGTTAAAAACCGTTATTTTCAAAATTTAGGCTGTTCTTGATGAAATTCGGTATACATGTGCAGTTTTATATGCCGAAAAATGATATACAACTTTTACGAACCGAAATTTAAAACTGACCGTTAAAAAACGTTATTTTATAAATTTAGAGTATTCTTGAAGAAATTATATTGGGTATTTATATAGCGCCTATCCTCGGTCACAGACCAAGCTCTAAGCGCTTTACAATAAACACACTACCTCACTCACTCAAAATTCGATATACATGTGCAGTTTTGAACGCTAAACAATGATATACAATTTTCAAGATCCGAAACTTAACATTGACCGTTAAAAACCGTTATTTTCTGAATTTCTAAATTTTCACCGTTCTTGATAACATTCCGTATGCACGTACAGTTTTAAGCGCTGAACAATGTATTTTACGAACCAAAACTTAACATTGACCGTTAAAAACCGTTATTTTCTAAATTTACACCGCTATTGATAAAATTCGGTATGCGTATGTCCAGTAACGGTAAGTAATTTTGCAACATGGATGGGACAGGGTAGGGGGATGAAAAGGGAGGTATGAGAGGGGCCAGAAAAATGATTGTACAGTGCAAAGCCTGATACACTATTTTTACATTAGACACAGACCCGTTGAAATAAACTACTTCTGCACAAAGTCTGTTCCTACAAAATTAAAGGCAATCAGTAGAATGGAAATGGGAACAGTGAGTGCAGGCGGAAAATCGAGCGAGAAAAGCATCTCGACGTGCTAGGGGAAAGGGGCCAGAGGCAGGCGGAAAACAATAGAATGTATAAGAGAGAGAGAGAGAGACAGAGACAGAATGTGTACCTGTGTCGGGGGGAGGGGGTGGGAAGATGTTGGGGGGGGGGGCGCGGGGGGGGGGGGGGGGGTTGATTGTAAATCAAAACAATTAATACATGTTTGCCATCACGTGAGTATCGCAAAGAATGTTCATATCCCGGGCAACGCCGGGTGCCCCTGCTAGTATATATATATATATATATATATATATATATATATATATATATATATATATATATATAGTTGCCAAGGAAGATTGAAATTCTCTTGGGTGACAGAGCTGAAAGAAAGAATCCAAAAATTCCTCAAGAGATCAAAGACATATGCTGCGGACATTGACATGGACAGACTCAAAACACAGTTGGCCATCCTTCCACATGCTCTAGGGGACAAGAAGTCCATCTTTGAGGCACTGCCAGAAGAACTGACAGCTTCTGACACTGTTAAAAGAATGTTGAGTGAGGTAGACAAACTTATCAGGCTGTACTTGACCATTCCAGTTACAGCTGCAACAGCTGAACGCAGTTTTTCTGCCTTGAAGCGGGTCAAAACATACCTCCGATGCACTATGACTCAGGAGCTCCTAAACAAGTGTCTCATTATGCTTGTGTTCAAAGACAAGGTTGATCAGCTCAATCTCGCTGAAATTTCTTCCGAGTTCGTTTGCAGAAATGAACGACGTCAAAGTTATTTTCGGAAAATTAAATGTGTGAAGGTGTAACCTCCCAGCTGTTGGTGTAACCTGCTAATGTACAGACTGTGACAATCGTGACTTAATAACTGCATTTTACGGTGCCTTATGTCCAGTGAATATGGAGAGAAGGTATGTTATTATGTTGTTCAGTCAGAAAGTCTGACAGTTGCACTCTCTCTCTCTCTCTCTCTCTCTCTCTCTCTCTCTCTCTGCAACGTGTTAATTGCAATTATACAAAGTGTGTTTCAAGTGTGTGTGTGTGTGTGTGTGCAATTATACAAAGTGTGTTTCAAGTGTGTGTGTGTGTGTGTGAACTGAATATTGCTGGCTGGATTTTTTTTTTTTTTTTTTTTTATCGAACATTGCCATATTGTGATTGTCGGAGTTCAATGATCTGAAATATCCATTGCCCCCCTAATTCTGTACAGCTTCCGCCGTCACTGTACAGTTTGTACTGGTTGTGCTGTGTGCAATCAACTGCTGCGCGCACCCCATTGACACATCACACAGCGCTGAGATCTGTATGTATCGCCTGCCACACACACGCGCGCGCGTGCGTGGTCAGCCATTGGTCGGTCTCCTGAAGTCACATGATGACGACACCCGCAGGCCCCGCCCACGAGGGTTGAGTGGCCACACGACACCGCCGCTCGCTCGCACTGGCTGAGAGTGTGAACTGCGCGAAGACCAGTCAAGTCCGATAATAACGTGACGCTTCTCACCACCACCCCTTCCCCTTCCCTCCCCCCACACCACCGGCTGCTCATCCCTCGATGATAGAACATTACTGTGATGGCTGAAAAATTTTTTAAAAGTCCTTTTTCAATTCCTAGCCTTTGAAGACAACAGTTTATCATGTTTGTGTTGACTTGAAGGGTGAGTTTCAGTTTCATCAAGGAGGCGTCACTGCGTGCGGACTAGTCCATATGCGCTACACCACATCCGCTAAGTTTTGAGACAAACGTAATGATGTGAAAAACATCCCTGTCAGCATGATTTTTCTTGATACATCCACCCCCCCACCCCACCCCACCCCCCCTCTCTCTCTCTCTCTCTCTCCTCTCTCTCTCTCGTTTCCTCTCGTGAAAAAATGGACATATGATGGGGCAAATATGCTGTTGTAAATGTATATAAATATTTAGGTGTATATTTCTCTACGCGATTAAGTTTCACTTTCGCATGTAAAGATATTGCTTGCAGAGCCAAAAATGCATTGCTATGTTTTATGAAGAAGTTGTCGAAGCTGAATAATGAATCTCTTGCTTTGTTTTTGAAATTGCTTGATGCTCAAATCCTGCCTATGCTACAATATGGGGCTGAACTGTGGGGTCTTGATGCTGCCGTTGCACAATGCGAAAAGGTTCATTTATTTGCTTTGAAAAAGTTCTTGGGTGTATCGTCACAAACCCCAAATGATCTTGTGTGTGGAGAGACTAACAGATAGCCCATATCTTTGCACTTCACTGTTAAATGTATAAAGTACTGGCTCAAATTAACTCAGATGGCTAACATAGATTACCCCATAAAGCTTATAAAATGCTGGTAGAACTAGATAATAGAGGCAAGATGAACTGGGTGTTACGTGTTAAATTGAAATTATATGAATATGGTTTCGGGCACGTTTGGCTTAACCAAGGTGTCGGAGATATGAACAGTTTCCTTCGTACCTTCAAAGGATTGGAAGACTAATTGACTGTAGGTGGCAAGACTGGAATTTTCATGTTCAAAACAGTGACAGGTTTAGTTTTTATAGAACATTCAGTATTATGCATTCTCTCCCAAAGTATATGTCAATGACTATGGACAGGCACTTGAAGTTTATGATGACAAAATTTAGAGTGGGTGTTTCTGATATTCTTATTCATCATTTCCGTTATAGACAAAGTAAATGCCTCTGATCTGTTGTGTCCATTATGTCAAGACAAGACAGGACAAAAGTTTTATTGTCTTAGCATTACAGCCTTAAGGCAAGGGGGTGAACATGAACAACTGTATGCACATATCAATATTATTTACTGATTTCACACATGCATAAACATACACGCACACACAAACGCGCGCGCGCCACAAACAGCACATACCCCCCCCCCCCCCCCCCCCCCCCACACACACACACACATTGATACAGGATCATCTTGAATAGTTACTTTTTTAAAAGTTAAATGTTATCGCACATTAATTCTAACTTACTCTTTCTTATCTTCATTGCGTGTGCTATAAATTTTGCGAGATTTAATAACAGTTTCATTACTACTGGAAAGGATTTTATAACTTTGTTCTGATCGGGAATGTTGGGGAAGGATTCCAGTATAGCACGTTTTTTACGGATATTATCATAAGTGGTACAGTAAAATAAAACATGAGTTTCATTTTCGAATCCATTTCCACATGATGGGCAATTACTGTTTGTTTGGTCATTTCGAAACCACTGAATACAGTCTTTAAGGCCACAGACTCGAAGTCGAAATCTTGAGAGGCTGTCTCTATGCCACTTATCAGTAACACATGACAAATATTTTTCAGACTCAAAGACATTTTTGAAAGAACGAAACCATCTATATTTATCATTATACTCCATCCATTATGTCGACAGTCAAGAGAAGGCGAAGTGCATTTTGTATTAACTTGTCCAGAGTTACAAGATATTCGAGAAAAGTTTATTCCCCAAAAATTCTATACAAGACCTTGCTTATTCAAGCTTATTCTATTAACGTCATCTGCAAATGAAAACACTGTAGAGCAGTTCGCAGTATTTATATTCAAAGCTTTCAAAAGAAGAAGCATTTGTGCGTTGTAATCATTATTATCAGTTTCACAATGCGACTTTGTTATGTTCCGTGTACATCCCCCTTCTGAGGGGCCAAGGCCTGTAAGAATAAAACATCTCTCTCTCTCTCTCTCCTCTCTCTCTCTCTCTCTCTCTCTCTCTCTCTCTCTGTGTTTTTGTTGTACTCCCAGTTCTTCTTTATGGAATATCTCAGAAAGTACTTGGCCGATCTTACTGAAAAATTGTAGGTGTGTTCATTATGGGTCACGGATGATGCTCGATGTTTTATTTTACCGTTATAGCCGTTACTAACGGTTATAACGGCCCATAACGGTTTTTTTTCCCTGGAATATCTCAGAAAGTACCAGGCCAATCTTTCTGGAAATTTGTAGGTATGTTCATTATGGGTCATGGATGATGCTCGATGTTTTATTTTACCGTTATAGCCTTACTAACGGCTATAACGGACCATAACGGTTTTTCTCTTTTATTGAATATCTCAGAAAGTACTTGGCCGATCTTTCTGACAATTTGTAAGTATGTTCATTATGGTTCATGGATGATGCACGATGTTTTATTTTACGGTTGTAGTCGTTACTAACGGCTATAACGGCCCATAATGGTTTTCTTCTTTATGGAAAATCTCAAAGTACTTGGCCGATCTTTCTGAAAATTTGTATGTTCATTATGGGTCCCAGATGATGGCCGATATTTACCAGAATAGCAGTTACTAACAGCCATAACGGCCCAAAACGATTTTTCCTCTTTATGGAATATCTCATGCGTATTCAAAATAAACTGGGAGTACGTTTATATGCTTTGCATCTTGTTTGTTTTGAGTTGAGAATGTTTGCATGAATATGTGAATTCAAATTGTTTAGGGTGATTTCTTTCTTTCTTTATTTCTTAAAATACATACTTGCCTTCCCTCATTATTTTTTTCCTTTTTTTTTCCTGTAAATATATATGAATGCAAATTTTAAAAAAAGTTTTTTGTTTGTTTGTTTGTTTGTTTTTTTTTAAAGTTTTGAGACCACACTGCGCATGATTTTAAGCCGATGGATAAATGAAACTCAATCGAGTCTTGTCGAAAGCGGGTTTCCGACACTGTTCACATCGCTTGAAGGCGTGTCGGACGCATAGTTCCGACAGAGTTTGACGATTTTTAAATCATACCGCCTTCTATTAAAGAGCGATAAATCTCATTTCAGGGCCTTTTCTTGCAGTCGCTTCCCCTAGACAGTTCTTCGTGTATTCTGTAGTAGTTTTATAAGGATTTGAATTGTCTTACTCTCAGTTCCGGCTATCACACGATTTTGAACACGATCACACGATTTTGAGTGGATAAAGCATTTTGAGGTCAAATTCTTGTGTTTTGTGCAGTTGTCATAAATATACTATTATCTGTAGGTCAGAAGTGTAACTGAATTTGTGTGGGAGGATAGAGAGCATGAAGAAGTGGATTACAGTGTGCACACAAAAATTTTGTTTTTCTGCAAATGTGTATCATTTTGGATTACTTACATCATGTGAACTGTGTGGATTCCTCACTGAAGATAGCATTTTTATGTATATATTGTTTCTTCTATCCAATAGTTATGTTTTATGCTTCTAAGTGAAGCGGTTAATTTTTTTATGATTTTTTGAAAATTGCCAAAAACTGTGTGATCTGAGGGACAAACCGGTCCATTTTGGTTTAAATAACTTTTATTTCAGAAACAAATAAACAGAATACCTTCATAATTGACAGGACGAATGAGCAACAACAAGCCCTAGGCTTATACTGTGCTCAAATAGACATTTACAATATATTGGCGGTTAAATACATTCACAATATACTAAGCATTTTACTTCGTGCTTGGGATTTTTTTTTAAGGAAACATTGAAAAAGAGAAACAAAAACAAACAAACAAAAAAGCAACAAAGAAGAGCCGAAAAAAAAAAAAAAAACAGTGGCAGAAAAATAAAATAAATAACATGAAAAATGGGAGGAAGGGAGAGGAAACAGCAATCACGTCATCAACAAGAATATGTGAACACTTTACAAACATGAGAGAAATTTATACAATAACGTAAAGTAGTTTAGAGTAGAAACCATCTTTTCCATAAGTATTGTGTTGAAGTATAGTAGTTCAATTTGATTAATGTTTTTCCTCTTTTCTTCTTCTTCTTCTTCTTCTTCTTCTTCTTCTTCTTCTTTCCCCTCTTTTCTTTTCCCCTTTTCATTTTTTTTCTATTTCCTGTTATTGTTTTTCTTCCCTTTTGAAGACACTATGACATCGATCGCTTAAACAGAAAAAAATTACTAATTTTAGCGATGACGTTGGCTAATCAGTAAATAAACAAACTATCTATCCAGTAAACTATGTCTTGGGCCAATCGACTTGTCAGTCAGCCTCTTATTTCAAGAGTAAACAAATGGATCATAGTGAATAAATAAGAACCAAACTATAAAGTTACAGAAAGTAAAATATAAAAAAGACAAAAATGAATTTTTTTTTTTTTTAATGAGAAAGTCAGGGCTGAAATCGGTTCGATTCGGAGATAAACTGGTGTACTTTTCCAAATATTAATGAATTCACATTAGCTTGAAGATCAAGGCTACTTCTAAAAGAAAACGTAATTGTGTATAATTCTGTGGAAGAGTCAAAATTGTATTTTCACGAACTATATTGAACAGGGGACAGAATAACAAATAGTGTTCTGCTGTTTCTCTTCCATTGCCACAGCTACAAGAAGGATTATTATCCAGATGTCGGTTAACCATATCGTTCTTTAGATCACTCATACCTAAACGGAGCCGGCAGTGAATTACTTGTTCTCTTCTTTTACCAGAATAGTAGTATGGTGGAACTATAGCGTCATCAATAGACAGATATCGTTTCAGTTGGCTCAAGGAGTTGCTAGTTTTAATGTAGTCAGGTAGTGCATTCCATAATTGAGTTGCGGATGGGACGAACGATGTTTTATATAACTGTCTTACATTTCATTACTGGGCGTTCTAGAGGCCTTCGCCTGTGGTGAGGATTTCTGTCCGAGACTAGAGAAGGAATAAGATGTACTAAATAATTGGGGCTTAGGCCATTAATCATTTTATAGTACTGTATTAGTTTATGCCGTTTTCTTCTTTCCTTTAATGGGCAGAATCATCCAGACTCTTTGTATAAATTTTGATAGTTTGTTCCACGAATAGTGCCTGTAATGCTTCTTAGAGCTTTCAGGTGCAAATTTTCCAGATGCTGGCGACTGCGTTTCAGTACAATTATCCCAGACAATGTCGGCATAATCGAAATGTGGCAATATAAAGGATTTGTATAAGATTTCGAGAGCTTTTCTACTTAACTTATATCTATAGTGTTTTAGACCTGAAATTAACATTGTAACAGTGGTCATTATATGTTTTATCTGCTCATCCTATTTGCAATCATCTTGGAAGTATGATACCTAGGTGTTTATGCTTGTTAGTACTTTGTAGAATTGTAGAACCAAATGTAAAAGGCAATATCACATTCCTATTGCGAGTGAAATTCAACAGTTCTGTTTTCTCGACGTTAAATTTTACTTTCCAAGTTTTAGCCCATGACTTTATCTTTTCCAAGTCAGCATTAAGTATTTCAGCGCGGAGATTGGGATTATCAAGTGATAAATACATGCTCGTGTCATCAGCAAAAAGTTTTATGTTGGATTGGATTTCATTGACAATATCATTGATATATATAAGAAACAGGAGCGGGCCTAGTACTGAACCTTGTGGGACACCAGAAAGAATTCTCTTGTATACAGATTTTTCGCCTTTTATGGTAACTGCTTGAGTACGATTTAATAAATAATCAGTAAACCATTCATGTCATTTACCTCGTATGCCAATCGCTTTCATTGTATGCAGGAGACCTTTGTGGCTGACACGATCAAAAGCTTTGGAAATGTCAAGGAAAACGGCTTGCGTTGTTGTACCATTATCAAAAGAGGAACACAGATCATTATATATCAGAGCAACTGATTGACGGTAGAGTCTCTAGGGATAACTCCAGACTGAGAAGATGAAATAATAATAATAATAATAATAATAATAATAATAATAATAATGTTAATTTATATAGCGCCTATTCTCTATAATTTAGGGCTCTAAGCGCTTTACATTACCAACAGCAACAACAAAAACAACAACAACAACACACACACACACACACACACACACACACACACACACACACACACACGCACGCACGCACGCGCGCGTGCGCGCGCGCGCGCGCGCACGCGAGCTCACGCATGACCACACACCCACGCTCTCAGACACCAGCACGCACGCACGCAAGCACTCACATCAACACGGCCTGCACGCACAAGCAACACAACCACCAGGCACTCACGCGCGCACGCACAAACCCACTCAAGGTGGATTGGGAAGTTGGGGGGGGGGGGGGGGGAGTGGGGTTACGACTGATGAAGAAGTTAGTTTTGACCGCAGATTTGAAAGAAGAGGGTGATGGCAGGTGTCTGACACTGATGGGAAGTGTATTCCAGACAGTTGGTCCTTGGAAGGAAAGAGAACGTTGACAAAAAGATTTTGTTCTGACAGAAGGAATGCGCAAGAGGCGACTGTCGGCAGAGGAACGAAGATGACGGGATGGGATGTAGATGTGGAGGATGTCGGAAAGATATTTTGGTCCAGTACCAGAAACAGAAGAGAAACAGACGGACGCCAGCTTGTAGTCAATTCGACTCTGAATTGGAAGCCAGTGGAGGGACTGCAACAGAGGAGTGACATGTTTACGTTTAGACGCTTTGCAAACAAGCCTGGCAGCGCTATTCTGAACCTTCTGCAGTTTATTGAGTAGGTACTTTGGTGAGCCAGCCAAGAGACTGTTGCAGCAGTCCAGCCTTGAGAGAACTTGGGAACAAACCAGAGTTTTTGTGGCTTCAGTGGAAAGGAAGTGTCTGATTGAACTGATCTTACGTATTTCCAGATATGCTGCCTTACAAACATTAGACACGTGGTGCTTGAAAGAGAGGGTGGAATCAAAAGTCACACCGAGGTTACGAGCCTGGGATGAGAGTTGAATATCAGAACTTCCAATACTGATGGAAGAAGGAAGGGAGGGATGACCTTGGAGTTTGGGAGGAGCAAGGAGAAGAACTTCAGTTTTGTCATCATTGAGCTGCAACTTATTCAAAGTCATCCAATTCTTTAAATCCTGTGAACAGCTTTTAACATCACTGACAACGTTCTTGAGTTGAGATACAGTGCTTGACTTGTACATCTGAGTGTCATCAGCAAAACTCTCATGCAGCAATGAGTGCTGATCGATAATGTCTGACACAGGTCTGACATACAGAGCAAACAGAACCGGCCCAAGGACGGAACCTTGCGGTACCCCACAGGTTAGAGGTGTAGGAGATGAAGAAAGACCATTGACAACAATTCTCTGGGAACGATCACTGAGATAGGACCTAACCCACGCAAGAACAGTGCCGTGAATGCCAAAAGAAGTTTGGAGTCTAGAAAGGAGGATGTCATGATCAATGGTGTCAAATGCCGCGGAAAGATCTAAAAGAGAGAGAAGGGAGACTTTGTCATCATCAAGGGCAAGAAGAAGGTCGTTTACAACTTTCAGGAGAGCGGTCTCTGTGCTATGTCCAGCCCTGTAAGCAGACTGGTGAGGGTCATTCAAATTATTTTGAGTAAGATGAACTAAGAGCTGAGCAAGCACGATTTTCTCGAGGACCTTTGCAAGGAAGGGGAGATTCGAGACAGGTCTGTAATTTTTGAGTGAATTTGGATCCAGGGAAGGCTTTTTGAGAAGGGGACGAACAACAGCAGATTTGTATTCTTGGGAAAAACGCCAGACGAGAGGGAAGCATTTATGACGTGGGTTATGAAGGGGAGCAAAACATCAATACAGCGGAACAGGATGGATGCAGGCAATGGGTCAAGGTCACATGATTTTCTGGGCGAACTAACTAGCACTTTTCTTACATCATCCTCAGTCACAGAACTGAAAACAGTCAAAGGTTGGCCTGAAAAAGAACGATCACTATCTAGAGGGGAGCCTGTGAAATTTGAACTGTTCAGATTGTCTCTGATTGTTTTGATTTTGGTATTGAAAAAGTCAGAGAAAAGGATGGGGAGTTCGGAAGGAGCGAAAACAGTGGGGAGCACAGCATTACTTTTCCTGCCAAGCAAACTGTTTGTGAGCTGAGTTAATTAGATGATAAAAAATTAAATACATGTTTGTGAATACATCTCTCTAAGACTTTACCAACGCAACTAAGCAATGAAATCGGTCAATAATTATCACATTTCTCTTTTGCAGCCTTTTTATGCAAAGGATTCACATGCACAGTTTTCCATATCTTTGGAAATTTGCCTTCATTTAAAGTTCTATTGAAAAGACAGGTCAGAGGGTTTTAAATAACTGGAAGGGATGCCAACAGTATTTTGTTGTGAATTAGGTCAGGTCCTACGGCTTTGTTTTTGTCAAGGTTTCTAATGACATTTTCAACTTCAGAGGGAGCGAGTGTAATTTCATTAAGCTCAAGGTCAAGGAATGAAATATCGGGCACTTCATCTTCTTCATTCTCTACAGTAGACTGGCTAATGAAGAAGTCATTGAAAATATCAGCTTTCTCTTTACTTGTGTGATATAAGATATTATCATGCATGATTGGTGGAATTTCGTTAGAGTCCATACCCTTCTTTTTAAGAAAAGATTTAACTAATTTCCACCATTCTCTATTTCCAAAGTCATCTGAACTTAAAACTTTAGTCTCCAATTCCTCTGTGTGGAATACTATTGTCGAAACCTGACCCAGTCTTCTGGTTTATTAGTCTATTTAGCTATTTTGTGGATTTTTTGGCGTTCCTCAATTAAGAGTCGAATTTCATCTGTCATCCAAGCTACATCTTGAGGATGAACAGTGATAGTTTTAACGGGCACACACAATGTTGCTTTTTCTAATATAATGTCTGAAAACATTTTTGCACTTTCATCAATTGCATTGTTATAAATCATTTCATCCCAGTTCAGTTCGTTAAGCAATTCGCAGAACCTGCCTATATTAAGTTTATTATAATTGAAGATCGTTCTTTTGAATGATTGTTCTTTAACTACAGTGTTCTTGATTATAGCACATGGAACACTGTGGTCACTACAAACAGCTGGTCAAACTTCCGTTGATTGTGTAACATTGGGGCTCTGGGTAATAACTAAATCTAAACATGATTCTGTTAATTCAGTTATTCTCGTTAGTTCATTTATTAACTGTACAAGCTGATAGCGATTAAGAACGTTTACAATGTGGGGTGACGGTATATTTAAGAAGTCAGTGTTGAAATCCCCTAGAATCAAAAATCTTAACAATGTGTTATCTGCTTTGTGAATACTTTCTTCGTTCAGATCCCAATAGTTGGTATTAGAACTTGGTTTTCCATAAATGGAACCAATTAATAAACTTGTTTGTCCTAGTTTTGTCTCTATCCAAGCAGCCTCAAGACCATCAACCTGCAGATCTACTCGAGGTTTGCAGTACAGATTATTTCTAACATAGATGGCAACACTACCATGTGGGTCATTAGGTCTGTCACGCCTGATTGGAGGATGAAAATTTGATATATGTCTAGAACTGTCAGGAATGGAATCAGAAAGCCAAGTCTCAGAAACAGTGATAATATCACATTTGTTATACTCTGCTTCCAATAAATCGATTTTGTTCACAATGCTTCTTGCGTTTACATGCACAACGTACACATCTGTCGTACACTTAGGCCCTGGGTTTGTTTCAATGTCACCAGACAAAAGTAAGAGTATCCTTTTGATGAGGGGAAAATCGTGTGTCCTTATTTCTATTTTTGTTTCAATGTCACCAGACAAAAGTAAGAGTATCCTTTTGATGAGGGGAAAATCGTGTGTCTTATTTCTATTTTTGTTTCAATGTCACCAGACAAAAGTAAGAGTATCCTTTTGATGAGGGGAAAATCGTGTGTCTTATTTCTATTTTTGAAGTTGGGTCCAAAAGAATCTAAAAAGGAACGTGTATTCAAAATACAGTTATGTTGTTGTAAGGGATGCCCTAATAGGAAGAAATGGACAAACAAAGACAACATCACATTAAATGGACAATGTAGGCATGTCATGAACAGAAATTGTAAAATGATGGTTTCGTTCAGGAACCATAATTTCTTACTGTTTGTGAGAGCTTTTACATAGTATAAACCAACCCTGGCGCGGTATATGTTTACATCAACACCCATTTATGTTACAGCACTCTGTCGTATAGAGTGAAGGAATTTGGCCAGGGTTGGTAGGAACTGCACATCATAAATATCCCTGTAACTCCCTAGGTGGAACAAAGTATTAGAAGGAAACATACTAAGAATCATAAATATCCCTGTTTCTCTATGTAGAAAACAAACAAGCAAGCAAGCAAACAAATAGAAAAAAAGTCACGAAAAAACAAGCAGTATAACAAAATTTCTAGTGGGTCAATACAAACTATTACAAGTAGTAAAAGAATAATAAAGGACTGCTATCAATAAGGCGACAAGCATACCTAGCGCGCTCCCCACCAGTGTCAGTTGGGGAAAAAAAACTATACATTTATATAATGGATACAAGAAAAATCTACCAGCAATGAACAACTGCTAGTCAACAAGAAACAATTTCATGGAAGGGGAAACAACTATTACAATGCACTTTGAGCCATGATGCAACCGTGGGCGTTATCGTCTCATCACCGTCTTTAAGTTGGTGTAAATGGCACAAGTGTATGGTTTACTTCTGCATGCAACACACACACACACACACACACACACACACACACGCACGCACGCACGCACGCACGCACGCACCACGCACGCACGCACGCACGCACGCACGCACGCACGCACACACACACACACACACACACACACACACACACACACACACACACGTCGTATACAGTGGCACTGATAATGCATTAAGCTCGTCATACTCAAATCCTATATAAATGCTAGCGAACCGGGGGAAAAGAAGTGGACAAACAAATCACAAGACAAAAGACGACGCGCCCCGACCCCCAGGTCCCCCTGGGCAAGACACAGAGCAGCCAGGACAACGAAAACGAACGAGCAATCACCCATCCCCAGCCACCCCAGCGCAAGATGGGCGCCGAACGAAAACGAGGCTCGCACTCACTCAACGCCCACCCCGCGCCGAATCGAACCGAAGACAAGCGACCGCCCGCCCACCACCGCCGCTCCAACCGCCCTGCATCTCGCCCGAAGAAGACCGAAGAGGCCGAAACCGGTCCATTTTGGCTGTGACTTGATTTTGAATTAAATTAAGTTAATAACTAAGATGAGAGAATTTAAGAAGAGGGTCTCGTGGCTACGACTTAGCAGATGTCTGACCTACGCATTAGCCCAACGCGCTGGTCAGACCTTGAGTGCCTACCTAACATTGGTTGAGATTTACGTCCTAGTGGCCAGAGGCCCTTAAGCCAAGACGAAGTCTCGTGAAATACATTTTAAAGTTGTTAACTGTTAGATAGGTTAGACAAGGTTCTGGTTGTAAGAGAGACTTAAATGAATAATAGGTGTTGAAGCGATCACTTGAATTTGATTTGCTAACCCAGTCTTGCTGATAACAGTCTACCATCCTTTGCCTAAAAATCTTCTTAAACATATTAACATTTCCGACCCCACCCACTAACCACACTTCAGAAAATCCATATCTATCAAGACAACATTTTATATCTTATGGCCATTTTTTTTATCATTCTATCGTCAGTGCTATTCGTAAAGCTGTTAATCAAGGAAAGATATGCTTCTTTGGGTATTCTATTCAGTTCCATCTGTTGTTAAGAGAACCAATAGCTAAGTGCTCTTAGTGTGCTGTCTATATAAAGACTATACCGACCAGTCTCTCCGTAGACCATTGCATTTAGTGTTTTAGGACTAACACTTAACAGTTTTTTTACAGGCAAACAGATGGACCGCTTCGATAGTTTCATATTGTGTAATACCTAATACCTCTGCAGCGTACAGTAGCATTGGCTTCACCATCGTGTCAAATAGTTTTAAAAAGATAATTATGTCCATCCTACCCAAATTCCACATTGTTTTCATAATTTCTATTGTATATTTGGCTCTTCTTGAATAGTCATCCAGCGCTGTTACAAAAGATAATTCAGTAGTCAAGATGAAACCAAGATATTTGTAGCTGTTCACCACTTCAATTTGCTTTCCTTTATAGTACCATTTTCATATTTGGACAAATGACCCCCATTTCTAAAAATCATAACTTTAGTCTTAGTCAAATTTACTTTTAGACCCAATTTATCTGACGCTATCTGCAAATTGTTTATTTGGTTTTGTAAACCTGAAGGTGTAGATGAAATTAAAGATATATCATCCGCGAAAAGCAAGAGGAAAATTTCTCTTAAAGAAGGAAGAAATTGAAAGCCGTGTTTTCCTTTACTATTCACTTCTGCCACTTCAGTTATAAGGAGAAGATCAAGGGAGATAACAAGCACCCTTGTTTCAGACCGCATGGGGATTCAAAGAACTCCGATATCTCAGAGCCCCATTTAACGCACGATCGAACAGATCTATATATTCCCTGTAGCATATTTTAACATCATAGTAGATGTTTTAACTTTTTCTAGCACTTTCCATAAACTTTCCCGGTTGACTGTATCGAACGCTTTCATGTAGTCGATGAAAGCTATGTATAGTTTTCCATTTTTGCGTGTCTCGTTAATACACGTATTGATCATTGTGATTAGAGAGAAAATAGAGAGAAAATATGGTCGATAGTCGAATATGATTGGCGGAAACCATCTTGTTCTTATCAAATTTTTTCTTCATGTTCTGCCCATTTGTAGACTGGCTTGTTTAGAATGCATGTAACACTTTACTAACGCAGCTTAGTAGTGAAATCCCACGGTAGTGTCCTGGATTAGCAGAGTCACCTTTTTACATAGAGGAACTATGACCGAGTGTAACCATTCAACAGGATAACAGCCGTTATCGTAGATTCTGTTAAACAATATTACTAAGAAGGGGACAATGAAATGAATAGACGATTTTAAAAAGCTCATTACTAATATCGTCTGACCCTGACGCTTTTCCTGATTTTGATTTTCTAATTGCTTGTTTACATCAGCGTCTGTAATTGGTTGGTCTAAATCTGGAATCCAGACGGGGGTCTTCAGATTTTAGCAGGGTGTCGTGGAGATTCCCGTTTCTTTCGCCTGACTCACATGCCTGTCTAAAAATATTTTCAAAATGATGTTGCCGTACGGAGATGGGAATGTTGGTTATTTTACGTGGTTCGTGTCTAACACTGCGAATTGTAGACCAAAATTTGCTACCGTTGTTTCTACTATTTAGCAGAGTATCCTTTAGGTTGTTTTTGTATTGTGTTCTCTTATTCTAATTGTGTCGTTATAAATATTTCTTTTGACTTTATACTTAGCCTTATCTTTTGCCTTTTTCGTACGCGTGCAGTGTGTCAGTGCTCGCCTTGCAATACCTTTAAGATTGCGGCACGTGGCATCGTACCATTTGTTATAATTTGGTCTTGTACGTGTTTTTTGCCAAGTTGTGCATTTCATGCATTCACCGGCTTCAACTAGAGTGTCAATGAAAAGTTGAAGTCCACCCTCAATGTCGTTATCAACCAGATTCACAGCTTTTTCAAGAGCCCGACTACTATGAGTGGATTCTAACTGAGCTAAAAAAATAAACGCTCTTTGCTGTGCTCCCATTTGACTTTAGTTATAGGTACATCTTGCTTTTCTTCTCGCTTTCCTTTGTCAGTGACGATACAATGAACAAAGAATTTTACAGGCATGTGCTGGGACTCAATGCGTTTTTCTATTTTTAAAGATTTGGCTATCCATGTCAAATCTACAGAACATGCAAAAAAATCAATAGTGCTATTTCCTTGATCAGCAAGAAACGTAAAATTGTCATCAAAATGGTTCGTCAATTAAACCATTCAGGGGTGACAGCTGAAACACGGTGCACAGTTCCATCAGTCTCTTGCCAAACCCATTAACCAATTTACTTCTGAAGATCTGCACATTTCAATATAATTATCCAGAACAAGGTCATCACCAGTTAAATCCATAATTTCTAGCCCCCATTCTCCAATTCTAGCATTGAAATCCCCGCAAACCAGAAAATAAAAGACTCTTTGTCTTCCTTCATAAAAAGACAGCAAAAATTGTTCTAATTTGTCTAAAGTACATTCAAAATCCTTGTCATTGTAAAAGACACTATTTATAGGGTGGTTATACATAGTAACAAATAATACGTCACTATCGTAGCCAAACAATGTTTTACAAAGCTGCACACAAATCATACACAAATCATATTATCAGCATTTGTTTCAATCTGCTTAACAAAATTTAACCACTTTCTTTTCACTAAAGTAAGAACCCCTCCTGATCCGCGACCCATCCTGGATAATTTGGTTGCAGGTGAATGGAAAACAAGAAAATCTTTAAAGTAAACATCAAAATTAAACGAACTGAAGGTAAAAGTTTCCTGCAAACAGCAGACATCAAAGGAAGTGATGATATAATGATTACCAAAATCAGGATCACACAACTTGGCGCTTAGCCTATTTACGTTCCAAGAAACAAAAGAAAGAGAACTTGATATGATGTTTGTAGTGTGTGTGTGTGTGTGTGTGTGTGTGTGTGTGTGTGTGTGTGTGTGTGTACTGTCGTTCTCTTCATCAGCTCCATCAGTTCCATCGTGAGAAATTACCACTTTATTATCGCTGCCTTCAACAGTAGGAGCAGGCATAATGTGAGAGGCTGTATGAATGTTTCTATCCTTTTGCCCACTATTTACTAAGCTATGTGTGCGTGCAGTATCAGCTAGGCTTCGGCCTGTTTCCTATGCCTGTGTGATTGTTTTGGTCTTTGCGCACGTGGCTTTCGTTTTCCATGAATCGTGTAGATTTCCCTGTCGCTCGGTGGAACTTACGGTTAACCGGGTCTGGGGTCGACTGCTCGCCCCTCGTTTGTTGTCCTCATTTTGCAAACGGCGAGGGCTGTTTGGAGTCGCGTTCGTTTCGTCATTGCATTTTCCCCGAGTTGCTGGTTGGTTGGCTGCTACCATTGGAATGCTTGACGTAACTGGCTGGACGTGAGGGGGACTCCACCTGCGTCATCGGGGATCCCGTTTTTCTAGTTTCTCCCAACCTTCGTTCATGAATTCCCCTTGGCTACTGGTCTTTTCGAATTTGTAGTTGACCTCTAACATAGAAACCGATCTTCCCTTGATCTCTAAGAGTTTTCAGTTGCTGGGACTGTCGTTTTGTCAGATCCTGACTCACTGTCAAGCCTTTCCCTTTCATTTTGTTTCTGCCTTGCTGATCTCTCATCAAAGTCATCAGGTTCCCCAATTTCTGGAAACGAGCAAGGATGGGGCGGGGGTGGGGGTTCTGGGGGTTAAGTCTACCTAGTCTGTGAGCCCTCTCCACGACGTCATCATCCCACTGCACGTGAGGGAAATAAGTGCTCAGAGTGTCCTTGATCAGTGAGGCGCAGTCTTCATTTCTACTGCCAGACTCAGGTAGGCCAAAGAACTTGACGTTGTTGCGTCTGGAGAAACTCTCCAAACGATCGATCTCTTGCTGCACGCTATGGATTGTCTCCGACATTTCTTCTTGCTGCTCAGCCATCTCACGAATATCTGCTCGGTTATCCTTTGCTAGCTCTCCCGCCTGGTTGATGCTCTCACATAGATCAGACATTGACTACTCCAGTCTCTTGATTGAGTCAGCTAGAATCTCCATAGCCTTCATAACTTTATCTACACGATCGTCCAGTATCTTCTCAAAGGCGCACGTCATCTTTTCCAGAGTTTTGTCTGCATTTTCAGAGTTCTGAAAATCCTGGGTGTTCCTTACTGGGTTCAAAGAAACATCTCCGGAGAGCCAAATTTGCCACATTGCCAAGACAGTTTATAACCACAGCAAGCCCACACCCATCCGGGACAACACGGAATGGTTGCCACCGGGCTGTGACGTCACACGACTCAACACACCACGCTGTGTCATTTAACACTGCAGTTGAAAATCTCGGTAATTTCAACACAGGGTTTTGGTCAACAGGTTCAGAAAAGGCAGTTTTCATGCTTGTTTTCATTGCGAGGGCGAAAGCCAGAAAGCACGCCAGCCACGCGCAGAGCAAAACAATGTCCCCCACACTTGCCTTGTACGAGTGTATTGTCATCCATCTTGCTGCACGAGATTTGTCGCTGCTTCGCCTCGACAGGCTGACAATACCCACACGAGCCCTCCACGCCTCGTTACTAACCATTTTCACCACGAGACAGTGGCATAAAACTTACTTGTCAATTTCCAACATACAATTTTGAAAATTTAGCACTTGGTGTATTTGAAATTTGCCATAGAAGACACAGTTCACTGACTACACACCCTTCCTCGCGCCATCTTGCACGCGCACCGAGGAGAGAGAGAGACACTTTTTTTTTTGGACACTGATATTTTATTGTCATTACCAAAGAGGTCTTTTGACATGGGGGGAGAGGTAACAGAACAAAAACATTTCCCTCTTCCTTTCCTGCAAACAAATAGTACACTTTGATTCCTAGTGTGTATCAAATCCAAAATTAACAAAAACAAATAAATTCGTAACATGTCGTTATGTCCTCACCTCACGCACAGGAGTAATGCAGTAAGGTTTAAAAAAAAAAAAAAAAAAAGCACCTTAAGACTGACTCGACCATCCGCTGAATCAAATGATGACATTGTATTGTACTGATGTCTTCAACATGAAAAAAAAAAAAAAAAAAAGACTGACTCGACCATCCACTCAATCAAATTATGACATTGTATCTTACTGATCTCTTCAACATGCGATGAATGATAACATTCATTCAGATATCTCTTATAATGTATTATCTTCAATTTCACTATCCTTCATCCGTCTAATTTTCAATGCTTCCGCGATGAATTTCGCAACTGATTTTATTACAATTTCATCATCTGATGATAACACATCAGCGACATTTTGTCTTTTCGCTATATCTAACTGGAAAAATGAACAGTTTGTCCGCACTTCATTATAAGCAGTACAGTGGAACAGAAAGTGTTCTTCGTCATCAATAATATGTCTACACGCAGGACAAGGAGATTCTGTGGATGTTTCACATTCAAACCATCTTTTGTTCGCATTAAAACCTAAAGTCCTCAACCTAAATCTTGCGTAATTTATTCTGTGCCATTTATCTGTTATGACATTGAGAAACTTTTCAGAATGAAACACACTCTTAAATGAGAAAAAACAGCGATATTTTTCTTTACTTTCCATATCCGAGTGCCAATTCTGTTTAAAAGGACAAATAAGCCTGTCTTTAAATTCCGCAGTGAACTGTTGCTCATTTCCTACTTCCTGAGTCATCCACACTATTCCAAAACCCTGTTCTGAAAGGACTTTCTTTACTTTATAAGCCCAGTTTTCTTTACCTTTTTCCATTTCTAGAAGCATCATATCATAGGCTTGCCTGCTCAAACGGGACTGGGGTAGCTTCAAGATCTTCAACCAATATTTAATACATTTCACAAATGTACTTATATACAAAGGGTATCTGCCCATTTCTCCATATAAGACGGTGTTGGATGAATGAATAGGTACTTGAAGGAAACGCTTCATAGCATACGTATGTACTTTTTCCATCTGCGAATTTTCATGTAAGCCCCAAATTTCAGCTGCATAAGTAAGAAGAGGTTTTATCTGTGTATCAAACATTTTCCAAAATATACTACAGTCTGTACAGTTCAGTTTTCTCAGGGATTTCAGAATTTCAATAGTACCTTTTTTCCCTTTTCTCAGAGATTTTTCCCATGCGTAACGGAAAGTTAATTTTGTCGAAAATATCATTCCAAGATATTTATATGAATTAACTACTTGAACATCTGCATTTCCATACGACCATTTTTCATACACTGATAGGTGGCCACCCATTCTAAAGACCACTATATTCGTCTTATCCAAGTTAACTGATAAACCTAAGCGGTCTGCTTCTTCTTTCAATACATTTAGTTGGTTTTGCAAACCTACAACTGTCCCGGACAGAAGAACAACATCATCAGCATACAGTAGTAAAACTAATTCAGCTGCTCCAGGTATCATCTGGATACCATGTCTTCCTTTGCGGGACAATTCCACCGCCAGTTCGTTTATGAAAAAAGAAAACAACTGTGGACTCAACAAGCATCCTTGTTTTACTCCATTTGAACAATCAAAATAATCTGAATACTCACTCTTCACACGCACACATGCAAGCACCGAGTTGTATACCCCTCTAATAGCCATGTACAGTTTACTATTAACACCACTTTTACGGAGTACATTCCACAGAGCATTCCGATTTACCGAGTCAAAGGCCTTCTTGAAATCTACAAATGCAGTGTAGAGCTTCGATTTTGCAGAGTAGATGTTTCTGAATCAAAGAATATAGTGTAAATATATGGTCTATGCTGCGGTAACTGGTTCTAAAACCTGCTTGTTCTTCCACTATTTTTTCTTCAGTTTCAGCCCATTCAGTTAATCTTGCATTTAGTATGTAAGTGTAGATTTTACTTAAAATGCTGGTAAGTGATACTCCACAATAGTTGTCGGGATTGTTCACATCTCCTTCGTTTTTGTAAATTGGTACAATTATAGATTTAGCCCATTCTGATGGAAAGATACCATTATCAAAAAGTTGGGTGAATAAATGAACAAGAAAATTGATTACAGTTAAGTTTGCATTCTTAAACATTTCTGCTATGATTCTATCTGGTCCTGCACTCTTTCCTAATTTTAAATGTTTAATACCAGCAACGACTTCTTCACTGGAAATAGGTTGATTAAATAATGGCTCAATTTCATTTTCTTCTACCACACCGGTCTCTTCTTCCTTACTTTTATTATCAAAACTATGAAAAACGCTCCAAAAATGGTCTTGCCACTGTTGAACCGAGATTTCGTTATACACAAAACTCTTTTTGTTTATAGATCTTATCACTGACCAGAACATTTTAGAATCATTGACTGATTTTTTTAGTTTCTTTAACCTACTTTCTTTAAACTCCAGTTCCTTTGTTTTCCTTAGCGTAACATACTCTTTACGTGATACAGCGTATTCTTCTCTTTTCTTACTTTTATCCTTGGCTGTTTTGCATCTCTGAAATCTTTTTAATAACCTTTTAACTTCCTGTTTCTTTCATTCGCACTCATTATCAAACCAGTCATTGTATGTTCTGCTGCCTCTACAAATAACTCGAACCATACAAGCTGCGGCTCCGCACAAAGCACTGACAAATTTATCTAGACTCTCATCCACGTTAATTTGTAATAACTGACGCGCTTTTTGCATGCTGTCTAGAAATTCCTCACCTTCAAGTTCATTTTTGAATACACCAGCATATTCATCAGCCCAGACAATTTTTTCTTCACATTGTTCGGCTGAATACCTCTTCTCCAGTTTACAATAATTACTTTTCCATATTCCTTCAACAGGTAAATGCCATGAATAAATGCAATCACCAATATGTAAATCAAAGTTTGACAACAAGCCATTGTGAACCAGTACGTAATCGATCACACTACATCCGTTTGGAGACACAAAAGTATATTCACCTTCACTATCACCATCACAAAAACCATTTAAAATGCTCAAGTCGAACATGATACAGAAATCCAACAATGATTTACCGAAATTATTTATAACTGAATCTTTAGAGCAACGTGTGCAGTTGTCGTCATCCACACTCACATTCTCCAAACAGTTCACATAGTTTGTCATAATTTCATTTTCAGCTTGTTTGTCACCTGTTCTGGCATTCAAATCTCCCATAACCATAAAATAAAGTGTATCCATTTCTTTTTCAAACTCTTTGAAGTAAGGCATCTTCCATTATTAGGACACCATCTTTGATCAATTTATCATTGTATATCGGGCCTCCTTCTGGGACCACATAGCAAGCAACCAAGACTACATCTTTATCAGTGTTAAATATACTTTTATCTATTTTTACTGCAATAGCATTGTCACAACTGAGCTTTGTTTCTTTAACCTTGTTATGTAAACTCTTCCTTATTAACAGCAACACACCTCCTGACTTCCTTCCATGAGCTGATAGTTTTTTGGCTGGTACGGGAAACTTCATATAATCAGTGGATATATTGCTATAGTCAAACGACAAGTCGAGGAACGTTTCAGTGAGAGTAACAAAATCAAATGTATTAACATAATTCATGAAAAAAGCATCCTGTATCTTACTATATAAGTTCTCGACATTGTAATTAAGAACCTTCCACTGAGTTGGATGGTCGGCCCTGTCCTATTCATTTTTTGAGGCGCTTGAACGCAGGTTCCTGTCATTCACACCACCGCATGTCCCTTTGCCTCGACTCGAACCTGTGAACCTGCTTGACTTGTTTCCGACAGGCGTTTGCGAAGAGAGAGAGAGAGAGAGAGAGAGAGAGAGAGAGAGGGCGCGAGCTTTTAATGTTATCATTGATCGGAATTCTTCTCATTCCATCAAAGGCACATGAAGGAGTACACCAATTCTCTCCATTCTACACTTGCCTCCTCCCCCCCCCCCCCCCCCCCCCCCCCCTTCTCCTCCTGCCTTTCCACTGTGTCGGCATGTAACCATCACATGTCTGATGTACAGTGCAGCTACATAGTGTGACCTCAGCACTCAGCTGATGCTAGCTTTTCAGAAGACGTTTCTGGTCCGTGGAGCGGGGGCCGGAATAGCCCATCTGGTAGAGCGCCGGACTTGTGATCCTGGGGTCGCGGGTTTGAATCTCCGACGGGCCGTTTCGGTACAGAGGAATTTTTCCCTCGGAGTTAACATTGGTTCTGACTCCATTCCCCACACAGTCCTTCGAATGAGACTATAAACCGAGGTTCCGTGTGTGAACGCACGCATAACATCTTGCACACACGTCAAATCCCATCACCAACTTTTGGAAGAGAAGGCCAGTTTGGCCGTTGGTATGGATGACACGTTACACAGAGCATGCACCTTCCCCGAAGTTGGAGTGTGGCTGCCTTAATGGCGGGATTAAAAAAAACGGTCATACACACAAAACTCCACTCCCTTATTTGGGTAGATAGGATTAATACTTGCCTGTCTACACAGGGGGTGTCCGCAGGAGTATCAGCCTGCGTACGCAGAAAGACAGAAGGAAAGAAAGAAAAAGAAAAGTCCGTGGAGCTTTTACTGCTGTTGTTTAGTGTTTTATTCCCTTACTTGGACGGAACAGGAAATGTCTTTTCATTTTGGGATTTCATGTTGTACGTTTTTGGCTGTCTTCAGTTGAAAACTTGTAGTATATCTAGTTTTCTACCCCGTACATGATTATCGTGCGTGACCGGCTAGAGTATTTCTAACCAGCATAACTCGATTTATTTACCGTGCAAGTCATGGATTTATATGCTTCGTTTTGAAATTGTGCCGTTCATACGCACAGCTTAGTATACATTGACCTAGATCAAATTGTCAGTTTGTTGTTGTTGTTGTTGTTGTTGCTTAAACTGCACAAAAATTCAACCGATCACCACCATGCCTAGATCTCCCCGCCAGCCCAAATTTTAATGCGCAAAAAAAAAAAAAAAAAAAAGGAAAAAAAAAAGAAAAAAAAAAAAAGGAAAGAAAAGAAAAAAAACAAAACAAAACAAAACAAAACAAAAAACCTGTCCGCAGCGCAAATTAGTTTCTCGCCAGGAAGAGTTCTCACATCGGCCGAATTGGTAGCTCCGCACAATATCCCCCCCCCCCCTTCCCTCTTGCCCTTCACCCATTACATTCACTGTCGCCCCTCCCCCCCCCCCTCCACCCCTTCTCCCCTATCTTTACTTCTTCCCAGTACATCTTTCCTCCCACTCCTCCCTCAACCTCTGTCGTGCTGTAATTGTACTGACCATTCAAACGATTACAAGGGTGAGGCCTGAGTTCTTTAGTTGCCTGTAGGGGAAACTGCCACAGACACGACACCGCGCTGGACGCTCTGTGAACTGAAGACACAGGCCACACGCCACAATTACGATTTCACACTAAATCACCAGCGTGTTGTTCGTACGTCGAGATAATTTGTGGATACGTAGGGTGATATAATTTGTGGATACGTAAGTGGCTGATCAAGCCGATGCGTGCACGGAATGTGCGGGGACAGCTTGCACAGGCAATGTGGGAGACCTGCTCTTGCTTGCTTTCCTTTCCTGTCTCTTGTGTTGCGCTGCAGCTGTCCTTCTTTCTCCACATGAACTGGCAGCTTTGAGTATACAGTACATTCATCTAGTTCGATCCATAGCAGTTTGTTCCCATGTGTCAGGGTTGATGTTAAACGTTTTCAAGGCTGTTTTGAGCGTCTTTCAAGCGTTTCTTTCTACTTCCAGGGGAACGCTTACCTTGTTGCAGCTCACCATAGAAGAGTCTCTTGGGTAGATGATGGTCCGGCATGTGAGCTACATGACCTGCCCATTGAAGCTGAGACAGCATCAGGATGGTGTCGATGTTCGGCAGACCTGACTGGTCGAGCACCTCTGTGTCTGGGATTTTGTCCTGCCATTTTATGTGTAACAATCTTCTGAGGCAGGTTGTGTGGAAGTGAGGTAGCTTCTTGGCATGCTGTTCGTACACTGTCCACGTTTCACATGCGTAGAGAAGTGTAGGGAGAACAACACTGCTCTTTACACCTCAGTAAATCACTATATAATACATGTGAGCATTTTGACGCCTGCCATAATTTAAAGCCAGCATCTAATGTGTAACAGATACCGCCAGGTACACAAACAAACAAAGTACAGGACGAAACACAATGCATGTCGACCTCTTGGGTCTTCTTCAGGGTTTTCATCCAACAGCCATTTTGATTTTTCGCTGAATATGAGAAGACAAGTGGTTTCTCGATCTTCGTTTTCACTGACCTAAATGTTATTTGTTTTTGCCTGAAGAAGACCCAAGAGGTCGAAATGCATTGTGTTTTGTCCTGTGCTTTGTCTGTGTCCTTGGCGGTAACTAACCCCCTCTTTTTCTAAATTTTGCTTCATTTTCCGTCATTCCGTTTTGAAACTAAGTGAAACTGATAATTGATCAAAATAACAACTCCCCACCAATTATTTCCCTTATTTCAGGGGATTTCCACCGATGACATCACACACAATCTTCAAATACATGACCTCACCCTTAGTTGACGTCACAGTTCAGGCCTTTGCACTCAACCATGACCCACTCTTTGTGCCAGGTGGTAGCCTCCAAATAGATCCGTTCCTTTGATTTTAATCTGTCTGCTTGAAACCACCTGGCTTGTTCCTTGATGGCCATATGAAAGTAAATCGAGGGGAATCAACTCTCAGACACAGTAAAAATTCTCAAAACAATCTAATTGCGCCAGTCTATAAATACACGACTCCTTAAGTCTCTTCAGTTCTTTCCCTTGAATTTCGATCACCGGTAATGGACGGATTTCTTCCCGCAATTATGGTATTTAAAACAACATTTTTGTTATCTGAAGCAATATATCACCTAAAAAAAAAAAAAAAAAAAAAAAAAAAAAAAAAAAAAAAAAAACCTCAAATAGACACATTCAGTAGAAAAATATTATTTTCAAAATAACGCGCAGAATGTTACGAAAAAAAAAGAACATCCGTCATGCAAAATGCAAAAATGTCAAAAACTGTTGAGAGTTAAGCAAGGCCTTGGCGTATTCCTTTGTGGTGTGCAGCCAAAGTTGCGCAGCTCTTTGGTTCAACACCTCTTCTGACTGATCGCTGAGCTCGTCCAATCACAAAGCCTGACACATGTGTTTCTATATTTAGCCAAAAGAGATGAAGATGAAAAATAAGGACGAAATGTAAATAGTCTGCTTTCTAAGTCACTTTCTGACCGTATCTTCACACGGCAAACGCCGAAAGTCAAAAAGGAAACCCAGTCGAATTGTGTTCAGCCGATGTTTTCGTCCCAAGGTTACAAACTTAATAACATTCTCTGGTTACCTAAAATAGTAACATTCACTGATTGGTAGACACAGCTGTCGGCGTTTCTACTTTCCCTGTCTCCAAACTGCCGGTGTAAGGTAGGGAAAAGGTGTGTGCCGGAAAAAAAGAAACAGTGGGATTTTTTTCCCCCGTAAAAAGAAAAAGTGGGAGTTTTTTTTTAACCCCCGTAATAACAAATCGTGGGCTCCCCCCCCCCCCCCCCCCCCACACACACACACCCTTATGAAATAGGAGTATACTATAGATAGATAGGTAGACAGATAAATAGACAGATAGATAGATAGGTAGACAGACAGATAGATGGATGGATAGATTGCATTCATGGGAATAGGATGTAGTGGGAACAGCATTTACTGGGATTTTTTCTGTGTTGAAATAGGACTTTACAATAGATAGATAGACAGTTGTTTTTTTCTTTCTTTCTTTCTTTTTGTTTTCTTTTCTTTTCTTTTCTTTTCATTTTTTTTCAGCATTCATAGGAATGTAATTATTGCAAAAAGGGGATATATTGACTTTAACCTTTTATGCTGCAGTTCAGACCGATTCTAATTAATTCACAGTTCGAAGCAGTTGCCTGTTGTGTTCTTTATTTGTGATAAAAGACAACACTAAATCCTGGGGTATCAATATCATCAATACACTGATCACACCTGTGGAATGTTGTGTATTTCATTGGTGGTGAAGAAGTCACATTCCACGATTGGAACAGTAGACTGACCTGTTCTTCATTTGGAGTAAGAGACAATATTACGTAGCGAAGTATCAGCTCATCAACACACGGAGTGGAACAGTAGACTGACTTGCCATTCATTCGGGGTATAAGTCAACATTCTTCCTGACATCAAGATAACCAGTACACACATCCGATATGTAAATACGTGTGCTGTTTGATCGTTTCTTCTTCTCTTCTTCTTCTTCTTCTTCTTTAACGATTATTGATTTACTTTTACTTTCTTCTGGTTTAAATATTTTTTCTCTTATATTCAAGACTACTTTGTCTGATATGTCATTTCTGCCTGCTAATCCCCCCTCTATGTCGGTTTGAAAGTGCATTACTGTTTTGTTATTACTATAATAATAATAATAATAACCATTATCATAATAATAATAATTATTATTATTATTTGTGACGGGTCTCCGACGCTCCCCCTCGTTATTAAAATATGATTTTCATATTCAGGGATGCAGGGGGTTATAGACAGAAGTATTTACGCTTTCACAACCAAAATGCGCTCTCGCATAGGCACACGCACTCTGTCACTCACATCGGGCCCGCACAAAGGTGACGGGAAACCAATACATTTCACAGAAAATAATCAACTTTTATTTAACTTGACTCCGAGCCCCCACCCGTCACTACACAACACACTTATCTGTATCATACAACAATGTAAACATAATACAGACAATCGGATAAATCGCATCCCCTGTTCTTCAGTTATTCTTACTTAGCCAGGAAAGACAATATTCCACTATTCTGTTTGCACACTTATAAACTTAAGAACAAATGAAACGTCCATAACTTGCCAGCATTCCTTGGTTGACCGTCAGTTTCTCTCATCCCACTGTGCGACTACGAGCTGAAGCTGCCACACTGTTTTGTCCTCCCGATTGGCCAAATCCCAGTTGGGGGACACTGGCAACGTAGCTTGAGTCGCACCCTCGGACCGAGTCTCCCGGACTCCACTGCACTTCGCCCTCTCCACGGAAAGGGCTCCTGTCGGCCTCTCCCACAGGTCTTCTCTGGCTGCAAACACCCCACCGTTGTCTGGCAGCTCCCTGTCTAGGCTCCAACAGGCTAACACGTCTTGCTGTCGACCGTCCCCACACGGGAGACAATTCTTCTCGTCGTCGGCTCCGAGGCTACAGCAACCTCCACTGTCTTACGTCCCCACACAGGAGACAACGAGGCGACAGCAACCTCCACTGTCTTACGTCCCCACCCAGGAGACAACGAGGCGACAGCAACCTCCACTGTCTTACGTCCCACCCAGGAGACAACGAGGCGACAGCAAGCCTCTGCTTCACGCTGTATTTTCTTGAGCCCTCAGCAAGACGGGCGAGTTCACTTTCCCTTAAGTGAGTCACACACTTCCTGGTTTTCCAAGCTCCTTATATTCATTCTCAAAGAAAGAGAGAACCCGAATTTAGCTGGTTCAACCAATGGAATCACTGGCACACACCCCTCACACGATTTGTACCAATAGATCCCCAAGTTATTTTTATTCCGCCAATGGAATCATTAGTCACCTACACATACACACACAACAGCTGCTAGCGCCAACAAAGACTTGGGTACCAAGCACTTAATGCCTGACCTCCTATTCAACTCATGTTCGATTCCCCGAAGCTACCCATTGTACTAACAGCCTGGACTTCTCTACCAGCCAGGACTGATGCTTCAAGTAATTACTACCTCTATAGACAACAAGGTGCGAACCACTCAATAGGCCGAAGCCTTCCATTCATTCCTCAGAACAAAGGACGACGGAATGGTCGCTGTACTCTGCCTGCAGGCTGACGGTCACCTACCTGTGACGGTCACCTGACATGATCGCCTTCCTTTCAGCCCCACTGGAGAACCCACTGAATAGCCAGTGCTCAAAGTGGACACTCTTGTCTACCCAGGACCGGCAGGTCGGCAACTACTTGTCACTACCCCCCTAGACATGCGAACCACTCCCCAGTAACTCTCCCTCCTTCAGTATACGACTCGGGGTATTCCCCTCTGGTGATGCCTGAGTTCGCACACTTGAAGAACCCAAGGAACTTGCTCTCAACAACAGCAAAACTACCCTTAATTTGCCTAAATGCTCGAGAACATTCGGCCGACTCATGACACCCCCGTACCTAAGAATGTTGTTCCAATCAACATTTCCTCCAGGACGAATGTTCTCAAATTGGATAAAACAAACTCAGTTGCATGGGTCGATATAACAGTACTACCCCTATGCTTCAAGACATCACTTCCATCAACATCTCTAGCATGGATAATGTACCCAATTAAAACCAATAAATCAATCAAATAGTCCATTGAATCACTCGTTGGTCAGTCATAAACGACTGTGCACAACATTTGACTCTAAACTGGCTCACATAATTATAATCAAGAACTCTCTCTATAGCGTTAGCTATCAGCATGTCCATACATATTAATTAATCATTCCATTTAGTTCTAATATAGATTCAAATTGAGGCATGTGGCCCAGCCTACGTAACATCAAAATCAAATTCAGGCGTGTGGCCACAATCCACAAAGACAAGATTCAAATTCAGGCGTGTGGCCCAGCCTACGCAACATCAAAATCAAATTCAGGCGTGACCACAATCTGCTCACGCGGTCTCACACACAATATGCAAATCAAACATTTATCCTGATTTCACAGCTTAAGGACATTTTCACACTTTACTGAGCTGTGACAAAACAACATGAGCAAACAGATATCAACCAGAAAAATCATAATCATAACACGTGAGCACGTACTGATCCCCGCTCCATAATGGGCAATGAACAAAAGCAACACATACAGGAAAACATATATCAAAAAATGAAAAATAACACATGAACATAGGCTCAACCCCGCCCTATACTGGGCAATCAAAATCAATAACACAACTGGCAAGCTACATTATTTACACGGTAGCTGTCCGTAACAGATGACTGCTCACACCACCACAACAACAGCAGCCCGTAGGCATTGCTCCTACCATTGTTCTACTTCTGTTGTTCACACTACAACAGCAACACCCTGGAGGCATTACTCCAACCCTTGACCTACTCCTGCCCCTCTCAATCTTGACCGCCGTTTGTGGCTCGCCAATAGTACCTGGGGCAGATAGTTTGCGCATTCCAGGCTTTACAAGAGAGTCAACGCACCCTTCACACATTTTAGTCCTTAAAGGAGCGCGTGAAAATCTGCGCGATCCTCTTCTAGCCTGTTCAGCAAAATCTCCTTGGCATTCAGTCCCCTTGGCTTCCATTGCCTCAGGGTCTGTTGTTCGAAAATCACGTGAACTGGACTGTCGCGCCCATTCACTGCGACGACGATCATCTCCCCTTTTCAAAATGTTAAGAGATGATCCCTCACTCATCTTATCCGAACCGATTTTCTTTTTCTGTGTGGAACTTCCTTGGTTCGAATCCCACTCAGTGCCTATGACCACTGCTTGATGAACCTTATTTACTTTTCCTTTTTCCAACACTGGCTTGTCTGCTACAAAGAGCCGACTATCCTTGGCATTCTCTAACGATAGCTGGTCACCTCGACCTTCTTGCCATGCGTTAATACAGCCTCCCTGGTTCCAGCCCAGCTGCTGGTTCCAGTTACTCTGTGGTCCATCTTGGCCCCGACCCTGAGGTCCGCCACCATGGCTCCTACATTTCTGACTGCCACGGCAACGCCAACAACTACTTGAACCACCACTATGGCCACCATGGCCTACAGCACCGCCACTACGGCCTATTTCATGGTCCACTGCACCACCACCACGGCCACCCTCATGGTCTAAGGTAGCTCTACTACCCGCGCACCTGTGCACTTCACCTGCCTTCTGTTTACTTTGTTGTAGGAGTTCCTACCCTGCACTACCCTTCCTTTCCCTCCTTGACTGGCAGCCTGGTTAGGCTTTGGAAGGATGTACCTACCGCCTAACAAAGCTGGATAGGGGAGATTCTTCTGTACTGCTGCCGTGAGAGTACTTCTAACATACTCAGACTCTACTTTGACATGGGCTAAAGGTAGCTGAGTAACTCTTCCATCTGCATATCGCACGCAGGTGGTTTTCCCTGTGTAGTCTGTGTCTCTTACTAAACTGGGTTCTACCATTGCCGCCAGAGTCAATCCTGTATCTAACAAGCAGGTCACCGGCTTCCCGTTTACTATTGCCCTAGTAGTTTGGTGGTGTACTCTGCCTTCCTGTTGAATTGTATCAACAGCAACAACGGAATGTATTCGCAATCCGCTACATTCCTTGGCGATATGTCCCTCTCGCCCACACTTAAAACATGTGCGTTTCACTCTAACATTCTCTTCAGTCCCACTGTTGCCACGGGACTTAGAATCCGTTTCTAACTGTGGTCTCGCCTCCTTTTTGTAGGGAATCACTCCCTGACTGTGTGGTCTGGGCATTACGGGACGGCTGGTTCGATCCCTTCACCCCATTACGCTGATCATGGGCAGATTCATACCTGTCTGCAACTTTCACTAACTCCTCTAAACTTCCTAATTCTCTTTCTGCCAAGAATACTGTGAGATCCTTCCGACAAGTGGAGAGAATTTGCTCCTTAACGATCTCCTCCCTCAAAGATTCAAAAGTTTGTTCAATGTTTCCTAACCTTATCCATTTATCAAAGAGAGCCCTAAGCCGATAAAGGAACTGTACGTGTGTCTCACCTGATTTACGAACGGTTTCTCTGAACAGTTTCCTATACCTATCGGCGGCCACCTGGCACCTCTGAAACAAAGCATCGCGCACCGACTCATAATCCATCTGTTTTTCCGGTGGCAAGCAGAAAAAAGCATCCCTAGCTTTGGGTGTCAGCAGCGCAGACAAACCTGTGGCCCACCGTTCTTCGGGTAAGCCCTGATCTTTGGCAATCCTTTCAAATTGCGAAATGAAATCCTCCAAATGGTCCGGATTATCATCAAACTTTGGCATATTGATCAAGGGACTGACATGTGGTGCAAAGTTCGCTTGGGGTTTTGCGTCCACGTCCCGCTCCCTCTCCAACTTTAATTTTTCCAACTCAAACTGCCCTATCTTCTCTCTTTCTCTTTCCTCTCTTTCCTCTTTCTCCCTTTCTCTTTCCCGTTCTCTTTCTCTCTCCTCCTTTTCCCGTTCTCTTTCTCTCTCTTCTCTTTCCCGTTCTCTTTCTCTCTCTTCTCTTTCCCGTTCTCTCTCCTCCTTTTCCCGTTCTCTTTCTCTCTCCTCCTTTTCCCGTTCCCTTTCTCTCTCTTCTCTTTCCCGTTCTCTCTCTCTCTCTCCTCTCTTTCCCGTTCCCTTTCTCTCTCTTCTCTTTCCCGTTCTCTCTCTCTCTCTTCTCTTTCCCGTTCTCTTTCCTCTTTTTTCTTTCCTTCTTCCCTTTCCCTTTGTATTTTCTGAGCCTCGATCACACGGGGCCAGCCCTCATCTACACACGCCTTCAGTTCCGGACCCCCTAGTCCCAAAGCCCTTCCCTCCCCCACGAGGTCCATCTCTCTCAGCGGACCCACTGTCTCAGCACCCTCCTCAGTCGACACCCTGAAGCTATCCAACCCTCGATCAGCTAGCCAACACAACCACAGCAACAAGCGAGATATCCACACGATCACTCGTAAATAAAGCGATCAACTAGTTGTGCCACACACAATCAACCTCAATAGCAACCAAATCAAGCAAGTTCAAACAACTGGCACAGTCATGAAAAAAGATCAAAACAATCAACCATGACTAACGTCTTTCCCGGTAAGAAAGAAAAAAAAAATCTAGGTTTCCACAATTACGACAAATTTCAAATCCTTTAGCAATTGAACAAACCCAGAAATCAAAATCACTTATGACTCATTTATGTTCATCCCGGACGAGCCCCCAATTTGTGACGGGTCTCCGACGCTCCCCCTCGTTATTAAAATATGATTTTCATATTCAGGGATGCAGGGGGTTATAGACAGAAGTATTTACGCTTTCACAACCAAAATGCGCTCTCGCATAGGCACACGCACTCTGTCACTCACATCGGGCCCGCACAAAGGTGACGGGAAACCAATACATTTCACAGAAAATAATCAACTTTTATTTAACTTGACTCCGAGCCCCCACCCGTCACTACACAACACACTTATCTGTATCATACAACAATGTAAACATAATACAGACAATCGGATAAATCGCATCCCCTGTTCTTCAGTTATTCTTACTTAGCCAGGAAAGACAATATTCCACTATTCTGTTTGCACACTTATAAACTTAAGAACAAATGAAACGTCCATAACTTGCCAGCATTCCTTGGTTGACCGTCAGTTTCTCTCATCCCACTGTGCGACTACGAGCTGAAGCTGCCACACTGTTTTGTCCTCCCGATTGGCCAAATCCCAGTTGGGGGACACTGGCAACGTAGCTTGAGTCGCACCCTCAGACCGAGTCTCCCGGACTCCACTGCACTTCGCCCTCTCCACGGAAAGGGCTTCTGTCGGCCTCTCCCACAGGTCTTCTCTGGCTGCAAACACCCCACCGTTGTCTGGCAGCTCCCTGTCTAGGCTCCAACAGGCTAACACGTCTTGCTGTCGACCGTCCCCACACGGGAGACAATTCTTCTCGTCGTCGGCTCCGAGGCTACAGCAACCTCCACTGTCTTAGTCCCCCGCGCAACTCCACTGTCTTACGTCCACCAGGAGACAACGAGGCGACAGCAAGCCTCTGCTTCACGCTGTATTTTCTTGAGCCCTCAGCAAGACGGGCGAGTTCACTTTCCCTTAAGTGAGTCACACACTTCCTGGTTTTCCAAGCTCCTTATATTCATTCTCAAAGAAAGAGAGAACCCGAATTTAGCTGGTTCAACCAATGGAATCACTGGCACACACCCCTCACACGATTTGTACCAATAGATCCCCAAGTTATTTTTATTCCGCCAATGGAATCATTAGTCACCTACACATACACACACAACAGCTGCTAGCGCCAACAAAGACTTGGGTACCAAGCACTTAATGCCTGACCTCCTATTCAACTCATGTTCGATTCCCCGAAGCTACCCATTGTACTAACAGCCTGGACTTCTCTACCACCAGGACTGATGCTTCAAGTAATTACTACCTCTATAGACAACAAGGTGCGAACCACTCAATAGGCCGAAGCCTTCCATTCATTCCTCAGAACAAAGGACGACGGAATGGTCGCTGTACTCTGCCTGCAGGCTGACGGTCACCTACCTGTGACGGTCACCTGACATGATCGCCTTCCTTTCAGCCCCACTGGAGAACCCACTGAATAGCCAGTGCTCAAAGTGGACACTCTTGTCTACCCAGGACCGGCAGGTCGGCAACTACTTGTCACTACCCCCCTAGACATGCGAACCACTCCCCAGTAACTCTCCCTCCTTCAGTATACGACTCGGGGTATTCCCCTCTGGTGATGCCTGAGTTCGCACACTTGAAGAACCCAAGGAACTTGCTCTCAACAACAGCAAAACTACCCTTAATTTGCCTAAATGCTCGAGAACATTCGGCCGACTCATGACATTATTATTATTATCATTTTACTTCTGTTGAGGGGTCTTTGTTTCTTTCCTTTGCTTTGTTTGTTGTCTGTTCACAAAACTGCACCACAACTATCGGACCAGTTTTAATTTGGGGAAAAAGACAGTCCGTGATGCCGATCGTGATCAATCAGCAGATCTAACATCCGTTAAGCTTTCCTTCCACCCCCCCCCCCTTTTTTTTTTTTGTTTTTTTTTTTTTATAGATTTTCTCCTGAACATGGGCACTATAAAAACGCTGTCTATGGCTTGATAACTGTGCTTGAAATAACACATTGTCATGAAATAGTTCAACTTCCAAGCGACCGAACCATCGCCATTTCATCGTCACAGATTCATTTCATTGTCACAGATTCTGTTACAAAAAGGAAAAACTAAGGAGCGATAGGAATTTAATCTCACCAACCAATCCACCCATCTATCCCGCCTCCCCCCCCCCCCTCCCCCGTTCTTCTCACCCTAACCCTCACCCACCCCCACCCCCTCACCCTTTGTTTTTCTTGGCTTTTTTTTGTTTTGTTTGTTTGTTTGTTTTTTTAATACTTGAAACCAAAACAGCGATGGAACTGACGCATTTCTCGAAAAATTATAGTCTGCATGTAACCTGTTTACTTGGGGTCTTTTCTCCGAGCACCGGCTATTCGCATACAGTGCCTCGTCATCATAGCCGCCGTCGGACCGTACACACGCTCCTCATCCTCTTGGCGTTACGCCAAACACGCAGTCAACAGCTTCAGGGTGTCGCAGCCTTGTCGCAGGCAAGTGAAGGGAGTTGTCATGACCACTTGCACCTCTGGTCCAATAGTATTCGAGATCTACACACCACGACAATCTACGGTCTCAACAGTTAGTCACACTGTGATCAGTCCAGGGTGTGCAGTTCGCGCGGTAAGTTCACGCGATAAGTTGGCTTTCTTTGCTCCTTGTGAGTTTCGAGATCGTAACCTGGTTTGTGCCGACTTTTTTTTTTAAAGTCGTGTCCGTTACCTGAGGTGAACTGTGTGGATAGCAGAGTTTATAGTAACTGAATTTTGAAGTTGGAGCAAACGCCAGTGAAATGTTTGTCTCCAATGCAAAGAGGAAAAAGAAAAGTAAAGGAAAAAGAAGAAGAAACAATTTTTTTCTGAGGTGGAATGTCCGGGGTACCCCTTTGTGGGTGATGGAAAGAAGAGCCCCGTTTTTTTAAAACTGAAAATAAGACCGTTTTTTGTTGTTGTTGTTGTTGTTGTTGTTTTTAAATAATGTTCCTTGACAATGAAGTGATCAATGGAGAAAAAAATTGTGTTATTGATAACTAAGTAGGGTAACTCTTGCTCCCATGACAAAGATAATTGCATGCCCATAACTCGAGAGGATTTTCGACGACACAAAAATGGCTTAGCTGAAATGCCAACAGAGAGCATAGAAAGAGACATCCACGTTGTTTGTTCTGTGTGCTGTGTATTATTGGCATTTCTCGTGGGTTTTTTTCTGCTAGGTGATTTGGGGTCGTAAGCAGCATATCGTTTGGATAGTGTCTCCCTGTTCCTTTTGTGCTCTGTGTTGCCAGTTCTCTGCTAGGCGATTTGGTGTCGTAAGTACACTATTAATTTTTGACAATGTCCCCCCGTTTGTTCTGTGTGGTGGCATTTTTGCTGGGCGATTCGCAGCAAGCCATTAGTTGAGAGTTATGAAAATGTAATTGTTTTATCATGGGAGCAGCATGCGCCGGTTACTCACAGGAAAGCCGGTTTTTTAATTATGGCTGGCGCCGCCTTTGGGTTTTTATTATTATTATTATTTAGTTGGTTGTAATCTGAGGAAGAATGAATTTTGGAAGAATGGTTTGAATCGGAGAGCAGTTCCACCATTCGTTTGAATTCCGATCCAAGTTTACCATGCGTTCTGTTCTTGCTTTTCCGTGTTGGAAATACGAAGTGTTCCACTTCCTTCTGGTCGACTCGACGTGGTTTTCTGTTTGAAGACTTCGGATTTCAAGCAGTGATATCAAATTTTACTGTGGTTTCTTTTCTCATGTGTGGCGATTTCAAATTGAATACCAAGACTGCATGCTTCTTTTACGAAATATATAGGCTATCTGCAGTCATCTGACAAAAACGATAGTATAGTAGCTCGAGTTTCAAGTAGTTTCTAAGTCATGAGTGCAATTCACAATGATAGTGATTTAAGAAAACGACCCTTGAGTACCTCTTTACTTCAGAATACAATTTACGGTGTATGGGAGATTAAAAGGTATGTGTAGCTACAAACCATTGCAGCCAGCGAAGGGTAGTAAATGAAACAAAACAAAAGTGTGGGGAGGAAAAAAGTTGCTGAAAAACAAAAGACATTATGCAAACAGTATAAAATGTGGGGGACAATCTTTGAGCCTACGCCTGAGGATCCACCCAAGGATGCAAGGGAGATCAAAAGACAAACACAAAGACGGACAGAAACAAATACAAATATCCTCGATTTAACTGAAACGATATTGAAAATGAGAAGGGGCAGGGAACAGTAAACAATAAACAGTGAACAAGCAGGGTAACTTTTGCTCCCATAAGAAACCCTAACACAGAGTAACTTTTATTCAAGACTGGCACAGCCTTTTGAACTTGAATAAAGTCAGACAAATACATAGACGAACAGTCTAACAGCGGGGGAAAAATAAGCGCAGGCCAACAACTCCTCTGTCATCATAGTAATGACTTGGCACAGGTTTGGACTTGGGGGGGGGGGGGGGGGGGTTGAAGATGAAGAAAATGGGAAGATGAAATTAAGAAAATATATACTGTGCACAAAAAGAAACGCATATATTTTTCGCTGAAAATATTACGGAAAATTTTTACAGAAACATGCCCCGTATAGCAGGGAACTCTGTCCAGCGTGAATAGTCAGACATAATGAATAGACACAACATTAGATTGATGTCTTATTTCTTCTGTGGTTGTAATATTTTGAATGCTAAATGACGCATGAAATGACTGAAATAAAAAATATGCGTTTCTTTTTGTGCACAGTATATAATAGATATGAAAACTCTTCGCTAGCTGCATGAGGGAACCATCGTAATCCCTTTCGAAGTCAGATCTATTTGTATTGCCTGCCAAGATTGCCAACAGTGACCGAAGTACAGTGACCTTTTCCTCACACGTTTTTTTTTTTTTTTTTTTTTTTTTGATGTACTGTTATGTCATGCTAAATGACAGAGAGCGACAGAAAGGCGCTCAAAGGAGAGAAAGAGGCAGAGAAGAGAAGAGAGAGAAACAGAGACATGTCACAGAGTGAGAGAGAGACGTGTGTGTGTGTGTGTGTGTGTGTGTGTATGTGTGTGTGTGTGTGTGTGTGTGTGTGAGAGAGAGAGAGAGAGAGAGAGAGAGAGAGAGAGAGAATATTCTCCTAAATTCCGTATCCAAGTGGCTTCCTGGTTCTTCTATTTTCCATTTTTGTATGCTGAGAATGTGCATCTGGCTATGAGTGATGTATGATTGATATATATGAATTGTTACTGTGATGCACGATAGATATCATGTGGTACTGTTTTGTTCATTTTCGTACTTTGGAGTTTTTCTAATCCGAACGACGTTCCTTTCCGCGGAGTTTTCTGATCCGAACGACGTTCCTTTCTGCGGAGTTTTCTGATCCGAACGACGTTCCTTTCCGCGGAGTTGCCAAACCGAACGACGTTCCTTTCCGCGGAGTTACCTTATCCGAACGACGTTCCTTACCGTCAGTTTGATCTGTTCCTTCAGTTGGGTCAGGGCCTGTTCTGGCCCTATTCTCCAAAAAATGAAAGAGTTTAAGATACTTGATTAATTAAATCGACCTCTGGCTGGACACCATGAATGTCTCCATTTAACCTGAATTTCTGTTGGCGTTTGTTATTCTCGTGTTGTGCAACACAGGCCTACTAATGATTACGTTTGAATGGCGTATGATTATAGTCTTCAATGTCAACATTCATTTTCTTTTCAAAAGTGCACCGTGTATATTTCATGGTTTTGTTGAAACAAACGAACGAATAAACTGATTTTCTAGCTATAGATAAAGGAGCCCTGATTGTGTCTACCCATGACGTTTTTTCTTCTTTTTTTTTTTTTTTTTTTTTTTTGATAGGGTATTGCTGTGGGTTTCTTTCGATTCCTTCAATAGGAGACCAAGCATTGGCCGATTTTGTCTCACCACGTGTTCCTAGGCCAAAGAGGCGGATCAGTTCATTCAAAGAGCTTTCATCTCAATATGTGGGCCTGTTTCATCCTATTTCTGACAGCAGAGGAAACAATCTTCGCACGTGATGTTCCTGTTGTTTCGCAGAACGTTCAAAACCTACGCCGTCGGTATGTTGCAGATATCGACATCTCCCCAAGAGACGCAGTCCCGCTACAACCCTCCGAACCCCACCCACATGTCCCGCTACAACCCTCCGAACCCCACCCACATGTCCGTGGAGCACTCACGGGAGGAAACCCCGCAGCCTGTCAGTGCCGATGGGCAGGAGGTCCACGTCCAGGCCCTCCCTAGCACGGTCCTCCCTAGCGCCGAGCCCCTGCTCAACGAGCAGGACATAAACTACCCTGGCAAAAAGTGGTGGTTGAGGTGGTGGCTCCGCACCCATGTGGTCGAGAAACCAAAGCCGAGGAGGAGAGCCCCCGTGCATGTGGGATCCGTGCAGAAGAGGCAGGGGCGGAGAAGGGTGGGGAAGAAGCGAATGTGGACGAGGAAGAAGATGACGGCTGCGACCATAGCGGAAGCTGAAAGACCCCTGGTGAAAGGGGCTTTGGGGCCATGTTGGGAAAGGTAGGTAATTTGTTTCTTTGACGACCGTTTTCACATAACTAGCCCGGATAATGCTTGAAAGTAGAACCTGCAGAGATAGAACCGCTTTCAGGTTCACTGTCTGCAGGGTTCGTACGCTCCTTGAAACTCCTTGCAACTCCTTGAATTCTGACAGGGAATTTCAAGACCTTGAAAACCTTTGAAAATCAATAAAATGTGGTTCTGTTGACCGAACCTCCTTGAAAACCTTTGAAAACCAAGCAGTCAGCTCCAAAAATCTTTAATGTGGCAGAAAGAAATGGCAGTTGGGTTGTTCTGCGTTCTTGTTAATGAAAAACTATTTTAAAACAAATTGTTACAAACATCGTCGCGATCCTGGATTCTCGTCGGCGATTTTACCAAGGGAGATAAACAGTAAACAAGTTGGGTATTTTTTGCTCCCATAAGAAAACCAAACACAGAGTAACTTTTATTCAAGACTGGCACAGCCTTTTAAACTTGAATAAAGTCAGACAAATACATAGACGAACAATCTAATAGTGGGGGAAAAAACAAGCGCAGGCCAACAACTGAACTATCTTCATAATAATGACTTGGCAAAGATTTGGACTTAAGGAGGGGGGGGGGGGGGGGGGATTTGAAGATGGAGAGACTGGGAACATGAAATTAAGAAAATATGTTACAGATATGAAAACTCTTCACTAGCTGCATAAGGGAACCATCGCAATCCCTTTTGAAGGCAGATATATTTGTATTGCCTGCTGTAACTAATTGATGAAGTTGCAAATTATCTCCCTTGGTAAAATCGCCGACGAGAATCCAGGATCGCGACGATGTTTGTAAAAATTTGTTTTGTTAAAATAATTTTTCATTAACCTGAACGCAGAAAATTCAAACTGCCATTTCTTTTTTCAATTTTTACGCAAGTAGTGTAGCCTTAAGGGGAGAGGTGGCACGAAAATTTGACCCATTTTCTTTCAGAAATCATGTTTTGGGTTTTATGTGTTTTTGTGCTCAAGAAAGTCTGTTGAAAGCATCTGTGGTGTTCATTTTGTCTATTTTCACATTTTTCTTAGTAAAAAAGGACTTTATTTGAAGGAGGTGTGTGTGAAAATTGCTTAACTTCTTTATTTTCGAACGCCGTTTTCTCAAAATCACTTTTTTCGACAACAGTTGATGTGCAAGGAGTATATCTCTGGATCCAGGCCAGCTGGCTTGGTAATTTTTTTTCTTTTGATGAGAAATGATTTCTGCATGCAATTATATTTTATTTATAAGTCAAAACAGCACATATCATTTGCTATTTCTATTGGAATAATTCAAAAGCAATGAAACGCGAAGACTGATGGCCACCATATGGAAAAAAATTATTGAAAAAAAAGCAGTTTAGATATATGAAAATCCTTTTGTAATTGCATTACTATAGCTCAGCAAAACAAGAAAAGTCATGTTTCAAGTGCCTAATATGTCTGCTATGATACAAATACAGCTCTTGTCATGAACCTTTTTTTTTTTTTCATTTTTCATCATATTGCCCCCATTTGTGGTCCCCAAATCACACAAGAGCTTTGAAATCGCCCAAATATGTTTTTTCTATTTTTTTTAACATAAACAATAGAAAAAAATGAAGTTTTAAAAGAACAATGGTTTAATTTTCGAGCCACCTCTTGCCTTGAAATAAAATAAACGCTCCTTGAAAACTCCTTGAATTTTGTTCTTGGGAGTCTGTAGGAACCCTGTGTCTGTGTCTGTCCGTGTGTCTGTCTTTCACACATCTCTCTCTCTCTCTCTCTCTCTCTCTCTCTCTCTCTCTCTCTCTCTCTCTCACGCACACACACTCACACACACGCACGCACATGCACGCATGCACATGCACACACACACACACATACACACACACACACAACAACAACAACAACAACAGCAACAACAATAACAATACAATACGATACGCGATTTTTTTTTTCAAGTTTGTCTATGAACAGTAAAGCCAATGCAACACACCAAAAAACCAAACGAACAAGAGAAAAAGACGAGAAAAAAAGACTGTGTTAGTGCTGTATTAGCAGACTGTAAAACCTACCGAAATCCACAGAACTGTGGACAAGCAAATTCTGCTTTCTCTGCAAGGGTCTAGATTAGCCATCTCCAAAGACTGCTGAAGTCGGCAAGCCCTATGTAGTGCCTCCTCGTGGCGACACCCTTTAACTGGAACCTTACGGACTCAGGATAAACTACCAGGGACTCGGTGGAAGTCTGGCCTCAAGACGTGTGGGTGGCAAGCAGGCCAACCAGTGTGTAGACACGCCCTGGTGCCCACGAACCAGACTCCCAGCTATGTGTTAAATAGCTTCACTGCCTTGTGGGCGTCTTGGGAGAGAGAAACGTTGAGAGAAGAAACCCTGAAAGAAAATCCGGAGTGGAACCCCTAAGGCGGTTGGTCGACACGCCGTGACATCTCCCGGGCAGCTCCTGCAGCTGCGCTGGAGCCATACTGTACTGGCTTGTCCTTTCCGTTGGATCCTGTCAGCGAGGCCGAGAGGGGGATTCTGGCGACTGGGCACCCCAGGATCTCCACACGCTTCGCCCAGATCTGCACCCTGGGGAGGTCACTCCAGTGCCGCTGTCCCAGCGACAGGAACAACATGAAAGACAGCAGTCACGAGTAATAAGCCCAGGGGCGTATTGGCGTAAGCTCGGGCGCTACTGGTTGTCTCCGACGGTGGGAGGGGCCATCGCGTTCCACTGGTCAGCTACCACCCGCCTCAAGCTGGGCAGACCCCAGCCAGTAAGGTGCTCATTGCTGACCTGCCACAGTCTGCCTGCTTCAGTGGGTGGAGCTGAGGGAAAGACCGAAAAGCTGACTGTAATCGTAAGGCAGTGCTTTTTCGTCGATAGACCCCCATCTCCAGGAGCCGTCCCCCTGCCACGCAGGCTAGGCCTGCCGCCACCAATACGGCTGAAGTGTCGCTGCGCCTCCTGACACCAACCTCTCACATCGGTGCCCCTCAAAGGACAACTGTCACCTCTCGCATGGTGTGTGTGTACTGCATCGTTTTTATTGTGGACATGGCGGACTTCCGTGTTGTTTTAGTCGTGTGCGATCGTTCTCTTGTGAAACTCGGGGAGAGTTCGAATGGCTCAGTGTAGAGATGCTAACGAATATTAATGATCCCTCCAGGTCTGCATAGTTGGCCCGTTTTAGGTCAGTTGACGACATCACACACACACGCACGCACGCACGCACAAACACACACAAAGGCGCGCGCGCGCGCACGCGCACACACACAGAGCCTCACGCACACGCATACACACCGACACACGCATGTACGCACACGCACACACACTTCTATTGATTAATGTGCATTTGCTCTTATGTGCCGCCTGTTCTTTACAACTGTGAACTTTGCTCTCCTATCCCTCCACCACCCTCCCCCCACCGCCCCCCCCCCTCTCTCTCTCTCTCTCTCTCTCTCTCTTGCTCGCTCGCTCGTTCGTTCGTTCGCTGCCTCACGCTCCTTGCAGCTTCCGCGATTTCAGCTCATTTGTCATCCGTTTCCAATTCTACTGTAGCTGCCAATCTTCCCAGTCCAGTGAACTCTTCTCAGCCCTCGTCCTATAAGCATCGCTTCCTTCTGATCAGTCGTTCTGTTTAGTTTGTTTCGTTAAGCAGAAGAAAAAACAAGCATAGTCACTCTCCGTTACCAAAGCAGAACTCCGTTCTGGTCAGGTTCAGCTCCTTCAACAATAACTTCCATATCAGTTACACTGTTCCTGGTTTCTCCCTTGCGACAAGGTGAGTGCGAGTACTATAATCCTGATGGTTCTTCCGATCAATCGAATGACGTCACGATGTCGGTGCACAGAGTGAATTGCATAAGAGTTGATCTTGCCAGCAGTTAACCAAAATGCCAAGAAAAAGCCCAGTAACAACGTCGGTAAATGTCCTCACAAAATGTATGAAGGTATTGCATAAAGGGCATTAGTGAACGGATGGTAACAATGGGTTTGTGTGTGTGTGTGTGTGTGTGTGTGTGTGTGTGTGTGTGTGTGTGTGTGTTTTGTTTTGCGTGCCGCGATTGATCGTTACCGTTGAGAGACAAGGAAAACTTCCTTTTATCTTTCTTCTGTTGTTGCATGGATTCTTTTCGTCACCTATCAAAGCCAGTGAAGTCGATTACCTAAATCTACCTGTAGACTTTTGCGTTCCTAACAAATAATCCGCAGTAGCTAAGGTTGCGGCTCGCCCTAAAATATCACGATCAGAGGAGGGTCGCGGTAACAAGTATCTTGAACAGCAGGAGGTTAGGAAAAACTTTCAAAAAAACAGAAAAAAAAAATGTCTGTTAGCTGACGGTTAGGGTTGATTCAGGTAAGAGGAAGAGCAATGTTTAGATTCAGGATAGACTTAGGCTTAGGGCTTGTCAGACGCTCTTGAAACCCACAATTTTGAACGTAGCCTCGGTGATACGAGCCGGCGTTGTAACCGTAGCCTCTGAGCGTTACAAAGATTTCTTCTTCGGGTTGAGCAGCCACAATCAACTTGCTGATTTTTGTTTTGCTGCTGTTACTTTTGGATTTTGATAACTACCAGCCACCGTGGCGAAGTGGTTAGCGTCGCAAACTCCCGGTTGGGAGGTCATGCGTTCGATTCCCATCAGAGCCATGTGGGGGTTTTCTGCACCGACCGGCTCCTACCCAGAGCTGAATTTGCCACGGGCTCAGCTGGGAAGTCTGGGACCACACAGTCGAGTTTCATCCACTAAATAGATGCATCTCTGAGAATATTGCTCATATCTCCTGACCAACACTGCAAGAGTTTGTATCTCTCGGGCCTGGTTGACGCAGGGATATTATGAAAGTAAACGTAGAGTACAGCCCTGTCATGCAGTCTCAAACCGGAATGGATATCCGTAGCATTATCCTCCTCATCCTCATTCTCATCGATCAAATTTCGAAGACAGTTCGGTCGCAGAATATCATGACATTGAAACATGCAGTGCCGTTGGATTGAAATAAATCGGCTTCAGTGTCCTGACGGAAAGAGGCTCTTGTACCCAAAGGGAGGGAGGGGGGGGTACGAAAGGAAATCTTTCCCCCTAATTCCTAGTGCAACCGGACAGAAGTTGCCCTCCACTTTCACTGCTGTTGATGGACGATGTTCAGACCTGCAAGCATCCCACTATCCATCACAGTTCAACCCTTCACCAGCCAAGACGGCTTTTAGTTTCACACGGACTTAAACGGCTGATACGTCAAGGGGATCGGAAGCACACGCAGAGGAAGGCGATCTGTACTGATGTGTACTTTGGACAAAACTCAAACACCCTCGAGATGGTGTTGGGGGGGGGGGGGGGGGGCTGCGAGAATGAACCATCAGAGCTGCATCCTGAGTCGTGCACGTTACCAGAAGGAAGTCTGCTACACCGCTGAGCTTGGACACTTCTTCAAGGCCACAACTTCCATATCGCGCACGCAGTCCAACATATGAGTGTTCCTGAGCAAGGCAACGCAGCAAGTGGGACGCCCGCGTCAGCAGTATCGTCGTCTCGGCTTACCACAATACGTCACCTCGAGCGTCGTCAGGAAGGGTCTCAAAAGCCATCAACAAAACGTAAAAAGACCAGCACACCTGTATATCCCCAGTACGTCTGCACATCGAGTTCGTGCCTCCTCCTCCTCCCAAAACACAAAGAACATCCAGTACATCGAAGTGATACGACAGGCAGCACGATACAGGCTCAGTGAGGATAGAAAACGGCATACTGAATCTGTTCCTTTGAAAAAGCGAAACTAGACTTTTCCGAAGAGGAAAACAATAGCCTACTTCTCTGTATTCCACGACCAAGTCAGCCACGTGCTCCATGTGACATTAATTTCTTCAAGCGCGGAGAAGGTCGGGACATGAGCATAGCAATGCTGCAGGATACCTCTGCCGTGAGGAGCAAAGCGACACCTCACCCTTGCCAGGAACCATCGGAGACTGGAATCCAATGACTTCACATATTCTATGCTGAACTTGAGAGAAGGATTCAGGCATTAGAGATGAGATGCTTCCGCAAGATCCTTGGCATCTCATACAAAGACCATATTACCAACTTGGAGGTCCAGACCAGAGTAAGGCAAGCCACTGGAACATACGAAGGCCTGTTGTCCACAGTGAAAAGAAGGGAAAATGAGATGGTATGGTCATATATCAAGATCGACAGGACTTGCCAAAAAACATTCTACAAGGAACAGTGCGAGGAGGCAGAAGGAGAGGAAGACAGAGAAAGAGATGGGAGGACAACGTCAGTGCATGGACTGGCCTCACACTCAGCAACTGCCAAAGAGCGTCTGAGAACCGGGAGGAGTGGAGGAAGCTGGTTGCGAAGTCTTGTGTGGCGCCCCAACGGTCCTCGAGACTTCGAGATAGGTGATAGGTTGATAGTGACAAAGAGTTCTGAACCGTCTATCGTCGCCATCTCTGTGAGGGTGACGGCCCTTCGTAAATCGAAAAAACCAACGCTACGACTTTTTTTTTTTTAAAGATCTCTCTCTCTCTCTGCTCTCTCGCCCCTCTCCCATCCCTTCTCTCTTCCCCTTCCTTCCCCTCCCATCCCTTCTCTCTTCCCCTTCCTTCCCTCTCTCTCCCGTCCCTTCTCTCTTCCCCTTCCTTCCCTCTCTCTCCCGTCCCTTCTCTCTTCCCCTTCCTTCCCCCTCCCATCCCTTCTCTCTTCCCCTTCCTTCCTCTCTCTCCCGTCCCTTCTCTCTTCCCCTTCCCTTCCCTCTCTCCCGTCCCTTCTCTCTTCCCCTTCCCTCCCTCTCTCTCCCGTCCCTTCTTCTTCCCCTTCCTTCCCTCTCTCTCCCATCCCTTCTCTCTTCCCCTTCCTTCCCTCTCTCTCCCTCCCTTTCCCTTCCCTCTCTTCCCGTCCCTTCTCTCTTCCCCCTTTCCTTCCCTCTCTCTCCCGTCCCTTCTCTCTTCCCCTTCCTTCCCTCTCTCTCCCGTCCCTTCTCTCTTCCCCTTCCTTCCCTCTCTCTCCCATCCCTTCTCTCTTCCCCTTCCTTCCCTCTCTCTCCCTCCCTTCTCTCTTCCCCTTCCTTCCCTCTCTCTCCCGTCCCTTCTCTCTTCCCCTTCCTTCCTCTCTCTCCCATCCCTTCTCTCTTCCCCTTCCTTCCCTCTCTCTCCCGTCCCTTCTCTCTTCCCCTTCCTTCCCTCTCTCTCCCGTCCCTTCTCTCTTCCCCTTCCTTCCCTCTCTCTCCCATCCCTTCTCTCTTCCCCTTCCTTCCCTCTCTCTCCCGTCCCTTCTCCCTTCCCCTTCCTTCCCTCTCTCTCCCTCCCTTCTCCCTTCCCCTTCCTTCCCTCTCTCTCCCATCCCTTCTCTCTTCCCCTTCCTTCCCTCTCTCTCCCATCCCTTCTCTCTTTCCCCTTCCTTCCCTCTCTCTCCCTTCCCTTCTCTCTTCCCCTTCCTTCCTCTTCTCTCCCGTCCCTTCTCTCTTCCCCTTCCTTCCCTCTCTCTCCGGGCGTATACGTTTTGCGCGCGTTTTCGTAGTTGCTATAATGCGCGCGTTGTCAAGTTGCCGCTATAATGCGCGCGTTGTCAAGTTGCCGCTATAATGCGCGCACTTTATTAACCGTGATGCGCGTATCTCTATAACCGCAATGCGCGCACTTCTCGACACACACACACACACACACACACACACACACACACACACACACACACACACACACACGTATGCCTTTTATCTGGAATCTGCGCACTTCTCGCACACACACATACACCGGCCACACACACACACGTATGTCTTTTATCTGGAATCTGGATACAACTTTATTAAATTTTTAAAAAAGCACAGGAGTTTTGGTTATTATAATCAAGAAAGGAAAAACTAATATATTTCTGAAATCAGACAGCACACGCACGCATACAGGTATGGTTGGCACCGGCCGTTGGCATACATATTGTATTACACAATCCTAAAATCACACAATCATACATTACAACGAGCATAAGAATTCCAATAATAATATATCTCTCTCCGTGTCTCTCTCTCTCCCCGTCTCTCCCTCTATCTGTCTTTCTCTCTCTGTCTCTGTCTCACCTAGCAACACACACAAAGTTTTTTCAGCCAACCTCCGTTCGCCTTCGCCAGCGCATAATAGCAACTAACAACTCTTAAAAAAACAACATACCATCTGAACGTCAGTTTGCCCATCCATTCACAGACATTGGGGTGCGCATGATAAAATCGGTGTGGTCAGACCCAACGTATGTCTACATCATCTAATCATATGGCAGCGGGAAGGTTTTTCCATGCCATTTGTTGGACGAACTGCTTTCGAGTGATGGTTCCACGTTCTCGACTTCTTTTTATATGGTTCATCTGTTGTCGCTTCAAACGTGCCTGTCGACTTGGTGGCCTCAATGGCATCACTCCGATCACTCCAGCACGGGCACTTATCGTGTTCATTTTTGGTGTAGGAGCCCTTCTGAACGTCTTTCACTTTGTCTATCCATTCGCAGATATTGGGGTGAAAATGGTAGAATAGATCTGCGAAATGGCTGTGAAATGACTCGCATGCGTTTGTTGTGCGTGGAGCGTCCAAGTTTGGGTCTGCCCATAACTCAGATGGAAAGATTGCTTCGGAGTCGTCAGATCCAATGTATGTCCTCAGCATGTAATCGGCGAAAGCAGTACATCTCGCATCAGCCGGTGTGTCGTCCAGCATGTCAAAAGCAAAGCATTCTTCCACTTCGCCCGGCTCAATGAAGCTCAGGCCAAAGAATCTCTTCAGCCAGACCATAATCTCCGAATCAGGTTTCTGATACTCGTCAGCCAAACCGAGTGATGCGATCTTCTGTACCAGGCTTGGCTGAGATGAAAGTGACAACCTTTCACAGAAATGTTCGGCCACACCACTCTCACTGCTTGGTGGGAGGCTTTTTCAAAGTCCAGATGGATTTGTTCGAGTTCAAGCTCCAGATCATAGTCCAATGCGATGGCTTTCACATGTCGAAACATTTCAATGTAAACTTGTTCTGTCTTTGACGACAAAAGAGCGTACACACAGGGTACGTAGGTATCAGCCTTGAGCGCATGCAGAGTGTACATTTGGAGAAAGTGCCGGGGACAAGTTTTAAATGTACCATCTCCAAAAACCCGTGAGTCTCTATCACACAGCAGCACCATGTTGGACTTTGTTGTGATGATTATGATCCCCTTCTCTGCGTCGTTCACATGAATCATGTTTTCGTTTCTGCACGATCTCATGTCTTGCTCATCCACAATGCTATGTGTCTCTGCGCGATCCTTGGGTAGTTTTGGCAACTGCTTTCGCCGCTCTTGATACACAGCCTTTCGGGCACGTTCCATGTCAGTGGAGTCGATGAGCTCGTTGTCTTGTGGCAGTTCCTGTCGCATTAGCTTGGCGGGACGTTCAAAGAGGTCATCGGCACCTCGCCGCTTGCACCGTTTGCGAAATTCGTCGACAGCCAGTTGCTTTTCATTTTTAACTTCATGGTCGGAGTGTTCCTTTGTGAATACGATGTTTTTGTTGTCGACGGTAGTTTTACATCTTGCATTGCAGTCTCTCCTTGTACATCTCCATGTCTTCGCTTTAGTGGATGTTCTGTCGAGTCTGTACATGTAGCCGTTAATCATAAGTGAAGGCTTGTTTCTGTTGGTGGTCGTAACGGTTACTTGGTCATCCATATTGCAGTTGAAGATGTAATGTGGCGAGGCAAGGACAATCTTCTGACATGCCGTACTTTTGCTGAATTAGTTGCTGAACATCTGCTCAGTCGTGACAGAAGAAAAAAGACTGACAACAAAACAACGGCATGCATGCTAGCATAGTACAAAATTTCCTGCGACTGAGCAGATGTTCAGCGATTAACTCAGTGTGTGCAAAAGAAATGCCAAAGGTCAATGATCGCTTTCCGGTTGTTTAAGTGCGCGCATAACGGCTGTGCAATTGACGGTGAAACACGCGCATTCCGGTTGTGGAAAACGCGCGCAAAACGGCGCGCGCATTACAGCGGTGCGCGCAAAACGGCAACTGGGCTCTCCCCTCCTCCCTTCTCTCTCCCTTCCTTCTCTCTCTCTCCTCCCCGTCCCTTCTCTCTTCCCCTTCCTTCTCTCTCTCCCCCCTTCTCCCCCTCCCTTCTTCTCTCTCCCGCCTTCTCTCTTCCCTTCCTCTCTCTCCCGTCCCTTCTCTCTCCTTCCTTCCTTCTCTCCCCTCTCTCTCCCTTCCTCTCCCTCCCCTCTTCTCTTCTCTCTCCCTCTTCCCTCCCTTCCCTTCTCCTCCCCTTCTCTCTCCCTTCCTCTCTTCTCCTCCCTTCCTTTTCCCCCTCTCTCTCCCATCCCTTCTCTCTTCCCCTTCCTTCCCTCTCTCTCCCATCCTCTCTCTTCCCCTTCTTCCCTCTCTCTCCCGTCCCTTCTCTCTTCCCCTTCCTTCCCTCTCTCTCCCGTCCCTTCTCTCTTCCCCTTCCTTCCCTCTCTCCCTCCCTTCTCTCTTCCCTTCCTTCCCTCTCTCCCATCCCTTCTCTCTTCCCTTCCTTCCTCTCTCTCCCGTCCCTTCTCTCTTCCCCTTCCTTCTCTCTCTCCATCCCTTCTCTCTTCCCTTCCTTCTCTCTCTCCCTCCCTTCTCTCTTCCCCTTCCTTCCCTCTCTCTCCCATCCCTTCTCTCTTCCCCTTCCTTCCCTCTCTCTCCCGTCCCTTCTCTCTTCCCCTTCCTTCTCTCTCTCCCATCCCTTCTCTCTTCCCCTTCCTTCCCTCTCTCTCCCGTCCCTTCTCTCTTCCCCTTCCTTCTCTCCTCTCCCATCCCTTCTCTCTTCCCCTTCTCCTTCCTCTCTCTCCCATCCCTTCTCTCTTCCCTTCCTTCTCTCTCTCCCATCCCTTCTCTCTTCCCCTTCCTTCCCTCTCTCTCTCCCATCCCTTCTCTCTTCCCCTTCCTTCCCTCTCTCTCCCGTCCCTTCTCTCTTCCCCTTCCTTCTCTCTCTCCCATCCCTTCTCTCTTCCCCTTCCTTCCCTCTCTCTCCCTCCCTTCTCTCTTCCCCTTCCTTCCTCTCTTCCCTCCCTTCTCTCTTCCCCTTCCTTCCTCTCTCTCCCATCCCTTCTCTCTTCCCCTTCCTTCCCTCTCTCTCCCGTCCCTTCTCTCTTCCCCTTCCTTCTCTCTCTCCCATCCCTTCTCTCTTCCCCTTCCTTCCCTCTCTCTCCCATCCTTCTCTCTTCCCCACCCTTCCCTCTCTCTCCCGTCCCTTCTCTCTTCCCCATCCTTCCTCTCTCTCTTCCCATCCCTTCTCTCTTCCCCATCCTTCCATCTCTCTCCCATCCCTTCTCTCTTCCCCATCCTTCCATCTCTCTCCCGTCCCTTCTCTCTTCCCCTCCTTCCATCTCTCTCCCGTCCCTTCTCCTTCCCCATCCTTCCCTCTCTCTCCCGTCCCTTTCCCCATCCTTCCATCTCTCTCCCCCCCTTTCCCCATCCTTCCATCTCTCTCCCGTCCCTTCTCTCTTCCCATCCTTCCATCTCTCTCCCGTCCTTCTCTCTTCCCCATCCTTCCATCTCTCTCCCGTCCCTTTCCCCATCCTTCCATCTCTCTCCCGCCCCTTCTCTCTTCCCCATCCTTCCATCTCTCTCCCGTCCCTTTCCCCATCCTTCCATCTCTCTCCCGCCCTTCTCTCTTCCCCATCCTTCCATCTCTCTCCCGTCCCTTTCCCCATCCTTCCATCTCTCTCCCGCCCTTCTCTCTTCCCCATCCTTCCATCTCTCTCCCGTCCCTTTCCCCATCCTTCCATCTCTCTCCCGTCCCTTCTCTCTTCCCCATCCTTCCATCTCTCTCCCGTCCCTTCTCTCTTCCCATCCTTCCATCTCTCTCCCGTCCCTTTCCCCATCCTTCCCTCTCTCTCCCGTCCCTTTCCCCATCCTTCCATCTCTCTCCCGCCCCTTTCCCCATCCTTCCTCTCTCTCCCGCCCCTTTCCCCATCCTTCCATCTCTCTCCCGTCCCTTCTCTCTTCCCCATCCTTCCCTCTCTTCCCGTCCCTTTCCCCATCCTTCCCTCTCTCTCCCGTCCCTGTCATCTCAAGCAAGAACATCAGAACTGATCGTGGTCGTGAACAGGAAGTGTTTCGTATCTCTCCTCGTCGTGGTCACCATACAACTGAGCTGGTGTGTGTGTGTGTTTCCGTGCGTGCATATATATATATATATATATATATATATATATATATATATATATATATATATATATATATATATATATATGCGAGGGTATGTGTATTCTAGTACACGAATGAGCGAGTGATTGTGTGTGTGTATATATCTATGTGTGTGTGTGCGCGCGGGCACGCGCGATCTACCTAACATGTGTAAAGACCCGCCCCCTCCCCCCCCCCCCAAAAAAAAAAAATATATATATATATATTCATGTGTGTGCTTCAGATCGGCAGCTGAGGTGTCGAACCAACCCCGAGGACCCATGTTAGAATGTTGGTTTGGGAGATGTACCTAGACATCCTGACCCACGGACTCCAGCGCAAGACCGGAGGAGGGGCCAGTGCCTACTACGCCGCCATCTACGCCATCACCCCCTACAACCTCACCCGCTTC
>CM065741.1:6338173-6348173 GCA_033310375.1 Conus canariensis
CTAACATACGCAGGACACCACCTACTAAGCCCCCTACTGACGACAGTAATTGCTTAGTCGCGGAGCCGGCATGAGTGAGCTCTCCCTCCAGAGGGCGCCACCACGTCCGTCCAACGACAGCCCCCATGGACTCGCCGATACCGGTGACCCCGACGGAACCAAACCAAGGCCACAGACGTGGAGAGGACATCGAAATTGAGGTCACCATGAGAGCAGGGCATGAAGGGCAACAGAATTTGAGACATTTTTTTAATGCTGATTGATGAGAATGAGGATGATTAAGATGATGCTACGGATTTCCATGTCGGTCTGAGACTACATGACAGGGCTGTACTCTACGTTTCCTTTCATAATATATCCCGGCGTCAACCAGGCCCGAGAGATACAGGCGCCTGCAGTGTTGGTCAGGAAATTTGAGCAACACTCTCAGAAACGCATCCATTAAGTGGATGAAACTCGACTGTGTGGTCCCAGTCTTCCCAAATGAGTCCGCAGCAAACTCAACTCTGGGTAGGAGCCGGTCAGGGCAGAAAAAAACCCACATGACTCTGATGGGATTCGAACCCACGACCTCCCAGCCGGGAGTCCTCGACGCTAACCACTTCGCCACGGCGGCTGGTCGGAGATGACACAGTTTCATGACTGACTTTGTTTGATGTTCTCTTTTTATGCAGGAGCTATCAAGTTCACTGTCATCAAGTGATAAGGGGTTCCTCTTTCCTGTCAACGTCTCTTTTTTTTTTTTTTCTCAAGGCTCTTCCTAATTCCGCCTCTCCTGTACTTCATCCTGCCTTTTTTTTTATCTCCAAATTGTCTTCCCAGCTCCATAAAAACTGAGTATGGTTTTTGTATGGTGTGATTAAAAAGAGAAAAAAAAAAAATAAAACGCAAAAATCAAGCCCACGTCTAGGTAGGTAGGTTGTGTATTGACTTGTATGCTTAGACTGGGGGTACCCACAGGAGTTCATGGTCTGTGTACGAAGATGAACAGTACTCAAAGTAAAGGAGTAAAAGCTAAATTAAAACAGACAGACACGCAAACATTGCTAGTGCATCTTTCTTCCACAAAATCCTAGATCAGATGAAAAATTTTTTTTATCTCTTTCAGGAACTGAAAAGTCGATAATCAAATATTTACGAATGAGAATGTAATCATCAATCAACAGATTAATTCATTTGAGCATTAGTCGGTCGTCAAATGTGTTGATCTTGTTTGTATCTAGGATGAAGTGGATTTAAACGGGAAGAAAATATGTTAGTAGTATAAGCTTTTGTTTTTCCGCATCTGCCAATCAATCAGTTAATCAATCAATCTATCTATCCTTCTATCTATCTATCTATCTATTTATCTATCTATCTATCCCTCCATCTATATATCTATCTATCCCTCCATCTATCTATCGTCTATCTATCTATCCATCTATCTATCTATTTATCCATCCATCTATCTATCCATCTATCTATCTATCTATCCATCCATTCATCTATCTATCTATCTATTTATCTATCTATCTGTCTATCTCTCTCTCTCTCTCTCTATCTATCTATCTATCTATCTATCTATCTATCTACATATCCATCTATCTACCTGTCTATCTATCTATCTTTCTATCTACCTGTCTATCTATCTTTTGTTTGTTTACAGTAATGTGTATTGCTGTCTATCCATCCATCTATCTATCCATCTATCTATGTCTCCATCCATCTATCTACCTATCTATCTATCCATCTATATATGTATCTATCTATCCCTCTATCTATTTATCCATCTATCTATCTATCCATCCATCTATCTGTCCACCTGTCTATCTATCCATCCATCATTCATCCATCTATCTATCTATCTATCTATCCATCCATCCATTCACCTATTTATGTATCTATATATCTATCTATCCATCCATCCATCTATCTATATATCTATCCATCTACCTATCTATCCATCTGTCTATCTATCTATCTATCTATCTATCTATCTAGCTATCTAGCTATCTATCTATCTTTTGTTTGTTTATACTAATGTGTATTGCTGTGCGTGACTCGCCATTTACGTTCTTGAAAGCGGCATGATCTATAAAACTTCACGTTTTTCCCCTTTCTTTTCTTTTTTTCTTCCTCTCTTTCTCTTTTTCTTTTTTTTCTTCCGTTCTTTCTTTCTTTTCTTTTTTTCTTCGTTTCTCTCTTTCTTTTCTTTTTTCTTCCTCTCTTTCTTTTCTTTTTTTTCTTCCTCTCTCTCTTTCTTTTTTTTTCTTCCTTTCTCTGTTTCTTTTCTTTTTTTTCTTCCTCTCTTTCTTTCTTTTCTTTTTTTCTTCCTCTCTCTCTTTCTTTTTTTTTCTTCCTTTCTTTCTTTCTTTTCTTTTTTCTTCCTTTCTCTCTTTCTTTTCTTTTTTTCTTCCTTTCTGTCTTATTTTTTTTCTTTAAAGAAAACTTGTTCAACAATGATTCTTTTTTTTCTTCTTTTTTTTTGCGTCTGTGTGGGGAATTGACTTTGACGAGGTGACAGACTGTGTATGGCGTCTCGTGGTCGGCCGGGCTGCAAACAACTTAAACAGAGAATCGAATGGGATTCACCAAATTCCATGGACTTCTTCGCGATGAGCATTTATCATGGACTCTACCTACTTTCCTGCTGTGGACCGTTCTCAAATATAGTGAAGACGAAAATGCACATCAGCGAAATTGATAACCTGTTTATATCATAACATAGCGTAGGTTTTACTGATGCGGAAAAGTCGACAACTGACCGTTAAATATAGATGGGAAAAATCTGGAAACTGTTGAAGAAAGAGGGGGAGGGGGGAGGGAGGGGGGAAGGAAACAAATGAACAGACCGTAATGAATCGATGGGAAAAATAAATTAACACGCTTCATGGGCTACGCTTTTTTTTTTCCCGCGTACGACATTCCCTGTAGAGACAGGCAAGGATTAATCCCATCTACCCAACAAAGGGAGTGGAGTTTTGTGTGTATGACCGTTTTTTATCCTGCCATTAAGGCAGCCATACTCCATCTTCGGGAAAGGTGCATGCTATGTGTAATGTGTCATCCATATCAACGGCCAAACTGGCCTTCTTTTCCGAAAGTTGGTGATGGGATTTGACGTGTGTGCAAGATGTTATGCGTGCGTTCACACATGGAACCTCGGTTTATAGCCTCATTCGAAGGACTGTATGGGAAATGGAGTCAGAATCAATGTTAACCCCGAGGGAAAAATCCGCCTGTACCGAAACGGCCCGGCCGAGATTCGAACCCGCAACCCCAAGATTACGAGTCCGGCGCTCTACCACTAGACTATTCCGGCCCAGGGCTAGGCTTGATTATCCGAACCCGTACGCCGACAATGACACCATGACCTTCATCCCCCCCCCCCCCCCCCCCCCCCCCCCCTCCCCATCATTATTCCCCCTGCCTTTTCCCATTTCCTTCCCTCCTACCTGTGTCATCTCCTTGTAACCTCCACCGTCACCCACTGACCACCCCTCCTTCCCCACCTCTCCATCTCTCTTCCTCCTCCCCTCCCACTCCACCCTCCTTCCCTCTCTCTTTTCTCTCCCCCCCCCCCTCTCACACTCCTCACCATCATCACTCCTCCTTCACCCTCTCTCCTAAGTCAACGTTCTCGTGGAGTATTGTGACAATGACACCGAGCAGAGAGAGAGAGAGAGAGGGCTGGTGTCGTCACAAGCCCCCGGTAAGATAAGCCCCCGGCATGCAGCTCACGCGGATCGGGGTAGCAGACACGGATGACAGGTTGCACACGCACGCGATAAGACATACGGACCACTGGACCGGGGTGCAGGGTACGTGACAGCGGCGCAGGGGAGAGAGCAGTGCGTGGTGGTGGTGGTGAAGGGATGGTAGGGTGAAGAGGTAGAGGGGTGGGGGGATGGCAGTTTTACTGCTCGTGTCATCAGCTCCTCTCTCCATCTCCTTGGGATGCGCGAGCACAGCAAGCGCCGACGCACCTGAGGCCAGTCGCCTGATGGCATGTGTTTGTCAACAAATCGTCGAGTGTCGGGGTACGTGTGTCCTTACTGACACGTTCCCACGCTGCACTTCTCTGTCTCTCCCCACCCCACCACCACCCCACCACCACCCCCACCACCAGTCACCCCCCTCTTCCCCTTTCTCCCCCACCTCCCCCTTCTCTCTCCCTCTTTATTCCTATTCTTTCTCCCCCCCCCCCCCGCCCTCCTCACCCCCAGTCACCCTCCCTCCTCCAATTTCTCCCCTACCTCCCCCTTCTCTCTCCCTCTTTATTCCTATTCTTTCTCTCCCCCCCCCCCACCTCCTCACCCCCAGTCACCCTCCCTCCTCCAATTTCTCCCCTACCTCCCCCTTCTCTCTCCCTCTTTATTCCTATTCTTTCTCTCCCCCCCCCCCAACCCTCCTCACCCCCAGTCACCCTCCCTCCTCCAATTTCTCCCCTACCTCCCCCTTCTCTCTCCCTCTTTAGTCCTGCCCTTTCTCTCCCCCTTCCTCCTCCTCCTCCACCTCCACCTCACCTTCAGTTTCTTTGTGTTTTTCTCTATCTGTGTACTCTTTTAAAAAAAAATAGATAAATATAATTCTTTTTATTGAGGGCCGAATGAAAACACACACACACACACACACACACACACACGCACGCACGCACGCACGCACGCACGCACACACACACACACACACGCACGCACGCACGCACGCACGCATGCACACACACACACACACACACACACACACACACACACACACACACACACACACACGTGCCCCACAAAACCTCTGGTTTTCATATGGCCATAAAGTATGTTCTTGTTCTTGTTCAGGTTCACACGAATACAAAAGTATATCCAGACATGTCTCCTAAACTTTATTAGTAACAAAGTGAATCAAATGAGTCTTTAAAAACTGATGAATCGATCAGTCTCTTTCTTCGACTGACACAAGTTCTTCAGTCTTTTTTAAGTCGTTGCAATTTGACAGTCAAGCCAGTGGCGCCCATGTGTCTGTCGATCACAACAGATCGTTAACGCCTGATTGAGGCGAGGGCTACCCCGAATCTCTCTTTCACCCCTGGCTGCTGTTTTCTTCGTGAGAGAGGGAGAGGGGGTGGAGAGGGGGGTAGAGGGAGAGGGGGCGGGAAGAAGGTGGAGGGAAGAGGGGCGGGGTGGAATAACCGATGTTCACACGCTGATGGGACTTTGAGCTGTCTGTCTCGGTTGTGATTAGGCCGATTCACTTTGAGTGTGCCTTTAGGTGGGTGAACGTCAGTCGCGTGTGAGAGAGCTGCCTGTACTGAGAGGACCGCCAGTGGAGAGAGTACTTCAGCTGCAGCAGGCCCCAGAGGCAGTTAGTCTTACAAGAGGAGTTAGTCATCGTAGGTTGCTGGCGACACCATTCCATGTCTTTCTTTCCACGTGTAACGTGGTGAAACTGCCCCCCTTCCCAGTCTGACTCCCGGGAGTCAGTCCGGTACTGTCCCAGATTAAGTCCCGGGAGTTAATCTGGCTTTGCACCAAATCACCCCCCCCCCCCCCCCAACAGGACTAGAACAGCCACCGGGGGAGTTAATCTGGCATTGGCCCAAAACAGCCCCCCCCCCCCCCTCCTTCGGGAGTTAAACTGGACCTGGCCCAGAACAGCCCCCTAAGACACCTGGGGAGTTAATCTCGAACAGCCACCCGCTGGAGAGTTAAACTAAACCTGGCCCAGAACAGCCCCCTCCCCCTCCTGGGGAGTTAATCTGGCACCGGCCCAAAACAGCCCCCCTACAGAGTTAAACTGGACCTGGCCAAGGGCATCCCCCCCCCCCTCTCCTGGGGAGTTAATCTGGCTCGAGCCTGGTACAGGCCTCCCTGGAGAGTTAAACTGGCCCTGGCACAAAACAGCTCCCCCTCCGCCCCTTCCCCCTCCTGGGGAGTTAATCTGGCACCATCCTAGAACAACAGCCCCTCTGGAGAGTTAAACTGGACTTGTCCCAGAACAGCCTCCCTCCAGGGGAGTTAATCTGGCACCATCATGGAACAGACCCCTTGGAGAGTTAAACTAGACAAGGCCCAGAACAGCCCCCCATCTTTGGGAATTAATCTGGCACTGGACAGAACAGTCCCATTGGAGCGTTAAACTGAACATAATCTAGAACATCCACCCTCCACCCCCACCCACCCCCATCCTGAAGAGTAAATCTGGCACCAGCCCAGAACAGCCCCGCTAGTGAATTAAGCTGGACCTGCCCCAAAACAGCCCCACACCTGGGGAGTTAATCTGGCACCAGCCCAGAACAGCCCCCCTTGGAGAGTTAAACTGGACCTGCCCCAAAACAGCCCCACACCAGGGGAGTTAATCTGGCACCAGCCCAGAACAGCCCTCCTGGAGAGTTAACTTGACCCGGTCCAGAAAAGTTTTCCTCCTGGAGAGTTAATCTGGCACCAGCCCAGAACAGCCCCCCTTGGAGAGTTAAACTGAACCTGGCCCAGAACAGCCCTCCTCCTGGGAAGTTGATCTGGACCGGCACAGATCAGCCCCCCTCTAGACAGTTAAACTGCATCTGGCCCAGAACAGCAACCCCCATCTGCCCTCTCCTGTCCCCCCCCCCCCCTCCTAGTGAGTTAATCTGGCACTGGCTCAGAACAGCCCCACTGGGGAGTTAAACTTCAGCTGCACCAAAACAGCACCCACACCCACCCCTCCACCACTCTTAGAGCCTAGGGAGTTAATCTGGCACCAGCCCAACACAGCCCCCAGGAGAGTTAAACTGCACATGGCCCAGAACAGCCCACCCTGGAGAGTTAATCTGGCAATAGCCCATAACAAACTAGACCTGCCCAAAATTACCCCCCCCCCCCCCATCCCCCCACACTTCATGAAGAGTTAATCTGTCACTGGCCTAAAACTGCCCCCCACCTCACACCCCCTCGGGAGTTAAACAGGACCTGTCCCAGAACAGCACCACTGCCTGTTTCAGGGAATTATTCTGGGACTGGTCCAGAACAGCCCCCATTTGGGCCAGGTCCAGTTTAACTCTCAAGAGGGGCTGTTCTAGGCGAGTACTGGATTAACTCCTCAGGAAGAAGGCTGCATTTGGCCAGATCAAGTTTAACTTTGGGGGGGGGGGGGGGGGGGGGCTGTTTTGGGGCACGTCCAGTTTAACTCTGGGCTGTTTTGGACCAGTGCCAGATGAACTGTCCAGGATGGGGGTTGTTGTTGGGCCAGGTCCAGTTTAACTCTCCAGGGGGTGGGGGTGGGGGTGGGTGGGAGGGGAGCTGTTCTGGGCCAGTGCCAGTTGAATTCCCAGGAGGGGGGCTGTTTTGGGCCAGGTCCAGTTTAACTCTCGGGGGGGAGCAGCTGTTCTGGGCCAGGTCCAGTTTTACTCTTTAGGGGGACTGTTTTGGGCTAGCATTAGATTAACTCCCCAAGAGGAGGGCTGTTCTCGGCAAGGTCCAGTTTAATTCTCCAGGGGGGCTGTTCTGGAAAAGTACCAGATGAACTTCCCAGGAGGGGGTCTGTTCTGGGGCAGGTCCAGTTTAACTCACCAGGGGGTCTGTTCTGGGCCAGTGCCAGATTTATTCCCCGGGGGGGGGGGGGGGGGGGGGGGTCTGTTCTGAGCAGGTGCCAGATTAACTCCCCACATAAGCTTTTGCTTGTTGTGCTCCATGTTCTGATGTTCACTGCAAAATGTTTCTGGTTGAATAATGTTTGTTTAAAGCAAATTCTCCCCAGAAAGGGGGCTGTTATGGGCTAGGTCCAGTTTAACTCTCTTGGTGGGTTGTTCTGGACTGGTGGCAGATTAACTCCCCAGGTGGGGGCCTGCTTTGGGGCAGATCCAGTTTGACTCTCTCTATGGGGTTGTTTTGGGCTAGTACCAGATTAACTGTCCAGGAGGGGGGGGGGGAGTTGTTCTTGGCCAGGTCCAGTTTAACTCTTTATGGGGGCTGTTCTGGGCTAATACTAGATTAACTCCCCAAGAAGAAGGCTGCTTTTGGCCAGATCCAGTTTAACTCTCTAGGGGGGCTGTTTTGGGGCAGGTCCAGTTTAACTGTCTAGGGGGGGACTGCTCCGGGCCGGTGCCAGCAGGAGGTGAGGGGCATGGGGGGGGGGGGGGGGCGGGGGGGGGGGGGTTCTGGGCCAGGTCCTGTTTAACTCTTTATACAAGGGGCTCTTTTGGGCTAGTAACTCTCCGAAGGTGGGGGGGGGGGGGGGAGGGGGTCTGTTCTGGGCAGATGCCAGATTAACTCCCCATATAAGTTTTCACTTGTTGTGCGCCATGTTCTGATGTTCGCTGCAAAATGTTTCTGGTTGAATAATGTTTGTTTAAAGCGAAGTTCCCCAAAAGGGGGGGGGGGGGGGGGGGGGGGGGGGGCTGTTCTGGGCCAGGTCCAATTTAACTCTCTTGGTGGGTTGTTCTTGGCCGGTGCTAAATTAACTCTCCAGTGGAGCGCTTATTGGTTATTTCTTCATTATTTGAGGTAGAGGGGAAGGGTTAAGGGGGAGGGCTATTCTGGGCCTACGTCAGTCTGACTCCCAGGGGGGCCTTTCCAGGCCTGTCCTGGAATGACTCTCCACTTGCGCCAGTTTAACTCCCAGGGAGTCATTTTGATGTCAAAAGTTTGAGCCCTGAAGAACTCCCGGGAGTTAGTTTGGAACAGCGCCAGTTTAACTCTCCAAGGGGTTGGGGGGCTGATCTGGCGCTGCCCCAAATGAACTCCCGGGAGTTAGTTTAGAGTCAAAATTTTTAGGTTCCAAACAACTCCCCGGGAGTTATTCTGAGACAGGTAGGGGTTCATTTTGAAACAGGCCTGGGGAGGGGGGGGGGGGAGGACCTGTTGGGGGGCTGCTTTGGTGCAGACCCAGATCAACTCCCGGAAGTTAATCTGGGTCAGTGCCAGACTGACTCCCGGGAGTTAAACTGGGAGGGGGGCGGTTTCACCACGTTAAAACACACACACACACACACACACACACACACACACACACACCACACACACACACACACACACACACATACCACTACATGTTTGTAGTGAATGTGCACATGTGTGTGTATGGATGTGTGGGCATGAGTCCATGTGTGTGCGCGTGCGCATATGTGTGTGTGTGTGTTTGTATGTATATGCATGCATGAGTGTGCGCTTGTGTATATGTGTACGCATGTGTGTGTGTGTGTGTGTGTGTGTGTGTGTGTGTGTGTGTGTTGTGTGTGTGTGTGTGTGTGTGTGTGTGTGTGTGTGTGTGTGCGTGCGCGCGCGCGCGCGAGTGTGTGTGTTGTATGTGTGTGTGCACGTGTGTGCCTGCGTGTATGTGCGTGTGTGTGTCCGTGTGCAGAAGTGCATGTGCATGTGCATGGGCATAGTTTGTGTGTGTGTGCATGTGCGCGCGCGCGCGCGCGCGCGTGTGTAAGTGTGCATGCGAAAGACAGAGAGAGAGAGAGTGAGAGAGAGAGACAGAGAAAGAGGAAGAGAGGAAGAATTCGGTTTTATTTGTTTGTCTGTGAGTACATTATGTACGTACACGCATACGTGTGAGTAGGGAGAAGGGGAAATATGGGTCTTTTACATATATATTTCACTGTACATAAACTGATACTAGTTTTGGTTAATGTACAACTGGTATGTAGTATATCAGTTGCTGCAACGATTTCTGGCCAGTAATGTAAGGAGCAACCATGGAAAAGAATTAGAATGCCGAATTTTACAATTAAGACTTTTTTCTCCAGTACAGTAGCAACTGTAATTCTGTTAGAAATAGTAATAGCATCTGTAATATTGTTAATTGATATCTTATGTTTGAGTCTCGTAGAACAATACATCAATACATCTAAGCCACAACCATATATCTATGAATGAGACATTTTGAAAGAATGTCAATTTAAGTTTTCTTGTTGCATACAAAAATCTCCCTTTGCTTGAATACTTCCCAGTTTTTCTGTAAATCACGCACACAGTAGTAATCCTAAACTAGCCTATATCACAAACAGTGTGTGTGTGTGTGTGTGTGTGTGTGTGTGTGTGTGTGTGTGTGT
>CM065741.1:6353173-6358173 GCA_033310375.1 Conus canariensis
AAGAGAAGAGGACAGGGCTACATGAGTCACCCTGCTTAACACCTCTTGTACACATGATATAATCAGTAAAATCAGCACCATATCTCACCTTTGCTTTAACACAGTCATACATACTTTTAATACATTTATAGATCTTACCTTTAATCCCATTCTTTTGTAGAACAGGCCAAAGCAGTTTTCTTGAAACAGAATCGAACGCCTTTTCAAAATCAATAAAAGCTACGTACAACTTACGATTCCAAGAGAATTGTTTCTATACTATTGCTAAAACGGTGAACATTTGATCAATAGTAGAATAGCCTTTCTTAAAACCGGCTTGGTGTTCACCTGTGATGTTATTCTGTTGAATCCACTCTTGTAACCTACAATTAGTAATTGAACTATAAAGTTTACTACTTACATCGCATAGAGATATGCCCTTATAATCACCCGGATTATTTACCAAACCCTTCTTAAACAATGGCGGTATAATAGAGTCTGACCATTTTTCAGGAAATATTTTTTGAGTAAAAAGAGCGTTAAAGAATCTCACAAGGAAATCAACTATAGAATTACCATCATGTTTGTACAATTCACCAATAATTCCATCCCGCCCTGCTGATTTTCTGTTCTTCAGCCTTTTTATTGCTAGCAATACCTCCTCTTTTGAAATTGGGCGATCACAAGTATCAATATCATTATCCATATCAGTTATTTCTTCTTCCAGATTAAAGTAATATTCTTCATTACCATCTCTTTGCAGTAATTCTGTAAAGTGTTGAAACCAGTCATCAACAGATATTTCATTATGTGTGCGACATTTCTTTGCTGATATTTTTTTGCATATTTTTCCAAAATTCGCGCTGATCATTTATTGAGTTTACAAGATTGTTTAATAACATATGGTTATACTCCGTCCTTTTCCTTTGCAACAGATTTTTGTATTCTTTTCGAGCTTTACAATAAATCCTATTGTCTTCAATGTCCTTCGTTTTTCGAGATATCCTTAAAAGTTTCCTTACCTTTCTTTTAGCTACAGTACATTCAAAATCGTACCATTCATCATTCCTTTTTCTACCATCTATCTTCATTTCTTTCTTCGTACATTCTGCATAATTCAATACACAGCAATTAAACACATCTAATGCAATATTAACATCAACATCAATTAGACCGATTGCTTTATCTAACGTTGATAGTGCAGATTCACTGTTCATTTGATCATAAGATATATCAGCATAGTCAACGTGCCACGCAAGTTTCTCAACAATCTCTACTTTTTTCTTTACAACTTGTGTAGGCATGTTACTGACTTGGAAACATACATTAAATTCTAATGGCAAATGGCCTGATTGTCTCAAACATTTCCACATTGCTACATGACCAAACATTACAACTCTTCATGACCAAACATTTCAACACTGCATGACCAAACATTTCCACATTGCATGACCAAACATTTCCACATTGCATGACAAAACATTTCCACACTGCATGACTAAGCATTTTCACATGACTACATAACCAAACATTTCAACATTGCATGACCAAACATTTCCACATTGCATGACCAAACATTTCCACATTGCATGACCAAACATTCCACACTTCATGACAAAACATTTCCACACTTCATGACAAAACATTTCCACACTGCATGACCAAACATTCCACACTTCATGACCAAACATTTCCACATTGCATGACCAAACATTTCCATACTGGATGACCAAACATTTCCACATTGCATGAACAAACATTTCCACACTCCATGACCAAACATTTCCACACTGCTACATGACCAAACATTACAACTCTTCTTGACCAAACATTTCAACACTGCTTCATGACCAAACATTTCCATACTGCATGACCAAACATTTCCACATTGCATGAACAAACATTTCCACACTGCATGACCAAACATTTCCACACTGCTTCATGACCAAACATTTCCACATTGCATGAACAAACATTTCCACACTGCATGACCAAACATTTCCACACTGCTACATGACCAAACATTTCCACATTGCATGAACAAACATTTCCACACTGCATGACCAAACATTTCCACACTGCTACATGACCAAACATTTCCACACTGCTACATGACCAAACATTTCCACACTGCTTCATGACCAAACATTTCAACATTGCTTCATGACCAAACATTTCCACACTGCTACATGACCAAACATTTCCACACTGCTTCATGACCAAACATTTCAACATTGCTTCATGACCAAACATTTCAACACTGCTTCATGACCAAACATTTCAACACTGCTTCATGACCAAACATTTCAACATTGCTTCATGACCAAACATTTCCACACTGCTTCATGACCAAACATTTCAACATTGCTTCATGACCAAACATTTCAACACTGCTTCATGACCAAACATTTCCACACTGCATGACAAAACATTTCCACACTGCTACATGACCAAACATTACAACTCTTCTTGACCAAACATTTCAACATTGCTTCATGACCAAACATTTCAACATTACATGACCAAACATTTCCACACTGCTACATGACCAAACATTTCCACACTGCATGACCAAACATTTCAATACTGCTACATGACCAAACATTTCCACACTACATGACCAAACATTCCACATTGCATGACCAAACATTTCCACACTGCATGACCAAACATTTCCATACCGGATGACCAAACATTCCACACTTCATGACCAAACATTTCCACATTGCATGACCAAAACATTTCCACACTTCATGACAAAACATTTCCACACTGCATGACCAAACATTTCCACACTTCATGACCAAACATTTTCACACTGCATGACCAAACATTTCCATACTGGATGACCAAACATTTCCACATTGCATGACCAAACATTTCCACATTGCATGACCAAACATTTCCACACTGCATGACCAAACATTTCCACACTGCATGACCAAACATTTCCACATTGCATGACCAAACATTTCCACATTGCATGACCAAACATTTCCACATTGCATGACCAATCATTTCCACACTGCATGACCAAACATTTTCACACTGCATGACCAAACATTTCCACACTTCATGACCAAACATTTCCACATTGCATGACCAAACATTTCCACACTTCATGACCAAACATTTCCATATTGCATGACCAAACATTTCCACACTTCATGACCAAACATTTCCACATTGCATGACCAAACATTTCCACACTTCATGACCAAACATTTCCACACTACATGACCAAACATTTTTACACTTCATGACAAAAAATTCCACACTTTATGACCAAACATTTCCACATTGTATGACCAAACATTTCCACACTGCATGACAAAACATTTCCGCACTTTATGACCAAACATTTTCACATTGCATGACCAAACATTTCCACATTGCATGAACAACTATTTTCTCATTGCATGACCAAACATTTCCATACTGGATGACCAAACATTTCCACACTGCATGACCAAACATTTCCATACTGCATGACAAAACATTTCCACACTTCATGACCAAACATTTCCACATTGCATGAACAAATATTTTCACATTGCATGACCAAACATTTCCATACTGGATGACCAAACATTTCCACATTGCATGACCAAACATTTCCATACTGCATGACAAAACATTTCCACACTTTATGACCAAACATGTCCACACTTCATGACAAAATATTTCCGCACTGCATGAACCAACATTTTCACACTACATGAACAAACATTTCCGCACTGCATGAACCAACATCTTCACACTACATGAACAAACATTTCCACACTGGATGACAAAACAGACTAAAGCTGAGACTGGGCTGTTTAAAGCACCCCTCTCTCTCTTTTTCTTTTCTCTTTGAAGATAAGCTTACATTAATTTGTCGGATTATCCAGTTAGCCGGTAGTGTACTGAAAATGGTCTCGCACGTGCCCTGTTTGTTGAAATGTGGATGCTTGTTTACAAAAAAAAAAAAAAAAAAAAAAGGCAGATCTGTGAGTATGCGATCGCTAAAGCTAGACATAAACCTGAATACAGGCAGTAGAGTTCAGGACAGAATGTGTGTGTGTGTGTGTGTGTGTTGTGTGTGTGTGTGTGTGTGTTGTGTGTGTGTGCATGTGTCTGTGTGTGTGCGTGTGTCTGTGCGTGCGTGCGTGTTGTGTGTGTTGTGTGTGTGTGTGGTGTGTGTGTGGTGTGTGTGTGTGTGTGTGGTGTGTGTGCGTGCGTGCGTGCGTGTGCTTGTGTGCGTGCGTGCGTTGTGTGTTGTGTGTGTGTGCGTGTGCGTCGTGCGTGTGTGTGTATGTTGTGTGTGTGTGGTGCGTCGTGCGTGCGTGCGTGTGTGTGTGTGTGTGTGTGTGTTGTGTGTGTGTGTGCGTGTCGTGCTGCGCGTGCGTGTGCGTGTGTGTGTGTGTGTGTGTTGTGTGTGTGTGTGTGTGTGTGTATGTATGTGTGTTGTGCATGCGGTGTGTGTGTGTGTGTGTGTGTGTGTGTGCGTGCGTGCGTGTGTGTGTGCGTGTGTGTGTTGTGTGTGTGTGTGTGTGTGTGTGCTGGTGGTGGTGTGGTGTGTGGTGTGTGTGTTGTGTGTGTTGTGTGTTGTGTGGGGTGTGTGTGTGTGTGTGGTGGTGGTGGTGCATGTGTTCCAATTTCTTTCTTTCATTTTTTCCCCACCCCTCAAAGTTCCATTTTCTTCTGAAATTTCACGTGATTACAGAACTCAGACATGCACACATTTTAACATCAGTTATAGATAAAGTATAATAATCAAGCTTTCATGAGTGGACGAACGTCATTCTGCGTCAATGTACATCAACATATTTCCTCTTTTTTTCTGATTAGGAGGGGGGAGGGGGTGAAGCACACACACGCACGCATGTACCCGCGCGCGCCTTCAACACACACACACCACACACACACCACACACACACACACACACACACACACACACACGCATGCACGCACGCGTGCGCGCGCGCACGCACGCACGCACGCACACACACACACACACACACACACACACACACACA
>CM065741.1:6363173-6425673 GCA_033310375.1 Conus canariensis
ACCATGGAAGACAAATCACAGAGACAGTCTATGTGCTCAACAACCAATCGTGTTCTCTTTTGAGCAGGAAAGCATGCTTTGAATTGGGCATGATAAAGAGGGTTGACTCAGTACAAACCACGATCACAGATTCTGCCAGCTCATCTTCACCAGATAACCCCAAACAAGAAAGAGTTTCCAAACCTCTTCAGTGGTCTAGGACAAACGAAAAAGAATACAAAATCAAACTCAAAGAGAATGTGCAACCCATTTGTATTTACACTCCACGCAAAACAGCTCACCCACTGCTCCCAAAGGTAAAAAATGAACTTGAAAACATGCTCAAACTGAATGTCATATCCCCTGTTAGTGAGCCTACAGAGTGGTGCTCAGGCATGGTGGTGGTCCCCAAAACAAATCAAACAGTCAGAATCTGTGTCGACCTAACACAACTCAACAAAGCGGTGCAACGAGAAGTCTACCCAATGTTCTCAGTTGAAGAAAGCCTGGCAAAGTTAGGCCAGAGTAAAATCTTCATGAAACTGAATTGCAAGAGCGGTTTCTGGCAAATCCCTTTGTCCCCTGAATCAAGACTACTCACCACTTTCATAACGCTGTTTGGTCGTTTCTGCTTCAATCGCCTTCCATTTGGCATAAGCTCTGCACCAGAATTCTTCCAGAAAATGATGACTGAAATTCTGATTGACTTGGAGGGTGTCGTTTGCCACATGGATGACATACTGATTCACGCAAAAGACCAAGCTACGCATGACAAAATTCTTAGAGAAGTTTTGCAGAGATGTCAGGATGCGGGACTAACACTTAATGAAAAGTGTGAATTTTCCAAGAAATCTGTGAAATTCCTGGGACATATCATTGACGAGAATGGAGTTCACCCAGATCCGGAAAAAGTGGAAGCCATAAAAAAATTTCCCGCTCCAGCAAATATCACAGAGTTGCAACGATTCATGGGGATGGTGAATCAGTTGGCAAAATACATACCGAAACTTGCTGATGTCAATACACCACTGCGTCAACTTTTTCGGAAGAACAGCTCCTGGACATGGTTTGAACCACAAGAATCAGCATTTCAACAGATCAAAGACCTGCTTACATCCCCACCTGTACTGGCACACTACGACCCTCTGAAAACAACAATTGTTGCAGCAGATGCCTCAAAAATGGCATTGGAGCAGTTCTCTCACAGGTTCAAGAAGATGGAACAAGAAAACCTGTGTCCTATATTTCAAGATCTCTCAGTGATGCAGAACAGAGATAAGCAGTGATAGAAAAAGAAGCTCTCGCATCAACATGGGCATGTGAGAGATTCAACAACTATGTCCTGGGCCTTCAGTTCACTGTAGAAACCGACCATAAGCCTCTTGTGCCACTTCTGACCACTACAGAACTCTGCAAGATGCCACCAAGAATTCAACGATTCCGCTTGAGACTTATGCGCTACAGCCCAACAGTCATCCACGTGCAAGGAAAAACTCAAATCACTGCTGATGCTTTGTCAAGAGCTCCTCTTTGCAGCAACAACTCAACTGACTCAGACCTGATCAATGAAGTGACAAAATTTGCAAAACAAAGCATAGATGTTTAGCCAGCTTCAACTAAAAAGCTTCAGGAAATTTGTGAAGGACAAAAGGCTGACGACATCCTACCACAAGTTCGAGAATACTGTGTCAACTGTTGGCCAGCATACATGCCTGAAAACCCAATGCTTAAACAATACTGGACGAACAGAGCCCATTTCACAATCGTTGATGACCTACTGCTGTTTGACGACCGCCTGATTATTCCTAGATCTATGAGGCTCGACGTTCTGAACCGGCTTCATGAAGGGCACCTTGGCATCACAAAATGCTGTGCGTCTGCCCGTTCAACAGTTTGGTGGCCCAACATCACTTCTGACATTGAAGACATGATAAAAATAAAAAAAATGCCATACCTGTACTATTCACCAGCCAGAAAAAAAGGAACCTCTTCTTCCTTCATCTTTGCCTGATCGACCATGGTCAGGATTGGGAATGGACCTCTTGGAACTGTATGGTCTGAACTATCTACTCATTGTGGGTTATTACTCCAGATGGATGGAGGTGAAGCTGCTCAGCAAACTCACCAGCACTACTGTCATACAACAAATCAAATCTGTCTTTGCCACACACAGGATACCTGATGTTGTTATCTCTGACAACGGACCCCAATTTGCCAGCTATGAATTCTCAGAGTTTGCAACAGAGTACGGATTCACACACGTCACAAGCTCACCCAGATATCCACAAACAAATGGTGAAGCTGAGAGAGCAGTCCGGACCTTCAAACAACTCCTGGAAAAGAATAAAGACCCTTACATGGCACTGCTCATGTACAGGGCATCCCCACTCAGGAATGAGTTCTCACCTGCTGAACTCCTCATGGGAAGGAAATTACAAACCAAAATTCCAGTCATTCCCAAAATATTAAAACCATCTACACCAGATTACGACTCAGTTGCAAAGAAAGAAGCTCAAATGAAAGAAAAACAGCGTGAAAACTACAATGACAGACATGCTGCAAGAAATCTCCCGCCACTGAAAACTGGAGACGCTGTTTGGATTCGTGACATGAAATGACATGGGGAAGTCATCTCAGCTTCAAATAACCCCCGGTCATTCATCGTCAATACACCACAGGGAACCATCAGGCGTAACAGACGTACTATCATCGCTACTCCAGTCGTGAAAGATCACATCCCTGCTTCGTCATCATCAGCTAACTCACCCACAGAAATGACAGTACCAAATACTCCACAAGGGCGTTCTCCTTCCATTGTTGTTCAGCCAAGAACAACACAGGAAACACCAAACTCATCAACTGGTACACCCACTTCACGTTCAACTGCTCATCAACACACACCACGAAGTTCAGTCCAAGGTTCTCCTCTAACAACTCGTGTGGGCCAGAGAGGAACATATTCTCGATTCGGACGGCGAATTGTGAAGCCAGTGAAATTAAATTTGTGAACCAATTCAACAAAGTACTGAATCTGGAGAGGGAGGGGAAAGTATTGTAATAACAAATCAAGCCAAGTTCTTTGTTAGATTGGAAAAGTTACATTGTTTAAAGTTGTTCCAGTTATTAATGTTCATTTTCGAATTCAAAGTCAAAAGTCTGAGTTAACTTGAAAGGGAGATGTGGTACGGTTACCTTCGACATCGATCGTCGACATGGATCATCATCTGCCAAGTTCAAGGGACATAACTCTCACGCGAGCCTCGCTCGGGGACTGCGAGGCAACGACGTAAACATTGACGGAGCGACTCAACGTCTCCTGCTTGGAATACGTGGATCTTAGAAATACTGCAGCCACTGCGAGTGACAGTCTGGAGAAAAAGATACACCCAGAGCTGCCAGTGGGACTAACAGAAGCACTGTCCTCAACTGATGAACCAACCAGCTGGGAGCAATCCTGTGCCACCCCTGGAAGCCTGCGCTGTTTTCACATAGGGAACAGGCACGCATAGGGCATTCCATTCAGACACATCAAGGGTTACAGTTGCTCCATAGCAGATGCCATTGTGTAATGGCTACTGGACGTGACAACATGATCTCCAAGGGAGCATCCCTAAGGGTGTACCAGCCCATATTTCATTATAGTGACCGCAGAGCCATCGCGAAAGACGCCACTGTCATGCAACTGCCGCGTGCATCCGGCAGCCTCGCTTGTTCCTGTTTCGCTGACAGATGAACAGCGTAACTCACGACACGGTCAAGCTTTCGCCACATGAGGTCCTACGTGCCCTCTGAAGAGGATCCCAGCGCCGCACAACGCACAACACAAGGCCTGTACTCTAACCGAACTGGTCAGCTTGGATCTAGTTGCAAAGCGAGAGGACTGCAGGCGGAAATCTAAACAGCTTGGGCTAAAACCTCGAGAACTAGTTTTGTAGGAACTGTGCACACGGGTTGGCGTAATAAGTGAAGACCATTATTTTTAGGTTTGTTGTGAATGAGTCTGTTGTTCAAGTTAATCGGTGGCCTATTTTATTTCAAAGTTCAGCTGATGACCAAGCAATGAGAGTCTGTTGTTCCAAGTTAATCGGTGGCCTATTTCATTTCTAAGTTCAGCAGATGACCAAGCAGTGAGACAGATAGAGTCTCGTTAGAGTCTCATATTTCTCTTCGTTCTTCCTTTGATTCATTATGCAGCGGAAAAATGTTTTCGAGTCAGAAACATAAAAGACGTTTACTACATGCCCATGTATTCGGCTTAGCTTCGTATGACCGCTCTGTTCCCGCGATATTATGCGAGCGTTCAGAGCGCATGCGTAAACTTCGGCCAGCGACAGCCGAGAAGATTGTCAGGCGGGTATTCTGAACGTTAGAAAGTTATAAAAAGTGATTTTTTTCCCCCAGTAAGGACCGAGAGGAAACCACAGAACAGATATAACAGGTATCTTATTGTTAACCCTCAGTTCTGTTAACTGATGCTGACTCTTCATAAATTTACAACAACAACAAATTTAGAAAGAAAGGGGGTTATTTACCGCCAAGGACATTGACAAGGTACAGGACAAGACAATTCGACCTAAGAGGTCGACATGCATTGTGTCTTGACCTGTACTTTGTCAGTGTCTTTGGCGGTAAATAACCCCCCTCTCTTTCTGAATTTTGCTTCATTTTTCGCCCTCAGTCACTCCGTTTTGAAACAAAGAAGAAACTTTATCTAAGACGGTCTCAGTGGGTAGCGAGGGAGACTGTACTGATTGTCTCTGGTTAGACGAAGGGTTGATAAAGATGTACGCACGGCCTGGGCTTACATTTGTCCCGAAGTGTCCACGGCTTTCTGTGAACCGGGTCAAATCCTAAATGAGTGGTGTAAACATGCACTGTAGCCCGCATAATTTTGTAAGAAAATGCCTCTGCTGTTGCAATGGCGTTGGAACATATTTTGGCAAAGTTTTAGGACCGAGTGTATTATTAACCTCATGGATTCGCACAGTCACGGAGAGTAGCTAGTCTGAGTGAAATACTCGTGTGCATGTGCACACACTCGGATTTACACCCATGTAGGCTACGCACTTGCTCGGACACACACACACACACACACACACACACACACACAGTGATTCACACACACAGTGATTCACACACACAGTTAAACACACAGGCTGTCTCTAATCAAGCTCCATACCTTTTGTATCTTTGTAAATTGTTCACATCTCTGAGTTGCAAACATACAGAGACAGAGAAATAAACCATTGAGAATAGATCAAGGGGGGTGGTGCTTGATCAAGAGATTGCGCGCGCGCGCACACACACACACACACACACACACACACACACAGAGTATCACACACACTGACTGACTAGGGCACACACATACACCTGTACACACATACAGGCACGGTGGCTCCGTCGTGCATACACGCGCACGTATGCATGCATGCGGTATCCATCTGCCTAGCCCCAAGGATGGGCATTAGGTCAACCCGAACTTGGGTGGCAAAGTTAATACTTGGCACGTAAGTTGTTGATTTTAACTGTAGCAACACCAGTCTCGGAAGCACTAAATCGGTTTTGTGTTTAGTTTGATGCAGGAGGCATCAGTACATGCAATATATTCCGTAAACTCTACACAAGATCTGTTAAGCTGTGAAACCACACTGGGTTAACAGCTATCAGTGCATAAAAGTCAATTCTTGAGTGATGAAGTCTCATCAGACTCGTGTATGACACCCAGCATATGCCTGACCTGCTCATAACCCACTGTGTTGGTCAGGCTTTGAATGCCTAGCTAACAGTGACTGCTCTAATCTTACACTGTATTGTGTGTACAATCTGTGTATGTGTGTGGTTGCTCACATCACTTCATGTTTATATGAAAGTATTCATGTGCATGCGCACATGTCATACCTACGTGTTTGTGCATGTGCATATTTGTGAGTGTGTGTGTGTGTATGTAACAGGCTTGTGGTATAAGTATTCATGTTTGTGTGTGTGTGTGTGTGTATCTAGAACCGTGTATGCATGCATTGTCATATTTGTGGAATGGCTATACACAGAATGGTAAAGTCAGTTGATTTTAAAAGTAAATAGGTAATGAAAAAAGTAATGATCATGGTGACAAGTTAGGGACATTGAATCTTTCAAAATCATCATCATGGCAAAAGAAAAAAGTCAATGAAAAGGATGCCTATAGTTATTGTAATCAGCCAAAGAGAAAACTGTTTTAAGCACAGATGGTACTAATGCGACAGTGACTGTGTTAGCAATTTTTAAAACTAGTGCGGCAAACTTGGCAAAGGCAAATGCCTCAGACTGATGGCTTGGCCAAAGTGGGTGGTAAAAGTTGAGTGCTTGGAATGCAACAGTCCACTTTCCTACCACCAACATTAAGCCTGGTGACTTAGATTATGTGGCATCTTATAGAAAGTATTAATGAAAAAAGAAAAAAAAATCACAGTGAGAGTGCACAGCATATTATATGATTGACTACCAAAACAGAAAATATGCATGTCATTGTCGAGGAGAAAAAAAACTTGAGAGAGCACCTAAAAAAAAAAAAAAGATAAACAGTAAACAAGTGGGGTAACTTTTGCTCCCGTAAGAAAACCTAACACAAAGTAAATAAAAGTTACTTTGTGTTAGGTTTTCTTATGGGAGCAAAAGTTACCCCACTTGTTTACTGTTTATTGTTTACTGTTCCCTGCCTCATTTCATTTCCAAAGAAAAAAAAGACAAAAAGAAAGAATGAAAAATTGCTCATGGTGATGATTCATATTGGACATGTACTCATGAAATGAAAGGTCTGTATTGCTTTGAGTGCTTTCAGTTTCTTAGTTGAGCCTGTTCTTTTCTCTGACAGTTTGTGCACTGGTAATTTCATGTGTTCTGAAAGATAGTTTTCTGAAATTCAGAGTCCTGTTTTCCTTGTATATTGTTGGTTTGGTTGAGGGCTTTCAGTTTTTGTTCTGTATTTAGGGGTAGACTTATCCTCTCTCTGACGTAATAATGCATTCCCTCCCCCCCCCCCCCGTTTCAGACTGACCTTTCAGCTTGGGTTGAAACAGACTTTACAACGCACCTCCAGTTCTTTCCTCTTTTGTGACATGCAGGCAGGCACACACACACACACACACACCACACACACACACACACACACACACACACACACACACACAGAGAATTGAACACATGGGTGTGGTAGAGGGTCCGGGTTTCCCCCACCTTACACCCCTTTCTTCCCCTTCCAGTGGAGACATCAGATTCTGTAGGTGAAGGGGAAAGTCTCAGAAGACTTCCTTCGCCTCCCACCCCTGTCATTAGCGTTTTGCAGTTCGAGTGGTAGGAAGAGCCTGACGCTGAAAATTGTGGAATTGTAATCTGTGTACTGTTGAGTCGTAAAGACAGAACATTGTGGGGTGTTTATTAAAAATGCATAATTACAAACATGCTCTCAGAGAGAGAAACACACACACATTCACACAAATGCATGTACACACACACACACACACACACACACACACACACACACACACACACACACACACACACACATAGATATAAATGCATGCAAACAGAGATTAATCAAAGAGTGTCCTGTTGTGAACTGATTGTTTTTTCCTCATAATACACACTGGGTTTTTTTTTTAAATCATAACTACATGTAATGAAGAAGAGAAGGGACAAAAAAGAGGGTCTGGGAAGGGGGAGAGGGCAGGGGAGGGCGCATTGGGAAAGGGAAAAGTCAGGATTAGCTGAAAATAAAAATGACTGCGTCACACTTATAACAACAGTGGTTAGACTGAGCTATGAAATGCCGTTTATTGTCTTTAATCAAACAAATGATGCGTGGAAAGGCTGACACCACGGAACAGAACCTCTGACTGTATGATGACCAAATATTATGCAAAATGAAAGTGAAAACATACGCTCATTGGGCAGAAAAATGCCCTGGCTGAGCTTGGGAATGGATAAGACTGATTAGCTATTGAGTCTGCTAAATAGCTGGTTGACCAGTTGGTAAAACTCATTCTGAAGAAATTGAAAATGCTTACATCTGAATGCATGAATGGCAGTATAAAAGAGCAGGCTTTCCTTTTTTTCCCCAGTACTTCATGAATTGTACAGTTTTAAACTCCTCTGAACAATGATTATTATAAGGAAAGAAGGAAGTTTATTTTTATGAAACATTACACAAAGTCTGTTCTGTCTCAGTTTTTCTCCCCATTCTGTTTCACTTGAACAAGGAAGGAAGATGTTTGCGAGTATGAAGGGAAGGGATGGATATGGGATATACTTCCTCAAAGCAGTGTGTGTGTGTGTGTGCACGCATGTGTGTGTGTGAAAATAATAGTAATGATAATGGTGATATGTGTATGTGTGTGAGAGATTATGACATGTCATGTGTGTGAGAGAAAGAAAATAGAGGTGCATGTGTGTGTTTCAATAGAGACAGATGAGTTTACAAAGTGTGTTTTGTGTGTGTGTGTGTGTTTGCAATTTTTTCACAAAATAACTGGACAGATTAGGGTGTATGTGAGAGAGAGCGAGAGCGAGACAGTTTTGTGTGCTATTTGAGTCTTTAATACTTTTTTTTTTTTTTTTTTTTTACATGATTTAGGAAGAGAAGGGGTTAGTTACCGCCAAGGACACAAAGTACAGGACAAAACACACATGAATATATTCTAACCTAAAGGAATTAATTCAAGGTAAAACAAAGAAGAGACTTTTTCTTTGTCCTTACCTCCTATAATTTGTTACAGGAAGTGCAGCTCATGATTTAACCACACCATCAATGCTGTGTTTGTTTCATAGTTACTTTACAGGTTCTTATATGATATGGTCCTTTGAGCAATCAGTGTTGAATTGGAAGAGCTGTGTTTTTGATTCAGGTTTGCTGTTGTGATTTTTATTGCTTTCCTGAGGAGTTCACATGTGATGGCAGTAGGTGATCGATTCAGAGGGAAAAGGGAATGAGTGAGCAAGTACATGGGGAGGTTGGGGTAGGGAGTGTAACTTCTGTTTTTCTTTGCCATGAAGTGAGGGTCATCAGTAACTACCTAATCTGTGCATCCTGTATATATATGTGTCCTTTTAAGGCTTTTTCTTTTCTGCAATCAATCCTACAGGCTGTCATTGTAGTGGTTGTTCTAATGATTATTCTGATGAAAATTATAATCATGTCTTGGTCTTCAGTGCTCACAGTCTCAACATCATGCACATGAAGTAAACATGCACTGACTCGCACATGCACACACACACACACACACACACACACACACACACACACACACACACACACACACACACACACACACACAGATTGTGGAGAATCTTTATGCAGGCGGCAGAAGATGGGGATTTTTCCATCTTTTTTGCTTGGGGAAATGTTCGCAGTAGGAACAAAAAGTGGGCATGAATTCGGCATGATATAAACGTGTATGTGTGTGTGCGATCCCTCAAGAATAAGTTGTAGACATTGTGTACCATGATGGATACTTGGGCAGTTAGCAAGTCCTTTGTCCTCAGTCTTGCACAGATGGGAAGAGGCTCAGCAACCACTTCAGTCCTTGATGTTCATCCGGGACCTCCGTCTGCCCCTGACATGCCCACATTGGCTTTATCTGTAGAATGGTCTTGGACATGGAGTCATGATGAGGTGTTCCCTCAGCACCTATTGTCAATGGGCAAGCTGTCATGGGGCTAGATAATGGGAAGGTTTTTCTTTTTTTGTGTGCGCAGGATTTGCATTAATGGTAATTACTGGTATTTTACCAATGACAGAATACTGACCAACAAACAAAAACAAAACATGACAAACACAATAATGACAATACTGACCAACAAACAAAAACAATAATGACAATACTGACCAGCAAACAAAAACAATAATGACAATACTGACCAACAAACAAAAACAATAATGACAATACTGACCAACAAACAAAAACAAAACATGACAAAAACAATCAGCCATTGTTCTACATTAGTACATACCTGTTCAATTTTTGTTTGAGCAGTGTTGGTGATAGGAAAATGTTACATTCCAGCACGTCACTTGTAAATGATTGCTATGCTGCTGACTTTGTCTGACCAATTTGCTTAAATTGCCTATTGGTTTTGACAGTTACAAACGTGATCACTGTTCTTTTCTACTGGCATGGCGTAAAATTACTTGCTGTTGGACTTACTAGTTTGTCTTGTATTCATTGTATAAAAATATTAAAATGCAGAGTGTCTGTTTGAAGTGATATAAAGACAAGAAAGTAGAAGCCATGGGGGACTTGTGCATAGTCAAAAGTGATTGAGCTGGTAATTCTTAAAGCCTGAGATTCTGCTCGACTTGCATAAATCTTTTTTTTTAATTTTTTTTTTTAAGTTTTGTTTCATCAGTTTGTTTTAAGGAAAAAGAACAGATTTTTTTTTTTTTTTTTTTTCCTGTTTATTTTGTTTATAGACTTAGAACAAATTTTGAAAAATAGCCTGCACATATTCATGTGGTGTTAAAGCATCACAAGAGCCTAATCAGGTGTGGACATTTTTTTTACTGGTCACACAATGCTTGCATTGGTGTTACAGTTCAAAAGCTAACTGATCAGTATGCTTTGAGTTTCATCACACATACTCGGTCCTTTTCATTGTTTAAACTATCATCCATTCATTTGGCTGTCCTGAACAGATTTGAGATTCTGCTGTGCACCATGCCTTCAAAATCAAAGAAGTGCCGGAAACCACCATCACAGAAAACAGCACAGTTACTGGACCTTCCAACTGAAGTCATTGCCAACATATTTTCCTACCTGTCAATTCAAGATCTGGTTCTGGGCGTCAGGCAGACTTGCAAATGTCTCAGCAAAGTGTCGTTGATGCCTGAACTGTGGAAGCGTATAACTATAGACACAAGTGTGTCGGAAAACTTTTTCCTAAAGTTATTCAGTCAGAAGTGCAGTATCCCGGCATCTAGAAGGAAGGGAAGGCCTGTTTATAGAGACCGGGAAGAAACATCTGGGGATGCTCCAGACAGGCATCCAGAAACCTGCAAGAAAGTGGAGAAAAGTGATTATGGTGATGCTAGTGAAGATGACCGCAATCCTTCCAACCTTCATGACATGCTGGAAGTGAGGTGTGTGGTGAACTCCATCAAAGAGAAGGGTTACGTGTGGCCCAGCTGCTCCGTAACTGAGATGTTCTACCCCAGTTTACGCAAGCTAAAGCTTGTCAAGAGTGCTGTGCCACCAATGGGCTTTTTGGCTAAATATACAGCTCTTCAGAGTCTCCATGTTGAAGTGGAACCCAAGGACAGGGTAAGCCAAAATGCAAAGATGTCTTTGGAGAACAAGCATCTGATTGCTGAATGTTTTGATGTGCTCATGGGCTTGAGGAAATTGACGACATTGAATTTAGTTACTCATTCAGACGACAAAGTTGACGATGCCACTACTAAATCCATGAGTAAATACTTCCGATCTGGCCCCAAACTGAAGCAGATCCATCTAGACCTTTGTGTCGGTGAGGAGGTTGTGAAAACCATTATCAACCATTGCTCAGAGCTTGAAGACCTGAAGCTGGTCAACATGGATCTCGCCGCAGAAGCCTTTGTCAAGGTACCAGATTCATCAAATATGTTGCTGTCAACTTTAAAGATCAAAGAGTGTCCATCATTAAACGACAAATGTCTGCAGGCTATAGGGCAAGCTTTCCCTGGCATCAAGAAGCTCAGTTTACATCTCAGTGGGAAGCTTTCAGATCAGGGCATTAGTACTTTACTGAAAGCTTGTCCACATCTGACACATTTAAAACTAGTGTCAAAAGAAGATTTTGAAAAAGACAATGATGCAAGTGAAGATGATGATAGTGATGGCAGTGACGAAGATGTTTCCATTGATGATGTTGATTATTTGGACTTTTTTGATAATGATTTGGAGTATTCTGAGAGTGATGGGGACTGGCAAACTGCTGATGAAGATGAGTCTGACCATGAAACCAAAGTTCGTGGATCTTGTTTGTTGGAGCTCAACAGAAAAAATGGAAAACTTCAGAAACTTGTATTGGAGGGGTTCTGTCGGCTCATACCTGTCTTTTTTGTGAAGCTGTTCCAAAATCAACCTGACCTGAGGGTGATCAAGTTGGCCAGGTGTCCGGTCAATGACTTTGCCATTTTCACCTTGGCAAAGAATTGTCCGCGGCTACAAACTGTAGAACTTGATGACTGTTTTGAGGTCACTTCAACTTCTCTGACTGCTCTCATCAAAGCCCTCCCCTGGCTGCATGAGCTGGAGTGTGATTCTTACAATGTTGAAAGTTTGGGCACATTTGAGGAACTGTGCCCGCCCAAGAAGAGCGTCAAAAGGGGGAAAAACAGTCTGCAGGGACAGGCAACAAATAAAGACAGCAGACTGCGCAGTTTGCATTTGGGTCCTTGCAATGATGTGGGGGTGGATGGATGGATGGCGTTGACCACAGCCTGCCCCAACCTGGTCTGGCTGACCATACGTGAGTGCTGTTCATTGGACGATGAATGCATCAGAGTAATCTTGAGGTAAGATGTAAATTTATGTATTTATATGTATGCAGTTCATTTTGACAAGTATCTTGTGAAATAGGGAACTGCTTGTTTATTTTTTAGACATCAGTCTGATTAAAAGCAGGCATGCCAGTTTTCTGCATTTCAACATCATTATCTCGTATTTTCTTTCGCCAAGAATTCTTTCTGATTTGTTTGCTAAAGAAAAAGTTAATTCAACTTCATGAATGCAGATTTTGTAACAAGAACTATTTTCTTCTCTCAGGATCAGACATGCACGCACGCACACACACACACGTGCACACACACACACACACACACACACACACACAATGGTGTTTTAGAGATAATTGCTCGTAGTCCTACCTGAAGCGGAATGCTCTGGTCATCAAAATCAGAGAGGGGAGGTAATTTTGATGCGATTTCTAGTTATCTTGTGTTGAACTGCCAAGAAATTGTGTGTTGTTATAATATAAATAAGACTAAGCTCAAGAGTAAACCTTGTGTATTCTTCTTCAAGAAGATTGCAATCAGCTGTGAATTGTGAACTTCACTGTACAATGTCAGACTTAATGTCACAGTCTGAATATTTATCAAAAAAAAAAAAAAAAAAAAAAAAAAGGGGGGGGGGGGGGGGTTGTCATTAATGACAATTGATTTTAATTGATTTTAGATATTGTTTATGTGCCAGTATCCATTGCGCTTTTTTTTTTTTTTTTTTTTAAGTGAGGACAAGTTTTGTTCACAAAGATGAAATATGGCTACTTTGGTAGGATTGAAAATGTACACAAATGTGGCACCCAAGCTGAATCTCTGAAAACAAATTGATTTTAGTGTCCATCAAGGCATCCAGCCAAGTTTCACAGGTGAGTTAGGTTATGTAATGTATGACATGTTTAAAGTGATTCTGGTTTAACCCAAAGTGACCTAAAAGTATTTAAAAAAAAATTTTTTTTTTCTTCCTGTGTATAGAGTCTGAATAAGGCTCAGGCATTTTTCTTTTTCTCCTCTTAAAGCTCTAGCTGGTATTTTTTTTATGCACTTCATTTCCCATGTGGTTTGTTGAGGAGTTCTACTAATACTGTAATAGCTCCTAAGTTAGCTGCAGAGGAATCACTTTGTTTAGAGGGATAAATTTTCTCTTCAACAGTGCAAAAAGGAAGTGACTCTTTCCATTAGATTCACTTTCACAATCAGACATGATTCACACAGGGTTTTAAAAGTCTTGCAGTGGAAGAATAAACACAATACGGCAATGGGATGGGAAATTCTTCTTGAAAGCAAGTCACCAGAGAAGAAAGTAATAGAATTAAAAGCACAAGTGCGCGCCTGGTGTGATAGAGTAAGCGGGCAAGCAATACCTAGCAGTAGGAATTTGATGCTTATTACCCAGGTGCTCTCAGCACCAGTTTCAGTGGAAAAGTAAGTTGGAATACTAACTTTACCAAAACCAGGAAAAGATCAGCTGAATGGCTACCGTATACTCGCTATGCAAAATATACTAGGAAAGCTCATGGAGCAAATCATAGCAAGAAAACTCACAAGAGACCTTGAAAGTCGATAAACACGCCAAATCAAGGAGACCACTGAACAGGTAAAAGTACATGGGGAAATGCGTCCACGTTTGCCAATGAAGTATACAAAGGATTTTAAAGAAGGGAAGAAACTGGCAGTTGCAGTAGATCTGAGAGATGCATACAACAAAGTCCAGTTCTTGTTCGAGTCTTAGATGAGGAATAGAGCCACTCCTCAACTATAATGGAGTCAGCAGGACATTTACATGATGGACTGCAGCAGCAGTATAGGAGGGAATCTTCATCCTACAATTTGGAGACTGGAAGTGTGAACCTCATAAACTTTCTAGGGGTTTACTGCAAGGTTCTCCTCTCTCCCCAGTTTTATACAATGTTTACACTAAAGGCCTTGCAGACTTAATTATAGAAAGGAAACTGCTTGGGTGTTGATACTAGCAGATGACGGTCTGATCTACAAAACATCAAAGACTACCCAAGAAAGAATGAAAGCAGTTCAGCAGCAGTTGAACAATATTGCTCAGTGGTGTCAAGAAGCTGATTAGTCCAACCCTACAAAAAACCAGACATTGGTCTGTGCTCTCAACAACAAGACATCAGGACAATTACCCTTAGCAGTTTCCTTCAGTGGAATACCAATTGAATCAACTTACAGCCTATGCTGTTTGGTTATAGGCTTTGGCAGAATGCTGACCTTTAGAAAGCATGTTGAGAATATTGTTCTTAAATGCAAAAAGGGCCTGTCTGCCATGAAAGCGGTGGCAGCTAAAGGTATTGAACAGTGCCATCACTACCAACTGTATCACACAGTTGTACTCCGTGTGATTGACTTATGGATTAGGGCTTACAACATTGTCCAAGGACAATCTTCTTATAACTTCTTAAATTAGAAAGAATTCAAAATGAAGCAATGAGATTGATCCTGGGAAGTGCGAAGGATACACCAGTGTGAAACTATGCTATAATGCTTGCCTTCCTTCAATGCAGGCAAGACACAATCTAGAACAGGTGAAGGCATATTTCAGAACACATGAAAATCCCGAGATCCCACTTCATGCGGCAATCAAGGAAACAAGGCGCTCGCCTAGGGCATGGAAAATCATGGATGGGACAGGCGGAAGACGATATACTGCTTGTTTGCCAGCTAGCGGAACTCAAAGAAACGAGAAGTGGGAAAAGTATCCTGACCACTTCAAACAACTCTACCAAATTGCCATCGCTTCAGAACTTGGAAGACATTGTTGAGAATGTCCAGAACCTCGCCAGAAGGCAAAACCAACCCAGAAATTCAGATGCAGGTAGAAAACCTTAGCACAGAAAAAGATATTGTTATATACTCTGATGGTTCCGTCACCAAAGGTAAGTCAGGCTGGAGATACATTGTGAAGCAAAATGGTGGAAAACTCAACAAGCCATAACATTGACGGACTCCATGAACCTACTTCAAAAAGTGGAGAGTGGAATGGGAAGCCCTGTTCAGCATGAAGTAGTGTGCAACCCTCCATTGGACTGGAGAGACTCGTATGGATACTGCCTTGGACATACTGGCTGGCAAGGCAACAGTAAGAACTGGGTTACAGCTTGGCCAATCTGATGTGATAAGAATTCTAAAGAATCGCCTAAATAAATGAGCAAAGCTACTACACCATAAGCTATCTTTCAGACAGACACACGCATACACTTATGCACACATATGCACTTGTGCGCATGCACACACTCACACTCACACAAGCGCACATACATGCACACACAGGCGCGCATGCGTGCATGCGCACGCACACGCGCGCACACACACTCACACACACACACACACACACACACACACACACACACACACACACACACACACACACAAGCCCATGCATATTTGCCCGTTATATGCAGGCACACACACATATATATGTACACACATGCCTGTGCAGATGCGAGTGTGCACGAGCATGCTCACACAAGTTCACAGATCACACGCATGCATACACATGCACATCTGCACACACAGTCCTACGCAAACACCATACACACACGCACATGCACTCGCGCACCGCACACACTGGCACACACATGGGCCCGTGCCCACACATCCATGCACACACATATAAATATACACCAACATGTGTACACTTTCTTTCTTAGTCATTAATTCATTTATCCATCAGCTGTAAATCATGCACAGTGTGGTCCTGAAACTTAACAGATGTGATGTAGCATATATGGACTAGTCCAGATGCCGTGATACCCCCTTGATGAAACTGAAACTGAAACTTCAGCATTGGGAGGGGTGGAAGGAGGATTGATGGGAGTCTGTTTATGTTGAAAAACACATATATGCCTTGAAGCATGCATGCTTCAAATTTCTAGCTGCTGTTTTTGACTGGAACTTTATAAAATGTAATGCTTTAATAGACAAAAAGAGTTCAGAACAAGGTGTCTTACATGGTGGCAGGCCATGAAAGGAACTTTGGTTTTTCAGCAGACTCATTTTTACCCTGCCCATGTACTCTTTGAAAATGACAGATTCTCTCTGTGTGCAGGAACTGTATCCATTTAACCCATCTCTCCCTGGAGACGATGTTGGCATGGGATGACGAGATCAACTTGACGGACACCAGCTTGCATTACATTCAGACCCTGGGCTCTCAACTGGAATGGGTGGACCTGCACGCTTGCCGTGCTTTCACCAGCGCCGCTTTGGCCAAGACTGTGGTGCACTCATGCAGTTTGGTTGATCTCATGGTCTTCACTTCAGTGGGTCGTAGATACACCATCCAGCACCTCAGTGACTTGAAAAAGAGCCTGCAGCTACAGATGAGAAAACTCGGAGGTGAGGGTAAGTGTGTAATCACTGTGAAGGCTGATCCAGTGGACGAGGAAGATCTGGAAGAGAGAAACTTGGATATTCACATCCGTCGGCTGAGATCAGGCCCCGGAGTGAAAAACCAGTTGCAGTGGCTGGACGACCCTGTAGTGATTTGTGATTAGCATGTGCTGAAATTGTTTGACAGTTACCTGTCTTGCATGAGTGTATTGCCTGAGTATTTTGCTTTGTTTGTTATCTTTGTTCAAGATTTCATGAATCATTGCTTTGCACAAAACTTCCTGTTGAGCAGAGATCTTTTTTCTTTCTTTGTGTGTGTTAATTTGCCGTGATGTTCATGCTGAGTCCTTCACCCTGATAAGTGAGCTCACATGTCAAAATCAGAATTACCTTTGTTCTGCCATCTTGTGTTGGGAAAGGGCAGCCTCAGACCTGTCCCAGAGTTACAGGTGTGAAAATGTTTGGGCCTAAACTGATGTAGTGTTGTTTCATTGCTGTCAGGATTGAGAGATGAATCTCATACCTGTCCCAGAGTTACAGGTATGAAAATGTTTGGGCCTGAATGGATGTAGTGTTGTTTCATTGCTGTCAGGATTGAGAGATGAATCGCAGACCTGTCCCAAAGTTCCTGTGAAAATGTTTGGCCCTACACTGATGTAGTGTTGTCTCATTGCCGACAGGATCATGAGGATGGTTTGATAAACATCAGACCTGTCCCAAAGTTACTGTGAAAATATCCTGGTGCTGTCAGGATGGTTTGATAAACATCAGACCTGTCCCAAAGTTACTGTGAAAATGTCTCGGCCTAAACTGACAATAATGTTGTCTCACTGCTGTCAGGATGGTTTGATAAACATCAGACCTGTCCCAAAGTTATCTGTGAAAATGTCTTGGTGCTGTCAGGATGGTTTCATAAACATCAGACCTGTCCCAAAGTTATCTGTGAAAATGTCTTGGTGCTGTCAGGATGGTTTCATAAACATCAGACCTGTCCCAAAGTTATCTGTGAAAATGTCTTGGTGCTGCCAGGATGGTTTGATAAACATCAGACCTGTCCCAAAGTTACCTGTGAAAATGTCTCAGCCAAAGCTGATGTCATGTTATTTCATTGCTGTCAGGATGGGTGGATGGCTGACTAAATGGGCAAAGCATTGTTCTCTGCAGCTTAGGGTCTTCGATGTGATTCTTGCTTGAGACAGACAGACTAGAGGATTTTTTCTGTTCCAAGTCCTCATCAAAATTTAACATCTATAACTTGGTATAAGACCTTCAAATGAGACCATAAATTGAAGTTCTGTGCATAGATACATGAAATTGAAACAAAGAAAAGCCCCAACTTGTGTGCACGTTAAAACCCTCTTCATCCCCCCTGATCAGGGGGCCTGATTGGTCAAGATAGCAAGGCACCAGCAGACGTCTGTTTCAAAGTCTGGGGTTGGATTCCCACTAGAGATGGCCAAGTTAGAAAAGGGTTTTTCCTTCAGAGTCCAGTGTCCTCCCCCTCCTTCACTGAGGTCTCATGTGTGAAAGCATGTAAAGAAATTTTGCATACATGTTAAATCTCATTTCAATTTTTGGAGAAGTGTATGCCATCTTGTGCCATTGGGATGGATGACACAAAACGAAAACATGTGCACACTGGTGTTGTGCTTAAACACCATCTCCGAAGAAAGCACGCAGCTAGCTACTTTATGGTGGGATTTACCTTCACAGCATGTTGCTCTTGACTACACACTCCCAACAATACCACTCCCAAAGTAACCACACATTTTACATAGTCTTTACTATGTTTACCCATCTTCTGATGAAAAGGGTTGTACAGGACCCATTCATGTCAAAGGGTTTTGAGGAGTTTATATTTCAGCCAAGGATGTTGGTCCACTAGGATCCATGCTTGATATGTGCTGTAGCGTAGAGTTGAGTTCAACATTCTGTAGGCCAGAGGCCCTTAAGGACATGCAGTTCCAGACTGAAGTAAGTAGTTTGGTAGCAGAATGTATGGTTGTTGGGAGGAGTCTTGTGCATGGTTATGATAGATGCTAGCTGTCCTGTCTTGTTCTAATTTTTAACCCAGACTGGAGTCTTGGTCCTCTTCTTTCTTCGTGCTTAGCTGGTGTCCAGTACTTGGTTCTGGTTCTTTGAGAACTGGTGTCCACTGTATGGAGTTGGTCGTCCAACTGTGGGCCTTGGTACTATTCGTCTCTACCCACCCACCCCCTCCCCCAAAAAGGCTGTTTTCAGGGCTACCACGTAGCCTTCATGCATGGGTGGCGAGGGTCCAGTGCTGCACGAGGCCACCTAACAGAGGGAGCAAGGCGAAATCGCTGGAGTGCTGTACAATTCCCCCCAATGGTCCTCGCTGACTGTAGCCAAGAAGGTAGTATTTCAGCTCTGTCCTGGGATGGGAGCCCACCATGGGACCCCTAAACATGGTTTGCCAGGGCATGGTTATCGTAGTCGTGCAGCGCTCCATGGCCAACTGCCCCACATCTCAAGGAGCCATCCCCCAGCGACATAGGCTAGACCTGCTGTCACTCATAGTGGCTGGAAGGTTGACTGCACCCCCTGGTGCCTACCTTTGCAATTGCATCAGCATTCTTCAGAGAGGTCTGCTACCTCTCCTTCAGCATGCCCTGCATGAGTGAGTGCTGCTGTGTCTGATCATTTGTCTGTGTTAAGTATGGGTCCTCCAAGACCTGCATCATGTATACAGGTCTAAGTGATGTAAATGATTTTTTTTTTCTTTAGATCAACAGACAACAAAATTTGCTGACATAGGGTGAATTATGTTGTTGAAAGATTCCTAAACATTCATTAGAATATTTCTTATGATGAATTATGTTTTTGAAAGATACCTTAACATTCATTAAAATATTTCTGATGATGTTAGGGATATAAACACTTTTTTGTGTATCTGGAAACTGGAGTACAGAGCAAGCACGGTGAAAGTTAAAAAGAACAGTGCATGTGCATAAATCTCACCAAAAGTGTAGCTCAGAGTTCTAGCCAAGAAACAGAAAGCCTCACCCACCCCTCATCCCACTATCCTCCCTCAAAAATGCATGCTGGTGTCATTTTTAGATACAGTACCAGGAGGAATGTTGCTACCTATCATATTGAAATTACAAATAGTCACATAGTCTCACCAATAGCAACCCTAAGGGTAATACTTTGAGATGTGCTGTGACGAAGCAATGAAAGGCATGATGTGAGTTACAGTAGAGGCTGCCACTTCAAGCACTAAACACACAGTAATGTTTCCAGAATCTATTGTTCAGTGCTAGCAACACCCACACGGTCTTTACTGGTGGTGTGGAGGCCTCTGCAATAACTTAGTAACATCATCGTTTTCATATCTATAATCTATAACAGCTGTTTGTGGCCATTCACCTCGCTCAAAGTCAAAACTTGCCCATTGGCAGTCTATGCTCAGCTCACAGCCTTAGATAATTTAATTTTAGCTTAGAAACAAAGTTGCTGGCAAAATAAAAGGAGATACTGTCAGCAGATTTAGATAGATAGCTTAATTTTTCTGGATAATAATGATGTTTGACCAGTTCACATTTAAAACTAGTAAAAGAAAAAGGGTCTTCAGTTGGCTATAATAAGGAACAAGACGCTTTGCAGATTTCAAGCATAAAGAAACACTTTCTCTTGTAACTGGCTGTTATCCCTCTACAAGTCCGTAGTTCACAGATTTGAAAGAAATTTTATTTGTAAATTATATATGTAAAATGAAGCGCAAATACCAAAAGAACTTTTGTGTTACAATGGTTGGTGACTTAGTTCCCTTGACAGGTTTCTGTCAAATCAATTTAATTCAATTACTTGATTTGGGAAGGGGGGGTGGGGGGCTGACTTCTATAGGAATATTTCCAGCAGATCTGAGACTGACTGAGCTTATTCAGTTCTTTTACTTTTTTGAAGCCTTGAAAGCCATCTTGATAAAGAGCAGCATGAATCAGCTAAGTTTTTTTTATGTGTGTAAATCAACAGCTCAGATGTATCTGAATATCTTGCAAGTCCCCCTGCTATAAGATGGACACCTTTTGTTTGTTTTGGTTAAAGCTATATCATTGAGGAGGAGGGAGTGATGCGATAGATAACTCGCCTCATCATCCTGGCATCTGAACAGAGTTATAATCCCATCCTACTATGAATGCTTCTGCAGTCGTTCTGACCTCAGTTTAAGACATGCTTTAAAAACTATTGGGACTTTGTCAGATCTGCTCCATCACTCCAGATGAATCACTATCAGTACATGTAAAATTTCACACTTGAAAATAAGTACCAAAAAATGGCTTTGCAAGTGTTGCAGAAATGACCCCTGCTTTTAAATTTTTGTTGTTGAATTGTGATGCACTGTTTGCTGTAATTTAGTGTAAAATATCTGATCAAGTAATGAACACATACCTAATACTGATATGATTGTATTAGTGTATCCTTCCCTAGAGCTGGTGCAGCATTGAATGTGTCAGGTGGTGGGATTGATTTCTAACTTTCATATACTGTGATCTTTTTATTTCAGCCACTAAAAAGCTGAATGCAAGATTAGTATCTGTTCAGGTGGATGGTGATATTAACGTTCCATCAGCTGTAGGCTTTTAAGGACACACTGTATTTTGCGGCTGCAACGTTAATGATTCTTGGCCACTAGGATGCAGCACAGTGTCGCAACTTTAGGGCACTGTGGATGGTGTAGTGCAGTGGCTCCGTTTATAAATGTCTAAGGGCTATTATATTTTTGTGACTGTGTTAAAATGGTTCTTTAGACACCAACCACCATTCCCCACTCTCCACCTTTTCTTTCAAAGAAATAAAACAAAAGAGTGAGTAAGGAAACAAAATTCTTATTGAATCAAAAGAGTGTTTGTGGTGATGATGATGGATTAAATAATGCACAACACAATACTCTACGGGGACTAGACACCACGCATACAAACGTATAATATATACTACTTAGTGAGTGACGTCTTCTTCTCTTTAACTTGTAGCGTTCAGAGGATTGACAAGTGTCACAGGATTCACAACGTCACAGATGATGACAGTAACGTTCACAAGCGTTGAAATGATGGCACATAGATCTTGAAGACAATGGTAAGACAGAATATATAAACCGTCCTAAAAGAATGTCCCTCCACAGAGCTCGAAGATACAGCACAAACACTTGAAGAACTCAAAACCCAATATTGATAGTCTGGCACAAATCCAGAATAGAATAGACACTGACACAAGGAATAAAGCGTAGTTAAAAACAGTCTTGCACAAGAAAACTTGGTCAGCTTCACTTGTCAGATGTATAGGATGATGATTCAAGTAGGATATGAAGACAACTTGTTGCACAATGTCCAAAATCAAATTAGGTGGGCTGCAGCCGAGACATGACAACTTAATCAATGTGAATCCACGAATACAGTAGGTAAATGGCACAAACAGAATAGGCTTCTACTCTGTGTCAGCGTAGTGATGTTGTAGACGAAACTCACATCCAATCGTATGTCTCCAGCAAAAGCAAATCCATAAAAAAAACTGATATGACATGAAAACTCTGGCTAATATTTCCTGCTTGAGTTTGACGTCCGTCGGTTGGAGATACTTCGTAGATCGTGAGAATGAAGAGGATGATCAATTAGGAAAATACGTAGATCGTAATAGCAGCAAGGGCAAAAAGCAAAACCAAACCTCAGACATCCTGCGATGTCCCAAAAGAATATTTGCAACAGCGTTGAAAACACTGTCTTGCTCTCAGAAACTATTATGGAGGACTGTTAGATATCACTATGTAGTGTTATTTCATCCCCTGGCAACCAAACAACTGTAATACTGAGACTGTAGTGGGGCATGGCGATCTATAAAATAATAAAGTAGCATTATTTGAAATATTCAACATTATGTTTTATATGGTGGTACAAACACGGCATTGCGTCCCGTAAAGAAAATAGATACGGCATATTTTATAGCGTGGAGAGCGCTCAGACAAAGTAAGTTAGTTATGTAGTATTCTGAAACAACATGATGTCTTCAAAACATGCATGTCATAAGTCTGTGACACACAGTGTCACCTGTCTGGCTCTGAGGCAGAAAGGTAGAATTTCTGCAGACATGGGTCCTGTCCTTTGCCAGTTATTGGACGTATGGTCAGAATTTCTTGTGATCTCAGGTCCATGCCTTAGGTTTTCCGATATCTGTTGTCAGTTGTCAAAAGCTGGTTTGATCGTTGTACAAACTTCTGCAAGATATTCGATTTCTGGCAGTATAGACACAAATCTTCTTCATCAGCTATACATTCAATACCACACGCACGCACACACACACACACACACACACACACACACACACACACACACACACACACACACACACACACATTAAATGTGCGCTTCATTATTTACAGTTTGGATGGATTTGTTGGCACTTTGGGATTCCAGAGATGAGCTGTGTGATAAACGATGGAGGTAGTTTTCTTGACTCTTGCAGACAGTAAAATTAAGGCTTAATGGTTGTCAGTAGTAAGTATTCGGCAGAGCTTGCTGTATGCTGAGCAATTTCCATGACGGTCATTGATAGCTCAGATCATTCTCAGGTACAAAATATCTTGCTGGTTTTTGTCAAGAAAAAAAGCAAAGAAAAATTTTGAAGCCCTCCCCGTCACCTTCCCTCCCTCGAAACATAAATGAATCTGATGGTTATGTGAACAGGTCAGTGCAGTTATCTGTGGATTAAATCACGCGCCAGTGTGAACTATCAATGGACAACAGTGGTAAGAAACTTGCCATTGTGCCAGTTGTGTACTAAAACTTGTTAGAGAACCCAGAGCAAAGCAAAACACTTCATCTGTTTGTACAACAGGGATAAGGTGTGTTTTAATACTTTTATTGTTTGTCGTTGCAACGTTTTATTATATATCCATTAAGTTTTGATAAGTACCTTAGCATAATTCCTTGAATATGATGAGCTCATACAGAGTCGTGTGCTCTTTTCCCAGGACGTTTCTCATACTGGTTTGACTGATTTTTGAAATATGTGCTGTCAACTCAGCATTTTCCATGCTAAGATTTATCAACTGCTTGGTAAGCTGAAAAAAAATTGCATTGCTGCTTAGCTTTGGCTTTATTACTCATGGGGTGTATAATTAGATTTGTACTATGATAGTGGAGTATAGCTCATAGACAGTGTTTTGATGCACTTGTGTATTTCATTTGATCTGCTAAATACACCAGAGAAAAATACACAATTAGCATTGCTGTCTTTGATCTACTTTAACTAAATTAAGGAGGGGGGAGATTGTGTGTGTGTGTTTTTCTTTATTATTGTGTTTGAAGTGTAATCTGGATATGATTTTATTAAGACATTGTATTCCATAATTACAAACCAAACAATTAGCCAGCATCAAAAGATAACTATCCACATTTATTTGTCAAAACTGATACCTGTTGGCTGTTGACAAGTTTCAGAATAGCCAAGTTTGTGCATGGCAAGAAGAGTACTGAATGACAATAATTGTGGTGCTTTTGTTACAATGGAATATAATGTTTAAAGTCCTTATGTGTGTAGCGAGATGTCTTGGACTTGCTCAGTGGATAGGCTGACTTTCAAGACTGACATCATCATAGCTTCAACTGTTGAAGTCATAGTAATTGTCAGTAAGTTTGAACTTCATATCAGATTGTTAGTTTCTTCGATACCTATTGCTGGTTTTGTTGTGTCTTGGTTGTTAGGTGGTTTTGCTGTGGGTTTTTTTTCATGGGTGGGGGTGGAGGGCGAGGGGTGGTTAAAAAGAAAAGCTGATAAGGGAGAAAGGATGATAAAAAGTTGATTGGTTGCAGATCCATATGCTCTGATCTCGTTACAGTAATTCTCTTTGTATCTGCACCAGGTGGGTTTCCTTTGATGACATGGTGGGGCATCAGTGGATGGCAGTCACTGTGATCACGGAAGGTAGTTCGCTCTTGTCCTCAAATATTCTGCCCATTGTGCTTACCAGTTTCGCTTTTCTCTAATGTTGGCTTCTGTACATTGTCGTTAACCCTCTCAGTGCCCACAGATCATCCAAGTGATGTCCTTTCCCTGTGGCAGTGCTCAGGGCTCTTTCAGTACAAAGAGTTCTTCCAACTTCTGGAAGTTCTGTGTCAGTAACTTCCTCTGCTTTTTTTTTTTTTTTTTTCTTTTCTTTCTGCACTGTCATCTGTTTAAAGTGTTTTTCTGCCCTTGTGGTGAATTCTCCTTGTTTTTGTCGTGGAAACTCTTTTAAATCTTTTTTTCTATTACAGCAGTGTCAGCTTTTTTTATTTGTTTTCTGGCATGTAGGTGGTGAAAATTGCACATGGTGTCCTGTGTGGAAACTGGCTGTCGTTTCTGCCATGTTTGTCTGTATGGCTTCTTTGTGCTGAGGAAAATTGGGGGGAATGCCCGGTGCTCTCTGTACAGCCTGTTTGTATTCATTGTAAGGTGCCTATAGTTCAGCTTCCTTGACATAACTGTGTATGTTTTTTTGTTTGTTTTCCAGGAAACATTTTTTCGATGGTCTGATCTGTGGTTGTAACAAGCAATTTTTTTGTGTGTGTGCGAGTTTAACATCCCTGAAAGGCTGTTTATGGTTAGCTGGGTTATAATGATTAAAACTTCAAAACTTGAAGAGATGTCCAATGGATACAGTCATGTATAGAGATGTGCTTGAGTCCTCATGTGGAGATTTTGTTGTTGTTGAATTTTTAGTCTCTAGTCTAAACTTTGTGATATTAATACAGGAAACTGGGAAGACGGCAGAAGAGTTGGAAAGGGAAGCAAAGCTTGTAAGGTTAAGCTTGTTCGCAAAAAAATCTGTTGCATTCATTTCCCTTTGTTGAATCAGTAATGGTCTGGAGAGAATTTAAAGAACAAGAACTGGTATTTTTCTGGTTTAGATGACAAGTATGGACAGAAATATCAGCCTGTGGTACTGTGTGTCGATTTGATTTTTGGTCCACCAGATCTTGGCAGTAGGAAAGTGGACCATATGTAGCACTAGACTTGTTTCTCTGACCAGGCTGCTGGTTCTGTTTGACACATTTGCCCATGCTGAGTTTACTGCACTGGTTTTCAAAACTTTTTGCACTGTCACTGAATATGAATGTTGAGCCAGATGCAAAAAGGATGAAACATGACCCTAAATGATCACAGCTGCTGGAGCATACTGTTTGAAGTATTTCCTTTCTGCATGTGAAATTGCCTGTTTATGAATATGGATGTTGTTAATGGAGCAGTATGAAGTGAGGATGATCTGTTGACTGACTGACTTGATTATATTGAATGATTTGCTGGTCTCAAGAATAGCAGTGTATGTCTGGTTGTTGGTCTTGGTGCTGTTTATCCAATTTGCATCGCAACCTACCAATTTTTTTTTTCTCAGTGTTTCACAGTTGACCTCAACAAAGTTACAGCCCTGTTATGGCTATTTGAGGTCTGTTGGGCTATAAGCAGCATAATTAAGAAAGAAAAAAAAAAGGAGGGGTGGGGGGGGGGAGCAAAACTATAACTACAGTATTTTATCACAACTACTTTTTCTTTCATTTTTAAAAGAGAGACAGGGGTGAGGGTAAGGAACCAGAAATTGAGGGAAGAAAGGTGTTCTGAATGCAGCATTATGTGTATATGAGTTATGTCTGCTGCCACGGCTTTAGTGGTTGTGTCTGCTGCCCTATGCTGCAGTGACCCAAACCACAGTGCTCTCCTCTTTCAACCCTGCCCCCAACTGAAGGACTGGTTTTGCCTCCTGTGGACTGGTAGCTGTGTGTTGTTCTCCACCTGTAAAAGTTAAATAAAGAATGATCAGCACTTTATCCATTAATGATTTCTTTCTTTCTTTACGCAGGGAGCTGTCACTTTTCAAGTCTCTTGCTGATGGGGAATGCAGAATTTTATTTCTGATGGTGTTGCAATGATTTTGTTCAGGGGGTTGTTTACGTACTTTAACATGTTGTTGTAACAAGTGTTTGGTTTCCTATTTTGCATTTGATTCTAGAACATGGGCTGATCCTAGTCAGATACTGTTTGTATACCTGTTTGTTAAAGTGTTTGTTTGTTAGTCATATTTCTTTTAATTTAACTGTTAATTTCAGGTTGAAACTTGGTGTTTGAAACAGTAAGTGGTGTGGATATGTGCATACAGCATGTGAATTGTTATGGATAGTGTGATTGATACGAAGGTTTAGAAATGGCAGATATTTGTACTGTGTTTGTTGATGGTAACAAGGTGCAGTGCTTAGTCAACGGTGTTGCTGGTTGGAGCTAATGGATTCCACTCTGATCACAGGCACTTGTTTTCATCTTATCCCTGGCTGGCTCCTGTCCAGAAATGAATGCGCTGTAGTCTCAGAGGGGAGGACTGGAACCACACTGTCCACTTCCATCCTCTGAATGGATGAGTCTGGTAGTGTTACTCAGATTTTCAGACCAACACTGCAGGTGTCTGGATCTCTCAGGCCTGGTTTAGGCCAGGATGTATTATGAATTTAAGAAATGGGAGTGTAGACACTGGAGTACACTCCTGTCATGTCGTCTTGGAGCAGGCTGACACTCCACACTATTATTATTGATCGTTTAGAAATGAAAGGAAGGAAAAAAGTATTAAATTCTGTAACACTTCATGCCCTGCCATCGTGGTGGTTTAGTATTTTTTGTTAGAAAGATGTCTGCATTCATATGCCAGTTCACAATGAATACTGTTAAATGGACTTGGTGGTGCTCCCAGGAGGAAGACACTAGACTCGGTGGTGCCTTTGATGGGTAGTGACATGGTATCAACTGCTCCCTGTGGACTGCATTGCTGGGGCAGGACCATCCTGGGTGTAGCTGTGGTGTAGGGAGGAGTCTGAGCCAGTGCCACAGGAGTGATACCCAGAGAGGGGGTATGGAGGGACTGCAAACAGGGAGGGAGGGGGGGTTATTCATTGATTTTTACATCTATCACCAGCCTTTTGAATGTGATTGGAATCTTTGTGCGTGGAATCTTTGTTTTCTGATATACGTGGGTTCGTGTTTTCCAAATATATCACAGTATCATGATTTTCTTGCATGGCGTTTCCTTTTTACTGTCAACCTCAGCTTCCTTTCACTTTCGATTGTTTTGAGATTACAGCACATCATCCCCTTCATGTAGCTCTCAACATGAACATCACCTTCTGGGAAACTGTGTAGGAAATGAACTCTCTCTGCTTTCTCTCTGTTCGGCCTGTTTATCCCCTTCTATGTCTGTTCCAGTATTTTCCACTTTACTGATTTATTCACTGTTGTAATGTTTTCTGCCTGATCAGTGCATTCACTTTGATATTTCACATTGCCGCAGTTCTCTTTTCAGCTTCAGTTTAGGTACAGTGTCATTTCGAAAAAAGAAAAAAAAAAATCGGGGCCATTTTGTTGTGGGTGGACTGATTTAAAATTTGTTAACCTTGGCTGCAAGCTGCTGAGTGCAAATGCCAACGTCTTATTTCATAGCAACTGATGTGAAGTTCATATAATCTTTTAAATCTTATATCCCTCAGATAAATGCTGACTGATGATGTCACTGCCATGATATGGCCCTTTGCTGTCGGCTAAGCTATAAACATGAATTGGTGACCAAGCACGACCATCATGGCAGGGAATGCATGGCGGCTGGTAAATGCTCTGCTGAGGTGCATGCGTGTGGGAAAGGCATGGAGCACTCATGGCCCACACACAATGTGGCAAACTAGTCGTGCTAAGCTGGCAGTGCATTTTCACCCTAAAAATGGCAATTCATTCTGTCCACATCATTGTGAGTAGATAATGCAAGGTAGTCACTGTACAGTAGAGAACAGTGTAGAGGAGTGAGGCAGTTTCTACAGCCTCCTTGTTTCAGTATGGAGGAATGAGGCGATTTATTCAGCCCCTCCCTTCAATTTTTATTTTCTTAGTTTCTGTACAACTTTTAACGGCAGTAGTGGTGTCCGTGTCAATTTTCACCAAATACAGCAAAGCCCAGGCAGTTTTCACCAGCTTTTTTGATAGCCCGTAGCCATTCCACCAGCTATCTGTCTCTCTATAGTCACTTTCCACCAACTTTCTCACAGTCTACAATCATTGTTCATCCACTTTCTCTCAGCTGATGAACATTTTCACCAACTTTCACAGAACCCAACAATGTTTCACATACTTTCACAGTCTGGCATTTTTTCACCAAATCTATGATAATTTTCTTCACCTGTCTTCATAGAGCCTGGCCATTTTCACCCATTTTTACAGAGCCCATGGACACTTTACAGCAACTTTGTTTTCACCCACGTTCTCATACCCTATAGTTAAATTCCACCAACTTTCACAAAGTCAATAGTAATTTTTTCACAGATTTCGCAGAGCTCAATTACTTTTTCACCAACTTTTAGTTGGAATAAGAGGTGATCAGATTTTCCTGCACAGTGATCAAATGGAATTAAGCAGAAGTTCAGTAACGTTCATTCTTTACCCATGGCAAAGGTCTTCTGTCACACCACAGCAAAGGAAATCAAGGGAAAGAATGAAGTTCCCCAAAATGAAAAAAAACACTTAAAAGTATCATCATACAATATATTCCATTTGCTACTATTATCAAAATGATTATACATTACATTATAGTTACTAGTATTATTGAAACTATTGTACATTATATTTACTACTATTATTAAAATTGTTACACATTATCTATTATTTACAATTATTAACATTATTATACATTATAATATTTCCAACATTTCAGCCTGCCACTTTTCTAGTCTCCTATATCATCACTACTATTATCATACGGTCACAGTCATGATCATTGTTATAGCTCTTAATTATCGTGAACTTGCGAATGAAGATAGGTGACGCAGGTGCAACACTCACACTTCAGAGATCATGCACACTAATATCAAGTAGAATCTAGATCTAACATATGATCAACATAAAGGAGGGGAGGTTGTCCGATGTTGTAACTTTTAGCCTACGGCGCACACGGCTCCATACGCTACTCAAAGCTCTGCTGCCTACGGCACGCACGGTGCCATGCATTGACTGAAAGCTCTGTTGTCTACGGAACGCATGGGTCCGTGCATTCTTATTTCAAAAAATCCTACTATTCAAACTGTAACAGTCTAAGAGAAGTAACTCCCGCCAGAAGTTAGTAGAGGGTTCCTGGTAGCCTGACATGCCCAAGTTCTTAAATTCAAGCAAAGTTCACCTTCGCTATCTGCGGCTGAGACAAAGAAACCCTTGCTGGGTTTTTCCAACTTGGAACTGACCACATTTCTGGCACAGGCCTTTCGTCTGCTAGAGTCTAGTAAAAGTGCCAGCTCAGCACAGTTACTCTTTTAATGTATTCAAGGCGGTTCCGATAATGGAGAGTCGATTGACAGTAGAGATGATAGGAAAGATGAGGGATGTCTATTTGAAGATGTTCTTGATTATAATGACAAATCAACCGATTCGACTGATTCAGTAATACACACACAGGTGCTTGACTCGCAAAATCTCTGTGGCCCAAATTCTGTGAAATTGTTTGAAAATGGATAATAACTGATAGCGAAAAGTATCATAACCATAACTGTATTAGGTGAGTGCTTTTTTGTATCAATTTGTCTGCATGCCATTACTAAACATTGATTGTCAAACTCTGCACTTGTTTTTATTTCTGTGTTTTGGTCTCAATGCAGGATCTCTTAGAGTTTTGAAAGTACATTCATCTAAGAGTCCTTGATTTCTTCTTTTCGGACATACCAAACATGACGTTAACACAGACCAAACATAACATGTAAAATAAATTCCAAAAATGCCAAAATCGCTACATAGGCGGGGGGTTTAGCATGAGTGGTTGTGTGCAGGAGGGGAGGGGGGGGGGGGACTCATGCTGCACGCATACGCAGGGATAGTGTTAAGATTACCCTCTTCAAGACCTGCAAACCAGGCCATTAAATGGACCCCAGCAGGCCAGAGAAAAAGAGGATGAATCAGGATGAGCTGGCGACTCGTTGACAGAGGATGGAGTGACACTACCAAACTGGCTGAGGACCATGCACAGTGGAGCGCCTTGACTGCCTCATGCGTCGCAAGACACTGGAGCATCAAAGTCTAAGTAAGTGAGCTTGCAGAGATAATGAGTTTGACTTTTTTTGTGATGTCTCTTCTGATTGGTTTTAAAATTTCATGGGAAATGTGCGCAGTGTCAATTTCCGGCAGAAGGTTGTTTTACAGAACCCCGGCGAACCCAAGTTATGTAGGCAAACCCAAGTAAAAGTATAATGTTTTGATGTTTCAATCAATGCATTAAATGAAAATTAAAGCTTCTCCAGCTCAGGACAGAAGAGGTAACAGTTTACAGATTTATTCTTGAATAACACTGACAGCTTTCTCACCTTGCTACCTGCATGACCAGGAGATCACACACCCTTTTGTGTTCACATAAAGTGTTAAAACAGCTTTTTTTCACATCAGTGGGATTAATATCTTATTGTAATTAACAAATTCTATAACTGAACTCAGGTGTAAGCAATGCAGATAAGTTTCTCCCTGAGCAATTCATATCCACTGAGCAGATCTTCAGCCCTACTGTAGGGTGAGATTGGTAGAAATGAGATATGTATACTCGGTTTTTGAGCAGTCCTCATATTTGCAACAAAAACTCAGTGTCACAGTGAAGTGACATGACTCTTCTGAGTTGACACTACTCACTGAATCAAGATGCCAGCTTATCCTTGTGGATGTTGTGAAGCCAACTGTGGCAGAAACGGCATTGAATGCTCTGTGTGCCTCAAGTGGATTCACAGGTATTTATCTTTTACTTTAGTTTTACTATACTTTTACTAACATAACATATATTGCACCTAATTAGTACACATATCTGTACATTTGATTAAAAAAGATAGGTTATTAATGAATTGGTATTTTGACCATTGCACAGTTAGGAGAGAGATTTGAATACTGTTTCACTAAAATTATTGTAAACATATTAATAGTTAAAAGCCATGAATAGATATATTTATTAGAATACTGTATACTAGGCACATGTATGAGGCTAAGACTATTCTATTAAATGTCTTTTTTTTCAATGACATATGTGATTGACATTTCAGACTGTGTGCCACTTGAAGCTGAGCAGCTAAGATCCTGGTCACATGAGAACCTCCACTTTGTGTGTCCCAGGTGTGCCTTCGCCAGTCAGAACTACAACTTCACAGCAGCTCTTGCAAGTTTAATATTCATTTTGATATTCATTTTAAATACACACACACACACACACACACACACACACACACACACACACACACATAATATATATATATTAGTCATAAAATAAGGAGGATACATAGACATAATGAATAATGCATATGTGCTGGTGTTTTATTTCATAGGATTCATTAGTTCCATTTCAGAAAAATGTTCCTACACAGGTTCATTTTTTATTTTTGGATGACAGTATTTTTGACATGCATAATGAAAAAATCTGAGGATAAAAATGCCCAGATGCAAAAAAAATTCCTTTCATATCCCAACACTATCTCTCGACTTATTTTTTCATTGTATTTGATATATATGTCATGTGCTATATTATGTACAGCCTAGTATTTGTTTTTGTTGTTGTTGTTGTTGTTTTTTACTTAATTTCAGGTTACCAACAACTGCCTCAAGAGGTGAGCTGCTTGATGCTGCCAGAAGTGAAAGGATGCCGCTAGACACCTACAAAAATCAGGCTGCCAGCTCCCCAGATGGACCAAGGAAATGGAACGCCTGATGCTGCTGCAACTGGTGTCCTACACAAGTTCCATCCCGTGGTTCTGCAGTCCTCTATTCCTGTTGCTGTGGAAGGTGATGGCAACTGTCTATTCTGGGCACTGTCAAGGGGTATCTATGGAAGTGAAGAACACCACCTTCACATACGTCTACTTACAGCCCTGGCGTTAGCCACACACAAGCAGTACTATGATTATTCTGACGAGTCCTACATTGACATGGTGAAAAACAGTCGTCTGCTGCATGACCTATATGATAAGCTTCTGAAAGCTACAGCCACACCTGGATCATTTGCAGAGATGATGGTGATGTTTGCTGCTAGTGCAGCTTTAGCAGTCAGCATCCAGTCATACTGCCCAACCACTGTTAAATCAGGATTCCTGTCGGACCCTCTCACAAGGGTGATCTATGGGAGAGATGTAAGAGCTGCCCAGGCTCCAGCAGTCTCACTTATGTGGACAACAATGTACATACCAGACATTGCTCAGACTGGGGAACTCTCCTCGGATCCGAGGATCCCCGAGATTTTTCAAAGTGACTTCTGAGAAAAAGAAAACGGGTCCGAAAAAAAAAAATCCGGCTGAGATAAAAAAAAAAAAATCATGAAGGACTTGATCACTCTGAGTCCATTACCGTTCCGTATCCAGTATTTCCATCATACTGTTTTCAAGGCTGTGCCGCCCGCGGTTGTGAGAGTATTTCGGCATGCTACTATTGACAAGGGGGGCACATCAATTTGTGAACGCGATTTTCGCAGCCATTTTCTGCTTGTTTCACAAGAGTCTAAGGCTTCAGAAGAGTACGATTGGCAAAATGTCATGCGTATTACGCATCGTAAATCGTGGCGAGACGTTTGACGAAGGATCAATTGATAATGAAATGAGGCAGGGAACAGTAAACAAAAAACAGTAAACAAGTAGGGTAACTTTGGCTCCCATAAGAAAACCTAACACAGAGTAACTTTTATTCAAGACTGGCACAGCCTTTTAAACTTGAATAAAGTCAGACAAATAAAAAGACGAACAATTTAATAGTGGGGGGAAAAACAAGCGCAGGCCAACAACTCAATTGTCTTCATAGTAATGACTTGGCAAAGATTTGGACTGGAGGGGGAGGGGGGGGGGGGGGGGTAAGGTTGAAGATGAAGAAAATGGGAACATGAAATTAAGAAAATATATTATAGATATGAAAACACTTCACTAGCTGCATGAGGAAACCATCATTATCTCCTTCAAAGTACTATGGACTGTGGTGTGTCTCTGTTTGACGCCAGGAGCACAGACACAACCAGCTGTGTCTCCCTGATGAGTTCCAATCCAGCGGACGAAAGGCCTAGGAGCAGGCAGTGCAAATACCTCTGTCTTTGAAGGAGATAACGATGGTTTCCTCATGCAGCCAGTGAAGTGTTTTCATATCTATAATATATTTTCTTAATTTCATGTTCCCATTTTCTTCATCTTCAACCTTACACCCCACCCCCCCTCTTCAAGTCCAAATCTTTGCCAAGTCATTACTATGATGACAGAGAAGTTGTTGGCCTGCGCTTGTTTTTTCCCCCACTATTAGCTTGTTCGTCTTTGTATTTGTCTGACTTCATTCAAGTTTAAAAGGCTGTGCCAGTCTTGAATAAAAGTTACGCAGTGTTAGGTTTTCTTATGGGAGCCAAAGGATCAATTAGCAACCTTCTTTGTCCCCTGTTGTCTTACAATGCTGTGTGAAGAGGTAGTGAGTGTTGACTATGATAAGTATAAACTGTTTCCATTTATTTGACTTTGAAAAAGTTTGAGGGTGATGCATCATTAGTAGAGAAACCACCTGCTTATGGGGCTCAGTTTGTGAAGACTGAACAGTTGAACAAGGCACTGCAGTACACATAACAAGAAAGTGGAGTGAGTGTTGACTATATACAATACTAGACTAATGCCAGTATTTGACTTTGAATAAATCTGTGGGTGATGCATCATTTAGTAGATACATACACTGAACATTACTGGGACTCAGTTCGTGAAGACTGAATTATTGAACTTTCGAAGCAAGGCACTACAGTACATCAAGAAAATAGAGAAAAGTAATTTGGGGGGGTTTTTTGGTATGATTTCTTTGCATGGTAAATAAGATGTTTTTAGTTTGGTTTCTTTGCATGCCACATGGTAATTTGCCTATCAAGAGAGGCCTTGAAAGGCTCTTCAAAAATGCTCAAATTCAATTTCAACCGGGGGGCTTTGCTCCCCAGGGCCACCCACCAGGGGCATTGCCCCTGGACCCCCCACCCCTGGGGCCTAGGTGGCCCCTGGACCCCAACCTTTTCTTCAGAGATTTTTTGGATCTCCTATTCCCCAGTCTGATTGCTGGATTCAGGCCAAAACACAACTAAGCATTATTACTTATTTCACCCACGGCAGAGACCATTGAAAATTGTGCTAAAAAATGATCAATACTGTTTGGAGTGACAGCACTAGAAGAAGACAGTCTACATTCCTTTGGAGCCACAGCCATCAGAAGAGAATGTGCTGATTGTGCACTGAAGATATGCAAAGCGTACGCTCAGAACCAGTTACGAGAAAAGGGTCACTCGAATAGAGGTTCAAGATGATGAGCTAGATCTTACAATATATGAATACAAAGGCAAGTTTCCGGGCAAGGCACCACATGGGAAGTCCAAACATCAAGGTGAATATACAAGCTGAAAGGACACATAATGGATGAAATTAAAGAGCAAGTAAAAACAAGACCCAAAGAAGTCTACAGCAAGTGTGATATCATTGATGGTCCGCAGAATGAACAAGTAAGAGATGCCAAATGCAGACAGAAAAGGAAAGACAACCCACAGTCTACTGGCCAATGTATGTTTGCTAACCAGATGAGCAGGCTGGAAGAGCTACCGATCTCTTCTGCATTTGTACAGTTATTGCTAAGGAGACCAGGAAAAGTACCCTGCGTCATATTGTACACCAAAGAACAAATAGCTGACCTGAAGAGATACTGCTGCTCTGCTCCAAGTGCCCAGTCTACAATCCTTGGCATTGACAAGACATTCAACCTAGGTGAACTGTATGTGACAGCCACAGTTTTCAAGCATCTTGGTGTCTAAAGGAGGAGCACAGAAGACCGCCCCATCATGCCAGGACCCATTTTCCTACATGGGGATTCTGACCAGGAGACATTCTTTCTGTTTTTCCAGCGCTTGGCAGGAGTTCTACATGATGCACCAGCGCACCCAGTTTTAGGCAGTGAGGAAGAAAAAGCCACCAGAAACGCATTTTCTAGGGCATTTCCAGGGGCATCCATGATGTGCTATAGTAGACATCTGAAGAACAACATCACTGATCAGTGAAGAACAAAGTAGGCATCCATAGCAAGGACAGGAAGACTATTAATTAATAAGTATTATCAATAAAATTTTTGGACCAGATTCTGTCACAGAGGCCACAGAAGAAGCAGAGCTGGTCTGCAGGATAGAGGCAGCTAGGGCACTAATAAGAGCAACAGCATCCAGTTTTTTTACCATGTTTTAACAGTCGTATAGTGCCCTTGCTGCAGGAAAATTTCAAAACATCAAAGAAGCTAGGATTTGTGGGTTTATCAATGAAGTGGACTAATAACAACTGTGGAAGTTATAATCATGTTTTAAAAACAAGCAGTTCAGTGGAAGTCCCAGAAGTTGGCTGACTTAGTAGAAAAGGTACTGGAGCTAGTAGAGGGACACTATAAGGAAATCAGGAGAATCGTGCTTGGGTTAGGAGACTTTGTACTGGAGAAAGAGTACCAGGCCTTTTTGATAGAGATGAACAGTTGGTGTAATATTTCAGATGAAAGACGAGAGAGACATTTTGGGCGCTACATGCAGACCACGAAGGAAGTTGATGCATGGGTCACAAGAACCAAAGATGGACATGCTGCCATAACACCAAGACACAGTGGGAAGAAGCCACACCAGAAAAAATGCAGATGTGCAGAGAGGACCACTTACATCCCGAAATGCAGAAGAAAGTTACCATTTGTTCTGTCTTAAATGAACTGACTTGTATATACAAATCATCTTCATATATATGTGCATGTAGAATATTTACACAATTGTATCTTATTTCACCAATTTACTTTCAATGTTATTTATGAACACTGCTTTGTATGTATATATATATATAGAATAGTATTACATTTATTTTTTACTTAAAGAATGTGTTGGTATTACTCTAAATATTATTTCATTATTTTTTTCACTCATAAAAAAAAACCTTACAATTTACATGTATAGTTTCTTTGGTGTAAATTTCACATGAATAAGTTTGGAGGGTTTGGCCTATAATAAAACTTCTTGGGTTCTGGTAACCTGACCCTACCTAGAAAAACATGCCCGACCCTAGCATGTTTTATTTTTTTACAAGTATCAATTAAAAATTAGCAATCAGATTAACTTTGAAACTTCAGATTTAACAAATGAACTTATTTTGTGAGCAAAGTTAATATATTTTAAGTCGGGTTTGCCTAGATTTGCTTGGGTTCGCCAGGGTTCTCTATAACAACATACCCAATTTCCGGTAATATGTCAATATGCATCACTGGGACGATAGTGCGCTGTTGCCTGATATTTTGGCTGATGTTCTGCCTGGTAAGTACTAGCTTATGACATTCTCTTTGTTTAACACCTGAACTTTTAATACAAATGTTAAGTACACATTTTCACAACAATTAAACTTTGGGTTTGGGCCAGTAGGGGTAAACTCTAAAATGTAAAGGGACTGACAAAAAAATCTTCGTTGGCGGATTGAGTTTACCTACTCATTTTTTGGCTCTGCAAACATCCCATCCAAATAGTTTTAATTAAGTTTGTTGCATTTACACGCTATATGAAAGTTGTTATTGCAAATTCAATCATCATCATTGAAGTAAGAACATGCACACGTTCTCTTGGCTGCGGTATGCTAATCTTCGTTTCCCACTATGACTGCCAGACAGCAGAGGAGACACGCACCATAGGACACACACTGTTCTGTGTTTCTGTAAGCTGGTGTAGAATTAGATGCTTGTCATTTTAGTGGTGGTTATTCATGAGTTTGATAGTTACATTGTAGAAATTTTATGTATTCCATTAAGTTGTAAGAATTCAAAGTAGAGTTAAAGCAGCCAGTCCAGTTCTTAGTTATCAATAATGTCAATTTTTTCAGCCGTTGTTCGCTGCCACAGAGCTTAGATCATCTATATATCAGTATATAGATGACTGTTGTTTAATGTAGTGATATAAAACAGGTCTAAAGCTATGAATTTGAGTAAGGCCATCAACACACTACTTGACTCCTCTAACTGCCACAGTGTGTCAATTTTGTTGAAGTACAGATATCATTATCATACAAGAGTGATTTATCTTTTTGAGTGTCATTTCATAAGAACCTACATATCTAATAGATTTGACAAGAGATCTTTTCTTTGATTGGACTTACAATTGTTTATATTTTTGCAGTCTGATTGAGTAATTTTCGTTTATTTGGATTCTGATTCCATGAGAAACAACGTATTTTAGTACGCTAACTATTTTGGTCAGTCCCCAACCTTCTTAAAATTATTTTTACTGTTTTGCATTACAGCACAGGGAGTTCAGGTGATTTCAAATTGCAAGTTTTTAAAAACAGTAGCTGTATCCTTTTAATAAAGAGGGCAAATGAGCAATTACGAAAAGCTACTATCAATATGTTTAATACTTATAGATCATTTGAATTTAAGAAAGAAAAAAAAGTAGTAAGAACCTATCATACAATTTCAGTTAAAGTTTTTCTCCTTTTCGAAGGTGCAAAGCATGGCATCTAACAGCATTGAAGAAGGTAAAACCCATTGAAATTAGTGTTTCTTCTTACTAAATATATAAACAGTAATTTTAATACAGGATTTGACTGGAATTTACAAGATTCCACTGGAATCCTCTGGAATCCACTTTTTATTTAAAACAAAATTAGAATAACGTTTCATTATTTTTTGAGTGGCAATACTGACTTAATTGAGTGGATACAAATCTATCTTTCCTTTCTTTCTGCGTATGCTGGCTGACATCCCTGCGGACACTCCCTGTATAGACAGGCAAGGATTAACTAATTAATCCCATCTACCCTACAAAAGGAGTGGAGTTTGTGTGTGTGACTTTTTTTTTTTTTATCCTGCCATTAAGTTATCACTGGCTTAGTAGGCCTATAATGAGAATGAAATTTAACACAATGTCATTGTTTTATCACAAAAGCACAAAAGTTTTTGACCCTCATTCTGAGGTACTTCCTGTTGCCTTATGAATATTCATATATGAATAATATCTCGCAATGATGGTCAAAAACTATATATATATTAAAAAAAATCATCCGGTATAATATGCAAAGTGGATGATGGCTACTACAACATGTGGATTTACCATGGAAAGCCTCTATTAAATAAAATGAAACAAGAAAAGACATGAAAGATGTTTACATTTATATTCTGTGGATAAATTTGTTCACTTTTATCATATGTTATGATGTAAACATGAGGGAACAGAGAGAGAGGAAATACAATAAGAATTTTCTTTGGAAATGTCTATAGACAAAATCGAAGCAGTGCACATGTTTAACAGTGATTTGCCATATTCATTCACCAAACTGTCTTGAGACTGTTTGTCAACACTGAGAGGCTGACTTATGTACACACAGCTCAATTCAAACTCGTTTTCAAAGTTCAGCGAGACAGAAGAGGTTTTATCATTAAGATCACCAGACAAAAGAACACAATAGTCGTGTGCTCAAAGTACATGATCAACCAGACAATTCTTGAACTTGAGGTGTTGGAGGCCTCGTTGGAGGCCTGTTCACCTTCGAGATTAGTAGGCGTAAGTCTACGCTTATGAACTTGAATGCGTGGGGTTTCTAATAGTACTGGCACTACCACCACCTATTCGTAGCATACTGGATTGAACTTTGAGGGAAGGCTATTCCAGTGGGCATCCAGTCTGGACTTGAAGGTGTTCAATGTTGGAGCTGTAACTATGTGAGCTGGGAAGCCATTCCAAGAGTTTATGACTCTCTTAGCAAAAAAGTTACTTCTGACTTGTAGCCTACTGTGTCCTTTGACTAACTTCAGACTATTGCCTCTTGTTTCTCTTTTGTCAAACAACTGAAACTGAGGGTTCTTCACTCTGTACATGCCATGAACATATTTGTACAAATCTATCATGTCACCTCAAGCCCGTCGATGTTCAAGACTGGGAAGCTGTAGTATGGCTAAGTGTTCTGGGTAGGGTTTATCCTTAAGCGATGAAAGAAGCTTTGTTGCTCTGCGTTGGACATCCTCCACCTCAACACAGAAAGTCTTGTGGTGAGGTTGACAAGCCCAGTGTCCATACTCCAGGACTGGTCTTACAAGCGACTTGTACAGCTGGATAAAGGTCTCTTTTGTCAAGTGGTCGAAAGATCGTATAATTATCCCGACAATTCGATTTGCTTTGGATGTTGCCTGTGCCACATGTTCTTTGAAGGAAAGTTTGTTGTCTATGTGGACACCCAGGTCTTTCTCCACTTGGCTTTCAGACAGGTTGATGGTGCACGCCTCACCGGCCTCAATCTTTCCACTCATTTGGTATACTTTGTCCGTCCCAATTTCAGGACATGGCATTTATCTGGGTGGAAACGGAGAAGCCACCGGTCTGACCAGTCCTGTAGCCTGTTCAGATCCTCCTGTAGATCATGTGTGGCATCTTCCGTGTCAGTCCTGGAGAAGATCTTTGTATCATCGGCAAAAAGTCAAACGTTGTTGTAGACCCAAGTGGGAAGATCATTGATGTACATGACAAACAAAATTGGGCCTAGAACACTCCCTTGAGTAATCCCACTGGTCACACTAGCTTGGTTTGACTGCGCATCGCCAATCACCACTCTTTGCTGCCTATCTCTCAGGAAGTCCTGTATCCATTCCAGGACCTGACCGTCTATACCATGTGCTCTTATCTTTGAGACGAGCCTTCGATGAGGGACACCATCAAAAGCCTTTTTAAAGTCCATGTAGATTATATCCACTGAGCCCCCATCGTCCAGGATCGCTGTCCATGTGTCAAGAACATCAAGCAGCTGTTTAACGCATTCAGCGACCACTTACAAATCCATGTTGTTTGTCACTGATCAAACTGTTTCTTTCCAGATGGTTAATCAGGGCTTCTCTGACCAGTTTCTCCATGACCTTTCCAACTATGCATGTTAAGCTAACTGGGCTGTAGTTGTTTGCACAGAGACGACTGCCTTTTTTTTTTAAATAGGCGCGACATTTGCCTAGCGCCAATCATCAGGATTCACACTCTCATTTAGTGATCTTCTGAAAAGCAGACTGATGGGCATAGCCAATACGTCAGGTGCCCTTGATAGGATTAGAGGGTGTAATCCGTCCAGACCTGGTTACTTCCCTGTGTGAAGCTCACCCAGAAGCTTCATGACCTTATCCTCTGTGATGTCAAACTTTCTTAGTTCGCTGCTGAAAAAGTACTGAGGTGGTTCGGGTAGATCGTCATCTGTTTCAGTTGTAAAAACACTCTTAAAGAAAGCATTCAGTACTTCAGCTTTTTCTTGGTCGGATGAGGTCTTTGAGCCATCATTCTTTCTCAAATCTCCAACACCGCTTTTGGTTGTAGTCTTGTTCTTGACATAGGACCAGAAAGCTTTTGGATTTTTCTTTGTCTGGGCTGCGACAAATTTTTCTAGTTTTCTCTGGGCTTTCCTGGTTGCATTTCTGGCTTGGTTGCGGACTCTTGCATATTTGATGTACTCCTTGCCATCTCTGCTTTCACTCCATCTTCTAAATAGCTGGTGTTTCTTCCTAACGCTCTTTAAGGTCCCTTGTCCATCCACTTCTTGGGTTGCTTACCAGTCACCCTGATCTTTGGAACATGGTTGTCTACTGCAGTGCTCAGTTTGCTCTTGATGAAGGCCCAAGTCTCTTCGGTGGTTTTGTCCCTGAGTCCTAATTCCCAGTCCACTGATCTCAGTTCTTCGACCACTCTATCGGTATCGGCTTTTGAGAAGTTGTAACGAGTATTGCGGTCTTTCCAATTCTGAGTCATGTTGCAAGCCAGATTCACTCTGAGCACAGCATGATCGCTCTTACCCAGGCCTGCGTCGGTAACTACCTCATTCACAATTTCCTCTGTATTTGTGAAAACTAGGTCAACAAGGCTTGGTGACTGGCCATCTCTGTAGTGAGTAGGTTTTTTCTGATGCTGAAGCAGAAAGGAGTCCTTGCATGTTTTTCCCCTCCGGGGGTTGCAACCTTGCCGTGGTCGGAGGGCTTGCGTGGTCCAGTGATCTTCTAGGCTTTGCTGACGGGGGCATCGATAGTCGACTAGATGGTTAGTTGTCGTGAACGCTTCTAGGCCTGTATAGCCAAGCTGCTGACTGGCCAAGCATTACGTGGTAGGAATTGATGCTCCTGGTAGGGTTTCCCATGTCAGAAAGGTTAGGAGTGAGGGCCCAGACAAATAGTAACCCACCTTTTCCCTATTCTATCTTCTGCCTTTCTTAATGGATCTTTTCATTATTCGTCTCCCCTTCAAGCCTTCTGTTCCACACTCTTTTTTTCTCTGATACTTGAGTCGCTGCCGTAAGCAGCGGGGAAGCCCAAGTTACAGTTACCTGGCGAGGGGCTGAGTGGCTGATCCCAATTCAGTCGCTAAGGTGCACTGTCTGGTTTTCATGCGGGATGGTACCAGGCTCACGGACGCCATTCTATGGCCATCCATTGTCCCTTCCCCAGCACGGCAGCTCTCCTGGGGTGACCGTTTATCTCTGCCGGTATTTAAAACCTTCATGGCCTCAATAAACATAAAAACAGGAAAAAGAAGAAAACTGGGTTCCGACCCTTCCAGGGATACGGACTCGGATTCTGACACTGAAGTTCGGAATAGGATAGGTGCATGGCCCTCTTGGCTGATTATCCAGTCGGCAGATAGCGAGCGACCCATTACTAAGTTGAGTCCTTTTGCTGTTGCAAAGGGGCTGAAAGGTCTTGCAGGCGCAGAGCCGAAATCAGTCAAGAGGTTGAGGGATGGTTCCTTGCTGGTACAGGTCGACCGAAAAGTCCACTCGGACAACTTATTGAGATCCGAAAGCCTTGTAAATTACCCCATCCGGGTGTCCGCTCACAAAAGTCTCAACTCCTCGAAAGGCGTCATCCGTTGCCGAGAATTGTTCGGGATATCTGAGGGAGAGATAAAGGCTGAGTTGGCTGATCAGGGAGTGGTCGAGGTCAGGAGGGCGACTTTTCGGAAAGGTGCGGAGAGGAAACCTACCAACACTCTGTTCCTCACCTTTGCTAAACCGACTCTTCCAGAGTCCATAAAGGTGGGGTACCTGAGAGTGAAAGTAGCCCTGTATGTGCCGTCCCCACTGAGGTGCTTCAAATGTCAACGCTTTGGACATGTCAAAGAGAGATGCCCGGGAGAGGAGGTGTGTGCCACCTGCAGCAAAGCAGTTCATGATGGTGGATGCGAATCCGCGAAATGCGTGAACTGCGATGGTGACCACCCTTCCTTTTCAAGAGACTGCCCTGTCTGGCGAATCGAAAGCGAAATCCAGCGAGTTAAAACAGAAAAAAAGATTTCGTTCTTCGAAGCAAAAAAGCTGGTGCAGGAGCAGAGGGGAACCCCGCTTCTTTTCTCGACAGTAGTCAAAAAATCGCTCAGAGTACCTCAGGTAGAAGTAGGCGTTCAGACAGACCCATGTGGTCTTGAACCTCTGAAATGTATTCCGACTTCAAGAACATCGCAAGAGAAAACGGCCGTTGGTGGGGGCCATAAACCCACCAGAGGATGCACTTCCAGTGCATCCTCTAAGCCTGCAGCTGTGCGGGCTGCCCAGCAAGGGGGTCGCCCCGAGACGGCCCCCAAGCCGAGACCACCTCCCAAGGGAGGAGCCCCGACAGTGGCGTCGGGCAAAGTGGCGTTGGTGGAGTGCAGGGGAAAGCCTCCACCAACGCCATCAAAACCATTGAGTTCTTCCCCTCCAGGGAAGAAGAAACATCAAATTCCACCGGACAGACTGAAAAAAGCGGAGCTGAAATTACAAAATACATTTGATGCTCTATATGACGAAGAGGAAGAGGACATAGACATGGATGATTAAGATCCTCATCCACAATGGATACAGTCTTGCAATGGAATATTAGGGGACTGTCTTCCAATTTTGAAGAATTGCAGCTGTTGTGCCGTGAGGCTAGGCCCATGCTAGTTTCACTGCAAGAAACTCTTCTAAAGTCTGACAAAACTTTTTCACTTTCTGGCTACAGCTCTCTAAACCTACCTGTACAATCTGTTGAACATGGCGTTTCTGGCGGAGTAGCTTTGTTCATTCACAACTCTGTTCTGTACAGCCCAGTTGCTCTGCAGACTCCGCTGCAGGCAGTGGCAGCTCGGGTTACTCTTCACAAAACAGTTACTGTCTGTAGTTTGTATCTATCTCCAAATATCTGCGTCACTAAACGGGGCCTCATTTCGCTCTTGGAGCAGCTTCCCAGACCCTTCCTGCTGTTGGGGGATCTGAATGGCCACTCTCCTCTATGGGGAAGTGAGAGAACATCACCAAGGGGTCTGCTTTTAGAGGAAGTGTTTTCGGAGCTTGATCTGTGTGTCTTGAATGGGAAATCGCCAACTTACTTTCACTCCGCTAATGGCACCACATCTTGTCTGGATCTTTCTGTCTGTGACCCATCTTTGTTTTTGGATTTTGTTTGGGAGGTTGATGAGGACCTGCATGGTAGCGACCACTTTCCTGTGTTGCTTCGGTATACGAACGCAGAGAGTGAGTCTTTACCAGAACGCCTCAATTTCAACAAAGCAGATTGGGACCTCTTTGCCACTAAGTTTCTTATGGATCTGGAAGAGGACAAGATCCTGCAAAGTGAAGATCCGGCAGGAAGTCTTTCAGATTTCATACTGAATTGCGCAAAGTCAACCATCCATACATCTTCCAAGAAGCCCCTAATGCCAAAAGTTCCTTGGTTCAACTCTGAATGCAAGGAAATTAACAAAACCCGCAAAAGAGCTCAACGTCGGGTCTCTTGCAGACCTTCGATGCCCAACGTTCGAGCACATCAGAAACTGAGGGCCAAATCCAAACACATATATAAGACCAGTAAACGTTTATCTTGGAAACAGTTTTGCTCAAGTCTCACATCCAAGACATCGAAGAAAAAAGTGTGGAAAATCATCAAGAAAATCAAAGGGAAGAACACCTGTCCCACTGTGAACCATCTCAAGTTTTCTGACTCTTTAATAACAGAGAAAAAAGCAGTTGCTAATCTGCTTGCTTCAACCATTGAAAAGAATTCCTCCTCTTCTAACAAATCAGCCAGTTTTGTCAAAATCAAAGCCCTCAAAGAAAAATCACCCTGCAACTTTTCATCAGATAACATGGAAGACTACAATCTTCCTTTCACTTTAAACGAATTGAAATCTGCCTTACTTTCTTGCAGCGATTCCTCTCCGGGTATAGATGAAATCCATTACAAACTTTTGAAACATCTTCCGCAAAAAGGTCTGCACATCCTGCTACATGTCTACAACCATGTATGGACTACTGGTTTCTTTCCACCTTCTTGGCGAAAAGCCCTCATCATTCCCATTCCCAAACCTGGAAAAGATCTTTCTAACCCATCAAACTACCGTCCCATAGCTTTGACCAGCTGTGTCTGCAAGTTGATGGAGAAAATGGTCAATGCTAGACTCATGTGGAAACTCGAAACCGATGGCCTTTTGGCGAAAGAACAGTGTGGTTTCCGCAAACATCGAACCACAGTCGACCATTTGATCCGTCTGGAATCTACGCTTCGGAACGCCTTTCTGAACAAACAACACGCAGTGGCTATTTTCTTTGACTTGGAGAAGGCCTACGATACCACCTGGAAATCTGGGATACTTCATGATCTCCATGATCTTGGTTTTCGGGGTCATCTTCCACTTTTCATTCAAAATTTTTTGGCAGAACGACAGTTTCAGGTCCGGGTTGGCACCACTCTCTCTGATGTTCATGAGCAGGAGTTGGGTGTTCCGCAAGGAAGCATACTGTCTCCTGCCCTCTTTAGCATCAAGATCAACAACATTGTTAAATCTGTTCAACAGGGTTCAGACTGCTCATTGTTTGTGGATGATTTTGCTGTTTACGCAACTGGAAGCCTGTACCCGAGTGTCCAGCGCAGGCTCCAGCTTTGTGTAGATAAAATTCATCAGTGGGCGGATGAAAATGGCTTCGTTTTTTCTCCTACAAAGACACAGTGCATTCACTTCCATAATTTCCGTCAGTTTTTTCCAGATCCTGTAATTCAAATAGGGAAATCTCCCATTCCAGCTGTCAAAGAGGCCAAATTTTTAGGAGTTATTTTTGACCAGAAACTCAACTTTCTCAGCCACATTAAAAACCTCAGAACTTCTTGCCAGAAAGCTTTGAATATTCTGCGGGTTGTAGCACACACTGACTGGGGCGCTGATAAGAAAACTTTGCTGCACCTCTACAGAGCCTTGGTCCGTTCCAAACTGGACTATGGTTGTGCTGTGTACGGCTCTGCAAGACCGTCTTACCTAAAACTCTTGGACCCTATCCACCATCAAGGGCTTCGTCTCTGTCTTGGAGCATTCCGCACCACCCCTGTGTACAGCCTGTATGCAGAGGCAGGTGAACCCTCACTGTCCAACCGCAGGCTGAAACTGTCTCTGAATTATTATATCAGACTGTTCTCGGAACCAGAAAACCCTGCCTATGACTGTGTTTTTGACCCTCCGTTCCAAAGTAAATTTGAAAACAACCCTAACTGTATTCCGCCGTTTGGTCTTCGTATGCAGCCTCACGTGCGGAATGCAGGTCTGGACTTAGGAGTTGTGTCCGATTTTTCCAAGTTTCCAGATGAGCCTCCGTGGACCTTTTTCGCACCAGAGATTTGTTTTGATCTTGCAGCTTTTCGTAAAGAGTCTACCAGCTCTCTGGCATACAAGGCATTGTATTCTGACCTCTGTTCAAAATTTCCATCTTATCAGAAAATTTTCACTGACGGTTCCAAGTCTGAGGATGGAGTGGCCTGTGCAGCCTACTGCCCTGGGGCTCCTTCTCAGATACTGTTAGAACATATACCTCCAGATGCTTCTGTCTATTCTGCTGAACTTACTGCTCTGGTTCTGGCATTGAAGATAATCTCACAATCTAAGAAGAGGGACTTTCTGGTTCTGTCAGATTCACTGTCAGCGTTGGAGGCCATAGCTGGCCGCAACCTTCAGCACCCAGAACTTTTACACTTTTTTGAACTTTTGACCAAGTTGAAAGCGGATGGTTACAACATTATTTTGGCTTGGATTCCTGGTCATGTTGGCATTGGAGGGAACGAAATGGTTGATCGTTTAGCCAAGAATGCCACAAGAGAGAAACTGTCCAACATATATATCCCCTGCTCAGATCTGAAACCCAAAATTAACGATTATGTGAGAGACCTCTGGCAGGAGGATTGGAATACACAGACGGATAACAAACTCTTTCAGATCCGTCCAAACCTTAAGGAGTTCCTCCCATCTGCGTCTGGTGGTCGTAAAGAAGAAACAGTTCTGTGCCGGCTGCACACCGGCCATTCGTATTTTACCCATTCCTACCTTTTAAAGAGTGAAGAAGCTCCGTGGTGCATTCCATGTCATGTGCCACTCACAATGAAACATATTCTTTTAGAGTGTTGGGACTTGCACGATGTGAGACACAAACATTTTACGGCAGATTCCATGAAAACCTTGTTCAGAGATGTCCCACCTGATGCCATCTTTGAGTTCTTGAAAGAGATTAACATTTTTCATCGGATCTGAGTTTTTACAGTGGAAAGATTTTTAACAAACTTTCGGATGGTTTTTCGATGTATTTTAAAGAATTGTGTGAATGAATGACTTGTGAGTTGATTTTAACGTGGTGACGGCCCTGATGTGGCCCCTTGCGGTCGGCTGGGCTATAAGCAACATTATCTTATCTTATCTTGCATGTTTTCAAGAAGTGGTAGGCAGGGTGGTCCTCTTTTGTACTGCAGGTTTCGTTCTCCCAGTCTATATCTGGATAATTGCAAGTCACCCAAGAGCAACAAACGGGTTGGGTTTGCCTCCGTCACTTTCCTCAGGTCATTTAGGCTCCTGTTGTTTTCTACACTGCTGTTAGGGCTCCTGTAGATTCTCTTGCATATTAGGATCAACATATGTAGATTCATAATAAATAGAGTCTTCTGGGCACATGCACATACATACAAAATGTCTTTTAAAGGAGAAAGACAATAAAAAAAAAAATGTTGATAAACAGGTTGGCTTCTTGAGTTCTGCCACAGTGTGTTAAAAATACCGACAGCGCCGTGTCTCACAGAGTTCAGTGTTTGACGTCACTGCGTAAATGACGTCACAATAAGAAACAAAGGCAGACAGAAAGAAAGAAAGAGTGCAGACGGGAAGAAGGAATGAATGTAAGCGAATGTCAATAAAGAAGAACGAATGGACGAAATAAACGAAGAAAGGACAAAGGGAATAAAGTAAAGAGTGAACAAAGAAGTGATGACGGAACGAAAGACAGGAACAAAGGAAAGAAAGAAGAAGAAAGAAAGATGAAGAGCAGGAAGGGGGGGGGGGGGGGAGAAACATCGAGCCATTGGTGACGAGGTGTGACACCACGGTGACAGGCTGTCCCTGTGGTTGTATCACCAAACGACACACAGAAAACTGGTGGACCTGGACAATGACTTAAAGTTAACACCACACCCTGACAACACTATGACCACCGCCCTCTCCATCCCCTGAACATTTTCACAGTCTGTGACGATGACCTGGTCAGTGAGGGCCAGGGCCAGATTCTGTGCATCGGCAGCACTGGGGGGACGTGGCACCGCCCCAACCGGTACACCATGACCAGTCAGCCCACGTACAAGGACGTCGGCATCACGTGCATCAGAAAGGTCATGACAGAGAACCCAGGTGTCCTTGTACTTGGGGGCACCTGAAAACAGCATGATCATGACATGACGTCACTGTTCACCTCCACCCCTGGCTGGTCTGATGCACACAGACACACTAACAGAGAGACAGACACACGCACAGACAACCAGCCATTGCGTACAAGAAATAAATGTGAGTCGGGAGGAGATTCAGATCTATTTCTCCTGTCAGTACGTGTACATTGTACAAAATTAGATCTAGATTCCCGTCAACACCAGAGTGATGATGAGACAGAACAGTTCCTACCTGGCTGTCCCACACGTATGTCGTGGGTCAGGAGGTGAGCAATGGTGTCGGCGCACAGGACACACTGCCAGGGGTTACCCCCACTGTGACCTGCCCGACTCTTGTGAAACAGCTCCTGGACTTGTGGTCCGTCTGTGGGGAGAGGCAGTGCTGGATCGCTGTACTGGGGGACGGTGCCACCTATTAGACCTGACTCCTCCACCTGTGAGATCACTTCAGGCGGTGACCGAAGAGGCTCACTGACTGTGCAGATCTTCAGCCAGGACGGAGGGGGACGTGCGGGGTCCCAGTCCACACTGTACACTGATGCTGCCCACACACGGACTGAGGGCAGTCGGTGCCTGACCTCTGTCAGCCACCGGATGAACTTGTCGGTGGAACTGTGACACAGGATACAAAGTCAGGTGTAGGTCCCGTAAACTCCGTGTAGATCTAAAACGGGATCTATAGATCTACAGTACATGGTCTATAGTTGGGAACCGCCGATTTGTCGCACACGCCGATTTGTCGCACGCGCGACAAATCAGCGGAAAAAAGGGGTGTGCTGAACCGCCGATTTGTCGCACAAGCCGATTTGTCGTACGTGCGACAAATCGGCGGTTCAGCCTCACGCTGCTTTGTCGCACATGTATAGGGTGTGTGTGTGTGTGTGTGTGTTCCCACGGTCTCCTGAAAGCTATTTGCTATTTTTTGCAAAATAATTAAAAGATTTTTCATTTCATTCATTTCATTTCGTTTCATTTTTCATTTCATTTTCATTTCATCTCTCTCTCTCTCTCTCTCTCTCTCTCTCTCTCTCTCTCTCTGTCTTTTCATCTCTCTCTCCCATTCACCACACACACACACACACACACACACACACACACACACACACACACACACACACACACACACCCTATACATGTGCGACAAAGCAACGTGAGGCTGAACCGCCGATTTGTCGCACGTACGACAAATCGGCTTGTGCGACAAATCGGCGGTTCAGCACACCCCTTTTTCCGCTGATTTGTCGCACGTGCGACAAATCGGCGTGTGCGACAAATCGGCGGCTCTCATATAGTCACATGTCTTCATTGTCTTTTTAAATTCTTTATACTTAGTGCTACTATTGAGGTAGTTGTGATATCAGCAGAAGTAGAATAGCAGCAACAGCAGCAGCTGTGGTAGCAGTAGTGGTGACAGTACCAGCAGTAGTCTCTGTCTCGTGTTTCCCTCTTTCTCTTTCAATTCTCCATTTAAATATGAATTATGAGCAGCGCATTCATAGCACCTTCAGAATATTCCGCCTTCACCTTGTGTATTGGAATAGCAGTGGTGGTGGTGGTAGTAGTAGTGGTGGTAGTAGTAATAGTAGCAGTAGAAGTGGTAGTGGTGGTGGTAGTAGTGGTAGTGGTGGTGGTAGTAGTAAGTAGTAATAGCAACAGCAGCAGCAGTAGTAGCAGCAGCAGCAGTAGAAGTAGTAGTAGCAGCAGTAGAGATATTAAATGTAGCGGTAGTAATGATATCAGCAACAGCAGTAGTACTGGTATTAATAGTGATAATAGCAGTGGGGGCAATAATCATTCAGTTTGTTCTAGTATTCATTCAGTTTCAGACTTGACTCTCGGCGAGTCTCTCTTTCTGTCTTCGTCTATCTGTGTGTCTGTCTGTGGCTCTCTCTCTGTCTCTGTCTGTCGTCTCTCTCTCTCTCTCTCTCCCTCTCTCTCTCTCTCTCTCTCTCTCTCTCTCTTACTCGTCATCTCTGAATCATTCCTTCATAAATGACCGTGAAAGGCATCTTAAAAAAAAAAAAAAAAAAAAAGATGCGAAGCATATAAACGTACTCCCAGTTTTCCAAACTATAAATCGGTCAAGTGCTTTGTGAGATAAGAAATAAAGGCAAAATAACGGTTTTAATGGTTATTTAACCGATGTACACTTTTGAAACTGGTATTTCAGTCCTCACTGGGCTAAAGCCTGTGTACATACCAAATTTCATCCAAAGCGGACAATATGTCAAGAATAACGGTTTTCAACGGTCAAATTTAGAAACACTATATAGAAGCGCCATTTGTGTGTGATAACCTTTCTATATACCAAATTTCATTAAAATCCATCTATATATAAGAAATAACGGCAGAATAACGGTTTTTAACGGTTGTTTAATCCATTTTCAGCATTGCATCACTTAGGCTACATATGGACAGAGGCTCCGATTTGTCACAAGATCATCCAAACCGCTTATACTTTCTGAGATATTCCATAAAGAAGAAAAACCGTTACAGGCCGTTACAGCCATTAGTAACGGCTATAGCGGTAAACTGAAACATCGGGCATCATCCGTGGCCCATAATGAACATACCTACAAATTTTCAGAAAGATCGGCCCAATAGTTTTTATCTGGAGCGAGTGGAACACATTTTGACCACGGACACACAGACACACACACAGACAGCATTTCTTCGTTCCCATTCTAAAGTACTCCCTGTTCTCTAAGAACTGGGAGTACAAAAAGAACTAAACCCTAGAACCTCTCTCTCTCTCTCTCTCTCTCTCTCTCTCTCTCACACACACACACACACACACACACACACACACACCTGGCACACCAATAGGCCCTAACACCATCCACTTGATCGTTAATTGGCGACTATGAATGACATATAAAACACTAAACCGTTGTAAATTCTGTCTTTTCTTCTTTCTCCGTTTCAGATGATTTACAAAATAAACGGGCAAATGAATCTGTTTTGGAAACTACGTCAAAATATGTCGGCTTGGAACGTGTCGCAGATATGTCCAATCTGTGTCGGTCGCAGCTAGTCTCGCTCTCTATGTTAGTGACTTTTCCCCTGTGACCGTGTTTTATTCTCTCTCTCTCTCTCTCTCTCTCTCTCTCTCTCTCTCACATATATATATAACGGAATTGTAATGCCAGTGGTGAATGTTTATAAATACTTAGGTATATATTTTTCTGCTCGTTTAAGCTTTACTTTTGCATGTAAAAATCTTGCATGCAGGGCCAAGAGTGCGTTAGTATGCATCATGAAGAAGTTATCCCTGTTATAAAATTATTCTCTCCAAATTGTTCTTGAAAGTATTTGATGTTCAAATCCAACCTATGATTCAATATGGAGCAGAACTATAGGAACTGGAGGCTGCTGCTATTTATTATGAAAAGCTTCATTTGTATGCCTTGAAAAAAAAAAAATTCTCGGAGTTTCGCCACTGACACTTAATGATTTGCCTATGGTGAGACAAATCGATATCCTATATATTGGCTGTCTGCTGTCAAATGTATCCAATACTGGTTAAACTGACTCAAATGAATGTTGAAAGACTAACCTACACGGCAGACAGAATGCTGTTAGAACTGGATTGTAGGGGTAAGAAAAACTGGGTGTCCAATGTTCGAAACAAGCTTATATGAATATGGATTTGGTGTTGTATGGATGAGTCAAGGTGTTGGTGATGTGAAAGCCTTTGTACGTGTATTTCGTGAAAGATCGATTGACTGTAGATGGCAAGACTGGGACTTCCACATTAATAATAGTGATAGATTGGATTTCTCTAGGATGATAAATGGCTTACATGGTGTGCCAAGCTACATGTCTATGCCTATTAATGGTGGATGGAAGCGTATGATGACAAAATTTCGTGTTGGTACTGCTGACATCTCTGTTCATTATTCTCGCTATAGACAGTCAACGAAACGTCATCTTCTTTGTCCTTTATGTGACGCGTCAAAAGACGACGGATGTCAGTTCGTGTTTATTTGCCCACAACTTCGTGATCTCAGAGAAGAATTTATTCCTCATAAATATTTCAACCAACCATGCTCATTTAAACTTGTTATGTTAATGTCATCAAGAAATGAGAGTATTGTTAAGCAACTCGTGCTATATTTGAACAAAGCATTGGACAGAAGAAGTCTGTAATTGTATTTAACTTAATAATACACTATTCATGAGCCTCTATATACTTTTTCATATACACCCCCTACATGGCCTTTACGAATAAAATGTCTATGTCTGTGTGTGTGTGTGTGTGTGTGTGTGTGTGTGTGTGTGTGTGTGTGTGTGTGTGTGTGTGTGTGTGCTTGCGCGTGCGTATATGTATGTGTGCGCTCATATGCTTATGCATGTGTAAGTATTTTTGTGTGTATGTGTGTGTGCGTGCATGCATGCTTACAGGCATGCGAGTGTGGTTGCATGCATGAGTGCATCCGCGTGTGCGTGTGTGTGCGTGAAAAGGTGAAAATTGTGAGGGTGGATTCATTGTTATCTATTCAAATGTAGATGAGAGAAGGATGGGTGTAGGGCGGGTGGGGGTCGGATGGGGGACAGTGTTGTGGAGGGGGGAGGGATGGCGCTTGTTGATGTATATGTGTAAGAATGTTTAAGGACAAACGGGTATGCTTACTTTAAAGAATAAAAGAAAAAAACAAAAAGACACGACGAAAAAAATCATAAACACTATGCAGAATTTCAGCAAAGTGATTGAAACAATATATGACACAAAAGAGGGAAGGTGCGAACAACATTTAGAAACGTTGAAGTATTCTGATTCAAAAAAAAAAAAAAATGTAATCAAACGAGGTTGATAATCTTCCATGAAATAAAGACAACTGAAAAAGAGCTATGGAGCAAGTTTGCGACTGCTCCTTTAACACATATTCCATTTGACTGAATTCGCCTTGAAAAGTATTCAGCTTTAACCGAAAAACAAAAAGGATTTTGATTGTCGGACAAATTAAATGTCTGGGATCACGAATGTATTAATCAAACGTTTTTCTTGTCTTTGCTGTTGTTCCAATAATTGTTAAAAGGATTGTCACTTATTAAATTCCAAATATTACAGTGAAGAATATCAGAAAATTCTGAGCATCTGTACATTTTATCAACATTCTGATAAGAAGTTTGTTTTATTTTATTTGTGTGTGTGCGTGTGCGTGGGTGTGTGTTCATGTGTGCGTGCGCACACACGAGCGCTCATGTATGTTGTGTGAGTGAGTGTGAGAGTGTGCGTGCGTGCGTGCGTACGTGCGTGCGTGCGTGTGTATGTGTGTGTATGTGACTTAGAGTTTAATTGTCTTGAGATATAGAACAACATGTAAATCACAAATTATACAAAAAGAGAGCACAGCTTTTGCTTGAACGACAGTTTATACTGGCCCCATTAATGGAACCATTACAGTCGTTTCATGTTCATGGATTCACGGACATATTTTGCAGCATGGCTTTGTAGAGCATCACAGCAGAGTATGTCACTCGAGCATTGTTTGCACAGGTCTGGGTCTGGTAGGCCTATATCTTGATGGAGTAGATGTCCAGACCACAGAAAATATGTCTATTGACCATTGTTCTGACTCCGTCTGTAATATCCGTATATCTATTCTTTTCTGTTTGTGGATCGTGACCACTATAGAGATGTCGCCTGACTAAATGTCTTCGTTCAAAATGTTGTGCCTTTACATTTCAGTCGGTAGTTTCCAGTAAATTCTTTGAAAGAATGCATTCTGAAAACTCCACCTTTTTGTTTCCAGACAGATATCTATTTGGAATCCAATTCCTTTTTCATGGCATGTTTTGTTCCCTCTGGATATAAATCATTTCCATTTGATGTGGAACATTTCAGATACATTCTAGCTATGAAGTGTCGGATGTTTCTACATTTTGAAGCAGGCTTTCAGATGCCTGTTAGAGGTGGGATTTATGGTTTGCTTTTGTTATGTGTAACCAAAAAAACACAACTCAGCTGCGTACAGTTTGTAACCTGACTGGGCATCAACCATGTTCCACTGAGGCAGGAAGATTCACTGCATTTTAAGCAGGCATTTGAAATTGCATATTCGTGTGCGTTTGCATGTGTGTTTGTGGGAGTGGGGTGGAGGGAGATGTGTGTGTGTGTGTGTGTGTGGGGGGGGGGGGGGGGGGTAGAAAAGGAAGGTGGATGGGAGGGAGGAGTGATGGTGGTGGTGCTAGAGATAAACTCGGTAGAAAAGGGTTGGACTACGAGAACTGCGCTGCTGATGTCGAGATCTCTAGAAGGGAACCAACTCCTATAAATGGATCTGGTATAATTAGCATATAACCGAGGTGAATCATTACGTCTGATTTCAGTTTTGAACCTTTTCTTGTTCATTTCAGGGTGTGCAGTGTTTGTTTGTTTACTTTACAAAATGCTCTTGAGCACTTGTACTTTTTTACGGAAAATAATTTCGCAAACTTTGTACTGGTTGGTGACCTGTATGATATTTGACCGATGTTTGAATGCAAGAGGTATCTTAGGATCAGGATTTTAGGTAAAACTGATTTTGACATCTCCATTCAATGCTGTACCAATACAGTTTCATTTATTTTGCAAGCAAGCTTTGTAGATGAAGAGAACTATTATGTCATGTGCATCTAACAGACATGGAAATTCGGTGCCGTCGTTTGTGATCTAATTAGAAGAATCGTCGTGTGCATGTAAGTTGGAAGGCCATTAATAAGCGCATTGAGCAGTATTGCGTGGGCCTGTTTTCCTGGATAATAGCTCTGAAGAATGGTGTCTTAAAATATACTGTGCACAAAAAGAAACGCATATTTTTTCACTGAAAATATTAAGGAAAATTTTGACAGAAACATGCCCCGTATAGCAGGGAACTCTGTCCAGTGTGAATAGTCAGACATAATGAATAGACATAACAGTAGATTGATGTCTTATTTCTTCTGTGGTTGTAATATTTTGAATGCTAAATGACGCATGAAATGACTGAAATAAAAAAAATATGTATTTGTATGAAGCCTTGAACCCTCCACTGTAACCAGTAGTATGGCAGGAAGCAGAGAAAAATGCGGGGAAAAGTTGCATCCAAGCAACTGGTGATGAGAGGAATGAGTTTTCACTACCGTTTGAATCTTACAGATTTAATGCACGTTTATGACAAATAATTATTTGTCGAGTGATAGGAATGTGTGTTGCATTCAACGACTGAAAACAACATTTTTTGAGTCTCAAATGTTGATTTTTTTTTCTTTATTTTTCGGAGAAAGCGGATCGGGTGCTGGGGGCAAAAACTGTGCTAAAAGCTGAACCCCTACATCCATGCTAGCATGATAAATGGCGGCACCAGAGAAATTTGCCAGTTTGCTTGGAGAGAATGGCCCAAGCTCTGCTCACAGAAACTTCTTGTGAATATAATATACAGAGGTGTGTGGTGTTATTCACGCGCTGTTCCGTTTAGCGTATTTATGTATAGTGCAGTGCACTAAAACAGTGTTAATTCATGTCAGTGTTTTATAGTACTGCAATGCGTTGTCTTGTATTTCAATCTACTGTATTATATTCACAAGAAGTTTCTGTGAGCAGAGCTTGGGCCATTCTCTCAGTTGGTAGAGCGCCGGACTTGTGATCCTGGGGTTGCGCGTTCGAATTTCGGTACAGGGGGATTTTTCCCTCGGAGTTAACATTGGTTCTGACTCCATTTCCCATACAGTCCTTCGAATGAGACTATAAACCGAGGTTCCGTGTGTGAACGCACGCACAACATCTTGCACACACGTAAAATCCCATCACCAACTTTCGGAAGAGAAGGCCAGTTTGGCCGTTGGTATGGATGACACGTTACACATAGCATGCACCTTCCCCGAAGATGGAGTATGGCTGCCTTAATGGCGGGATAAAAAACGGTCATACACACAAAACTCCACTGCCTGTCAATACAGGCAGTGTCCGCAGGAGTATGAGCCTGCGTATGCAGAAAGAAAGAAAGAAAAGAATACAGAGGTAATCTGGCGAAGTAGGGAAAACAACTGTTCGCTACCTATGTCATGAGCGAAATCTGTGGTTATCTCTCTTTTGAATTCCGTGACTGCATGTATCTTGATATCAATTAATTGATCAATTTATTCATTCCTTTATTTACTTTTTTATTAGTTCCTTCATAACTCTATTTATCTATTCATTCATTTGTTTATCAATGTGTTCATTACTTATTTAGTCATTTATTTTCCTTTATCATTCATTCATTTATTTGCTTATTAATGTGTTCATTTATTTATTTGCTTGTTTTTTGTTTGCGCGAGTAGTTGAAAGTGTTCAAATAAAGAGGGATATGATATCTGAAACAAAGAGAACAGATTCTATATTTGATAGGTGTGTTGTATATTCGTGTTCATCTGGATCAGCTGGGATGAGGTGGGAACGGGCGAGAGGTGGGGGAAGGGCGAGGGGGGGGGGGGTGATGGGGAGGAAGGGGACGATTCGGGATAGGAGGGGTGGGGACATGCTGTAGTTGCTCTGTTTTCACACACACACACACACACACACACACACACACACACACACACACACACACACACACACACCACACGTGACCTGAGTCAAAAACTGACCTGTCAAGAGGAGCCTCATCAAAGAAGATGAAGGGATCAGGACTAGGACCGAGCAGCTGCACCAGACGCGAAACATCGTTACTGATGTCATCGAGGTCACCGCTTAGACGATGGATCTTGCTTCCAACTGGTGCTGCTGCTGCTGCTGCTGCTGCTGTCCCCAGCATTGTGCCTAGCTGCTCCTCCAACAAAACGGTCAATGCTGTATTGTCGGACTCACTAACAACAGCCACCGTTTTTCCCTGCCTCGCCCACTGCAGGGCCTTCAGAACCAGCACAACGGTTTTCCCGCAGCCTGGCGGACCCTGCAGGTACAGGTATTGTGGCTCTGGCTGCATGTTGAGCAGAGCCAACTGCTGGGGCGTGAGGACGAGGGAGACGAAGCGCAGGGCAGTTTCGGCCACAGCCTCTCCGAAGGTCCTCAGCACCATGCGTGGTTGGCAAGCTGTGGGGATGTCGACTGTGCTGGCTGGTCCACAGAACCTGTTAAGTCCACACACACACACACACACACACACACACACACACACACACACACACACACACACACACACACACATCTGTATGGAGAGAGAGAGACAGACAGACAGACAGACAGAGACAGAGAGAGAGCACCTGTGTAAGAGAGAGAGAGAGAGAGAGAGAGAGGATGGCAGTTGAAATATGACTGTGTTTCTACACCTAGATTACATGGAGAATTCTTGTCATTCTTACTTTTACCCGAGATGGGCTCCTTGCTCGAAATTCTGCTGATCAGGTTTTGTTGTTGTTGTTGTTGTTGTTTTTTCCCCCCTTGTTTTGCCTATTCCTCCACACGTTCGGAGTCCCAAGTTTGCAGAAAGAGAGCAACATATATGGAGTCTGTGTGTCTCAGGCACAGGCGTGGTCTTGTTCCACTGAGGGGCCAGAGGCAGAAAGAGTCTTTTGACTTCCAGCTTTTCAGGAACTATTTCACACGGTGTGATCGTGTCTGCATAACTTTTCACATTCCATCAACTACCCCTACCACCTGCGTATTGAGTCGTAGTCAGCCGTTCTAGTCAGCTTGAATTCGCGATCGTTTATTCATCGTTCTATTTCAATTCTATCGATTTCTGAAGAAAAAAAAAATTATGTTACCTGTCAGTACTGACATACTTTTACTATGCTTTAACATATCTTAGATTGTGCGATTGTGCTCGCAAAACTTTTGACTTAGGTACTCTTACCCCTGCCTTCTAAATATGAATAGTTTCCGTCATTTTGGATCGATCTGCACGTCAGTCAATGCAGGATCGATCGCTCCCATGTTTTATCAATCTACATACACAATGCCCACCATGCGTGAATGTACCAACACAAACTCTATAGTCAGTCCCACTTGACATTCCCGACTGTGTTCGCGTGTTTGTTGTTGTTGTTGTTGTTGTTGTTGTGTTGTTGTTGCTGTTGTTGTTGTTTTCATCCTATACTTTCCCAACTCCTACCCCATACATAGATCACGGTCACCTATCTTTGCTGGATCTGCGATTCGATTATTTCATGAACACCTGCCTTGAGTTACTTTTGCATGGCGAGTAGGATTTATGACAGCTTTTCGTTCTGTACTGTCTTCGCGTTTTGAAATAGGCCTAATTCAAACCTCACAAGCTGACTTAAGTCGCCACAGTCGCCGACTCAGGGAGCTAGGGTGAGATCTAGAGCTAGGCCTACATCGGAAGAGCTAAATTGTAACATAGAGATCAGGTAGATATAAACCAGTTTTGTTAGAATATAAGTGATTGATTTAGTCCAGGATAAAAACACCAGCTCCCTTGACTTTTGCTAATTCCATCTTCAGCCGCTTATTCTCTTAATTTAACATGGCAGTACTGGTTGGGTACATAAATGATAGAATCTTAATACAGATCTGCAGAATGTTGGTCCAAACAAACAGGGCGACTAGCCTACCACTGAGCCCGTCGCATGCAAAACTAGGTTGGCTCTCCGTATACTGCGACTTGGGTCACTTTTATTTCGACTGGATCTTCATCATATCAGGCAAACTTCTGGTTTCAAACTTATTCGCTTACGAGAACTAATAAATGATCGAATGTTAATTTGGTAACGTATGACAGCAAATGAATTCAACTGGCACCAATTCAATCCATACCAACATTCAATGTGACCATTCAATAGAAAAACAACAATAAACTCCTGTCTCATTCCATCACTTTTTATTAGATTTTATTATCATTTGGCTCTTAGTTTGATGTTAAGGAAAGACAAGAAACTAATAACGAAATTGAAAATAAATAAATTAATTAATTAATAAAGATATGGGGCACTTTCCACACTTTCTCTCACAATCGGAGAAAGTGTGGGGGCGCCCCCATACTTTCTCTCTCATATGGGAGAAAGTGCAACAGGGGAAGGACCACACTTTCTCTCAATCCCGCACTTTCTTCTTAAGTGAGAGAAAGTGAGCCCCTACACGTTCTCCTAAAGTGAGAGAAAGTGTGGGAATGAGAGAAACTGTGGCCCAACATCAACTTATTGAGAGCAAGGTAAGTTGGCGACAAATTGGCCAAGGGGCGACAGATTGGACAGTGAAGTGCGACCCAATCTGTCGCCTTAAAAAACTTAGAATGGGCGACAGATTGGTCCTGGTGCTGAGGACCAATCTGTCGCCTGGGCGACAGATTGGACCTGGTGTTGAGGACCAATCTGTCGTCGGGCGACAAATTGGGCAGGGGCGACAGATTGGTCGCTAACAAGGCATCCAACGCAGAGCACCCAGATACATCAAGCGAGATTACCGGTCCCTCACAGCTATGCTACAGGACATTGGCTTCCCTTCTCTGCAGGAAAGAAGACGGCAACACCGGCTCACCTTCTTATTTAAGATCATCGAAGGACATCTTCCTGGCATAGAGGCGGACAAATACCTGACGCCTGTCCAAAACAAAAGACTTATAAGACCCACCAGAGCGGAAAATCAAGAAAGGAAGAACATAGTGGAGCAACACGCAAGGAACCACCAGCGCTGCTTCAACATCCAGCGTACTGCAACACTTGTCTCAAGAACAGCTTTTTCCCACGAACCATCAGTGAATGAAACAACTTAGACAACAGTGTTGTTTCCGCAGGGACTGTGGAGGAATTCAAGAACCTCCTCCAACAGAAGTAAACAAACACCTCCCAAACCCCCCCCCCCCCTCCAGGACTGCTGCAGAGGCTTGGCATCATTGTAAGTGCACGCTGAACATGCGCTGGCTGGTCAGACCATCAAACATGTAGGATTTTTTTTTTTTTAAATTTTTAACCTTCTTAACTACTCCTGAACACACACGCACACACACACACATATATATATATATATATATATAATACATATATATATACAATAAACTAATAAATTCCAAGGATAAGTACCGAGCACCATTCCAGCAACTTACAGAGCAGCTTGGTGTTGCAATGACTGCAAGAAATATTCAATTATAAACAAAGCTTGCTCTTATGTCTTAGACTGAAGAAATAGGGGGAGATAAGCATTCATATCTGCAGTGGTAGATAATTCTGCCTAACTAACAGTATGTGCTAGAGTGGGTGAATGGGGAAAAATAAAATAAATGCTTCTCAAAATGAGCCTTCAGCAAGCTTATAGTCTCCAAGGGGGAGACAATCTCCAATGGGGAGGAAACTCACTAACATATAACTCCTGGTCAGATACCGATATTTCGAAACCTGATTGTTTCTCCTCAGTGACCGCGGAAAGTGGTAATTTGACTCCTCTGCCTTTTCGGTTTTAAGAAGAATGCTATCCCAGAAAAGGCTGGTGTGCAATACCGTAGTATGTTTGTTGAGTTTTCAAAAAACCAACCAAAGGTGCCACCTAAGAAGCAAAATGAAATCATGAAGGAACAAAACAAGCTACATTTTCCAGTGAAAAAGTAGAAAATATAAAAAGATAACCTCTTAAGACACAAGTGCTGAGGGCCAGTTCTTGGAATGAATCCGCAAGGGACTAAATTATTTCTTCAATCTAAGACATAAGAGCAAGCTTTGTTTATAATTGAATATATAATATATATATATATATATATATATAATAATATGTATATATATATATATATTTAGAGAGAGAGAGAGACAGATAGAGAGAGAGAGACAGAGAGATGGAGCTGTCACCACTACCAGGCCCTCATTACCCTTCTCTCTCACCCTTTCTCGCACCCCTTCCCCCCCCCCCCCCCCCTTTTTTTTTTCATCCATTTTCTCTCCCCTCTCCTCCCCCTTTCCCTGTCCCCTCAAACCCTTCATCTTTCCTGTCTCCAACCACCCCCCCCCCCGCCCTTTTCCCCCTCCTCCCTTCCCCTTCCCACCCCCTCCCCATCTTCTTTTCAACTCCCTACCCTACCCCTCACTCCACCCTCCCTTTTTTGCCCTACCCTCTTTCTCTTCCATTTTTTCAATCCATTTATTCTCCCCCCCCCCCCTTCTCCCCCTTTCCCCTCATACAATTCAACTTTCCTGTCTTCAACATCCCCCCCCCCTCCTCTTTTTTTGCCTCCTCCTTCCCTCACCCCCCCCCCTCCTCTTCTTTTCACCCCCAACCCAACCCCTTTCGCACACCCTACTCTCTCCCCCCCCCCCCTTTTTTTTTGGCCCAGCCTCCCCTTGCTCCTCCCCCCCCCCCCCCTCCTATTTTTTCCTATTCCTTCATGCTCTCTAGTCCCCTGATCAGAGTTTAAGCCATCAAAATCAAAGTTAGACACAGCGAATTAAACTATTCCTAGAAACCTTTTTGACCGCAGCAGTTCCCCTTGATATCAGAACAAGACAAGCCAGTGACATTGGTTTCTTAGTTCCTCCTCCCGACCCTCCCCTCCTCATTGTCTTTCCAAAACAGCCCCCTTCATCATGCCTCTCCCTCCCAATTACTGAGGGCGGTGTAAGACTATCCCTGTGTGTGTGTGTGTGTTGTGGGGGGGGGGGGGGGGGGGGGGGGGGGGGGGGGGGGGGGGAGGGGGGGTTGGGGGTGCGTGCGTGCACGCGCACACGTGCGTGGGTGTATGCATCCGTGTGTGTGAGAGTACATTGTGTGTGGTGTGTGTGTGTGTGTGTGTGTGTGTGTGTGTGTGTGGTGTGTGTGTGTGTGTGTGTGTGTGTGTGTGTGTGTGTGTGTGTGTGTGTGTGTGTGTGTGCTGTGTCTGTGTCTGTGTCTGTGTGTGCATTTGTGTATATTTGCGTGTGTGAGTGTGTCAATGTGTGTGTGTGTGTGTGCGTGTGTGTGTGTGCGCGCGCGAGAGAGAGAGAGAGAGAGAGACAGAGACAGAGACAGAGAGACAGAGAGAGAATATGCATGTGTGTGTG
>CM065741.1:6430673-6463173 GCA_033310375.1 Conus canariensis
CCACATTCCACCTCTGTACTTTGATATTACTACCCCACATTCCACCTCTGTACTTTGGATATTATCACCCCACATTCCACCTCTGTGCTTTGGATATTATCACCCCACATTCCACCTCTGTACTTTGATATTATCACCCCACATTCCACCTCTGTACTTTGATATTATCACCCCACATACCACCTCTGTGCTTTGGATATTATCACCCCACATTCCACCTCTGTACTTTGATATTATCACCCCACATTCCACCTCTGTACTTTGATATTATCACCCCACATACCACCTCTGTACTTTGATATTATCACCCCACATTCCACCTCTGTACTTTGATATTATCACCCCACATTCCACCTCTGTGCTTTGGATATTATCATCCCACATTCCACCTCTGTACTTTGATATTATCACCCCACATTCCACCTCTGTACTTTGATATTATCACCCCACATTCCACCTCTGTACTTTGATATTATCACCCCACATTCCACCTCTGTACTTTGATATTATCACCCCCACATTCCACCTCTGTACTTTGATATTATCACCCCCACATTCCACCTCTGTACTTTGATATTATCACCCCACATTCCACCTCTGTACTTTGATATTATCACCCCACATTCCACCTCTGTACTTTGATATTATCACCCCACATTCCACCTCTGTACTTTGATATTATCACCCCACATTCCACCTCTGTACTTTGATATTATCACCCCACATTCCACCTCTGTACTTTGATATTATCACCCCACATTCCACCTCTGTACTTTGATATTATCACCCACATTCCACCTCTGTACTTTGATATTATCACCCCACTTCCACCTCTGTACTTTGGATATCATCACCCACATTCCACCTCTGTACTTTGGATATTATCACCCCACATTCCATCCCTATACTTTGGATATTATCACCCCACATTCCACCCTATACTTGGATATTATCACCCCACATTCCACCCTATACATTCGATATTATCACCCCACATTCCACCCCTATACATTGGATATTATCACCCCACATTCCACCCTATACTTGATATTACACCCCACATTCCACCCCTATACTTTGGATATTATCACCCCACATTCCACCCCTATACTTTGGATATTACACCACCCCACATTCCACCCCTATACATTCGATATTATCACCCCACATTCCACCCCTATACTTTGGATATTATCACCCCACATTCCACCCCTATACTTTGGATATTGTCACCCCACATTCCACCTCTGTACTTTGATATTATCATCCCACATTCCACCTCTGTACTTTGATATTATCACCCCACATTCCACCTCTGTACTTTGATATCATCATCCCACATTCCACCTCTGTGCTTTGGATATTATCACCCCACATTCCACCTCTGTACTTTGATATTATCACCCCACATTCCACCTCTGTACTTTGATATTATCAGCCCACACCTCTGTACTTTGATATTATCACCCCACATTCCACCTCTGTACTTTGATATCATCATCCCACATTCCACCTCTGTACTTTGATATTATCACCCCACATTCCACCTCTGTACTTTGATATTATCACCCCACATTCCACCCCTATACTTTGGATATTATCACCCCACATTCCACCTCTGTACTTTGGATATTATCATCCCACATTCCACTCTGTACTTTGGATATTATCACCCCACATTCCACCTCTGTGCTTTGGATATTATCATCCCACATTCCACCTCTCTGCTTTGGATATTATCACCCCACATTCCACCTCTGTACTTTGGATATTATCATCCCACCTCTGTACTTTGGATATTATCATCCCACATTCCACCTCTGTACTTTGGATATTATCATCCCACATTCCACCTCTGTGCTTTGGATATTATCACCCCACATTCCACCTCTGTACTTTGGATATTATCATCCCACATTCCACCTCTGTACTTTGATATTATCACCCCACATTCCACCTCCGTACTTTGGATAGTAACTTTCCACCAAGTATGCTTTCTCTCCGTCGTGCTTTTTTTCCCCATTAAAGGTCAAATTAAATCTAATAGAAGAAAAAAAAGGTCTCCGTAAGTTCAACAAATGGAAAATTAACCCTTTTTCTACTTCAAACGTTGCTTTAGTGTTTGAACTAGTGTGCTTCTCAGTGGGTATATCACACTGGAATTTGAGGACATCAAGGTCCACAAACTTAATGATTGACCAGTCCTCACCTCAACAGCACCTTCCCGTCATTTAAAAATATGATCAAGATAACCAACAAGAACATCTGAACGATGTAGCTAACCAGTGGACACAGAGGAACAGATAACCAACCAGAACATCTGAACGATGTAGCTAACCAGTGGACACAGAGGAACAGATAACCAACCAGAACATCTGAACGATGTAGTTAACCAGTGTACACAGAGGAACAGATAACCAACCAGAACATCTGAACGATGTAGTTAACCAGTGGACACAGAGGAACAGATAACCAACCAGAACATCTGAACGATGTAGTTAACCAGTGTACACAGAGGAACAGATAACCAACCAGAATATCTGAACGATGTAGCTAACCAGTGTACACAGAGCAACAGAGGTGGAACATGGGTGTCTGAAAGTTTCAAAACGAGGTGACTGAGTGCGATAATGAAGCAAACTGTGAAAAGAAACGGAACTAGTTCCACCAGACCATGCTGACATATTGTTTGTCTGTATTGTCTGGTGAAACTCATTCCGTTTCTTTCTAAAACTTGGGTATCTGACAGTTGACCATTCCACTCCCTGCTTTGTGTGGAACCGTCAAGAGTAGGGGAGCGAAATAAATCATGGAAAGAACACATGGGACGTCCGCTATTAATCAAAATAGTCACAGGTGACACAGGCAACCTGTTATTGTAATCCGATACGCACAGTCACTGTGTGCAGTCACAGTGATATGAATACATGTTGAAGAGTAAGACGTTCGCTCAATGTCGATCACTTCTCACACTGAAAGACACTTTGCAGAGGGCTTGCCGTGCCGTGACTAAGAACTGAAAAAAGTGACGAATCAACTGAGGAAATACGTCATCAGGTATGAATGACTATTAAAAGTAAAGACATGTTGCATGATGCCCGTGTTCCACCGCTGTGCAATGTGTGCAAACCTGTCTTTGTGATACTGCATGCAAATTCAAATCTTAACAACAGGTAGATCTCCAGATGTAATCTGTTTGCATGTTTTCATCTGCTTTGTAATCAGAGATGTCATGTTCTTGTTTCTCAGCTGTAAGCTGTACTTATAAAGTCTACTCACCGCTTGGAGCTGCTGAGAGCTGTTCACTGCCGCAGACAGCTGAGCTGAGGTGATGTTGGGTAGAAGAAGCGCTTTTGTCACTCTGATGTTGCCGCCAGCCATGTCATGCACAAGGTGCTTGAGGGCGATCTCCTGGTTGTCCAGCTGCTTTATGGCCTCCGTGACAACCCTGACGATGATGTGGACCTGGTCTGCTGGTGACTGTGTAGAGAGGTGCTGCCCTCCCCCAACAGATTTTACTTCACCCACCAGAATGCCATACTGGCGGTGGAGAATGATGATGTCACACTCCCCGTCAGTAATGTTGGGAGGGATGGACGGGTGGGTGATGGAGGGAAGTTGGGAAATGATGTTGGTGGGGTTGATGTGATGTTGGGGATTATGTTGGTTGTCTAAGTATTGACGGAACTGCATTTGTGAGATGATGAGCATGGCTCCCCCAATGCTTCCCAGGGCCTGGAGACACTGGCGCTGTGCAGCGTCATCACGAAGATCGCTGTCCTGGAAGTGTTCATCCTGCAGGCCTGCCGGGTTTTCTATGAAAACTGTGCCTGCTGTTGATGGGGGTGGGGGTTGGGGTGGGGGTGGTGGGTTACGTCTTAAAAGTCGCCGTAGTCTACGAGAAAGGCGTTGAAGAGGATTCTGTCTGACACGGACAGTCAGTCCGGCAACAGTGTCTACAGTACAAGGAACCCGATTGAAGAAAAGGGCGGGAAAAAATAGGTTCTGGTGAGGAGATCGGGGTACATGGATTTAATGAAGGGGATCCACGCATCCTCTGGAGCACCCCTCGCCTGCAATGAACCATCACCATCTTGTTTGTTTTCTTTTCATCAACCCTTAGTCGTTATCATCATCATCATCATCATCATCATCATCACTATCATCTTTATCATCATCATATCATCATTATTATTCTTATTACTACTACTATTATTATCATTATTATTATTATTATATCATTATTATCATTATGATGATGATGATTACTATTATTATCATTATTAATCTATTCATCCCTTCATTTATCATTTTGTGGGTTGTTGCATGCTTTAGTTACGCACAGTCTAAAAATACACCCCATCATGAAATCAACTGCTCCATGTTAAACGTTCAGCCTGACCTATCTGTCACCGCCAACCAAGGATAAAACCAGGCAGTTCAGGTTCAATGGTTCAATCCTCCCTGTACTGTTAAACGTTCAGCCTGACCTATCTGTCACCGCCAACCAAGGATAAAACCAGGCAGTTCAGGTTCAATGGTTCAATCCTCCCTGTACTGTTAAACACTCAGCCTGACCTGTCTGTATCCGTCACCGCCAACCAATGATAACACCAAGCAGTTCAGGTTCAATCCTCTGTGCCGTCCAGTGATTTAGGCGATGGCAAGGGATCTCTGCCTGTCTCTGTCTGCTGCTGCCATCTCTAGAGATTAAACTCTGTCCGTCTGTCTGCTTATGTATTGCCACTTAATTAATGATTCTAGTCTTTGGCAGTATATCAATAGTTAAAAGAAAGGGGACGATGGGATTATGATGGCATCTCTCTCTCTCTCTCTCTCTCTCTCTCTCTCTCTCTCTCTCTCTCTCTCTCTCTCTCTCTCTCTCCACACACACACACACACACACACACATACACATACAAGAGCGTGCGCATGCGCATGTACACACACACACACACACACACACACACACACACACACACACACACACACACACACACACACACCACCATGATGAATACGTTTTATGATTATTGATTTTATGAATGCATTGTTACTAACTTATTGACAACGGTTTCTAGTACTGTTTATTCTATTCATGCATTGTAATGACATCATGAAAACCTGTGTAATACCTTGATATTATTGATGCAATCATGTTGTCTTACTAACACCCTTACCAGCATGGAATGTGCAAATATTTCAGAAGAGGAATGTAATAATCTCTCTCTCTCTCTCTCTCTCTCCTCTCTCTCTCTCTCTCTCCTCTCTCCTCCTCTCTCTCTCTCTCTCTCTCTCTCTCTCTCGAGTGTACTGCTGTTACAAATACGTTGTTCCAAATCTATTAAAAACAGCAGCCGGTAGTATACCAATGTTGAAAACAAAACAAAACAATTTATACAGGCATCTCTCTCTCTCTCTCTCTCTCTCTCTCTCTCTCTCTCTCTCTTCCTCTAACTTACTAACAGGAGGATCGGTTGTGTGTGTATGTGTTTTTTCCTTTTCGTAATCAGTTCATTCATCCTTGTTCGTTGTTTCAATGTTTCATCTTTAGATTCTTATGTTGATGCAGAATCAACTTATCCACACTTTTTTTTTTTTTTAAGTACTTCCGAAGATATGGATGTTGGTTAAACGTTTTGTGAGCTGTGGTCGCTAGTCACGCTTAACTGGTTGCTAGTAAAGTTAAGTCCCTTAGCGGGGCAAGGGGCGGATGAAAAAATCGTACATTTGCTTATGTGTTACCTTTGGAAATACAGATTATCAATCAATCAATCAATCTATCAATCAATCAATCAGTCTCTCTCTCTCTCTCTCTCTCTCTCTCTCCTCTCTCTCTCTCTCTCTCTCTTAAGGGAACGCAGGAAAAACGCCACAGTGTGTCAATATTTGCAGAACAACCCAGCAGAACGACACAATCTTCAATGTATTGATATGCTGCACGACTGCAAGTAGTTCTGTCTTCTGCTAACATTTACCCTGGCTCTGCTTTCCTCAACTTGATTGATTTTCTCCCCTCTCCTTCAGCATATTCTGTTACCTTCCCTTTGTTGTGTACGGATGCTGCTAAATGTCAGCTGCCTCTACGTGTGTGTGTGTATGTGTGTGTATGTGTGTGTATGTGTGTGTCATTATGGATTTCTCACTTTCTAATGAACGGAGTTATTTGACACTTAGCAGGCCAACTCAAGTTTATATTTCAAAGTGTGTGTTAGAATATTGCAAACGAGCTATGGCTGGTTTTGCTTTAAGTCACGGTCGAAGACACACACATTGAGTGTTATTGAACTTAACTCTCGAAAGCAGAAAAAAGAAGTAATTGTTGTAAAATAGAGAAGAGGTATTCACCAGGACAATGTGAAGAAAAAATTGTCTGGGCTGATGAATATGCTGGTACATTCAGAAATGAACTTGAATGTGGTGAATTTCTAGACAGCATGCAGAAAGCGCGTCAATTATTACAAATTAATGTGAATGAGAGTCCAGATATATTTGTCAGTGCTTTGTGCGGAGCCGCAGCTTGTATGGTTCGAGTTATTTGTAAAGGCAGCAGAACATACAATGACTGGTTTGATAATGAGGGCGAACGAAAGAAACAGGAAGTTAAAAGGTTATTAAAAAGATTTCAGAGATGCAAAACAGCCAAGGATAAAAGTAAGAAAAGAGAAGAATACGCTGTATCACGTAAAGAGTATGTTACGCTAAGGAAAACAAAGGAACTGGAGTTTAAAGAAAGTAGGTTAAAGAAACTAAAAAAATTCAGTCAGTGATTCTAAAATGTTCTGGTCAGTGATAAGATCTGTAAATAAAAAGAGTTTTGTGTATAACGAAATCTCAGTTCAACAGTGGCATGACCATTTTGGGGGCGTTTTTCATAGTTTTGATAATAAAAGTATGGAAGAAGAGACCGGTGTGGTAGAAGAGAATGAAATTGAGCCATTATTTAATCAACCTATTTCCAGTGAAGAAGTCGTTGCTGGTATTAAACATTTAAAATTAGGAAAGAGTGCAGGACCAGATAGAATCGTAGCAGAAATGTTGAAGAATGCAAACACAACTGTAATCGATTTCCTTGTTCATTTATTTGCCCAACTTTTTGATAATGGTATCTTTCCGTCAGAGTGGGCTAAATCAATTATTGTACCAATTCATAAAAAAGGAGACGTGAACAATCCCGACAACTATCGTGGAGTATCACTTACCAGCATTTTAAGTAAAATCTACACTCACATACTAAATACAAGATTAACTGAATGGGCTGAAACTGAAGAAAAAATAGTGGAAGAACAAGCAGGTTTTAGAACCAGTTACAGCACCATAGACTATATATTTACACTATATTCTTTGGTTTAAAAACACCTACTCTGTAAGTCGAAGCTCTACATTGCATTTGTAGATTTCAAGAAGGCCTTTGACTCGGTAAATCGGAATGTTCTGTGGAATGTACTCCGTAAAAGTGGTGTTAATAGTAAATTGTACATGGCTATTAAAGGGGTCTACAACTCAGTGCTGGCATGTGTGCGTGTGAAGAGTGAGTATTCAGATTATTTTGATTGTCCAAAAGGAGTAAAACAAGGATGCTTGTTGAGTCCACAGTTGTTTTCTTTTTTCATAAACGAACTGGCTGTGGAATTGTCCCGCAAAGGCAGACATGGTATCCAGATAATACCTGGAGCAGTTGAATCAGTTTTATTACTGTATGGTGATGATGTTGTTCTTCTGTCCGGAACAGTTGTAGGTTTGCAAAACCAACTAAATGTATTGAAAGAAGAAGCAGATCGCTTAGGTTTATCAGTTAACTTGGATAAGACAAATATAGTGGTCTTTAGAATGGGTGGCCACCTATCAGTGTGTGAAAAATGGTCTTATGGAAATGCAGACGTTCAAGTAGTTAATTCATATAAATATCTTGGAATGATATTTTCAACTAAATTAACTTTCCGTTATGCATGGGAAGAATATTTAAGAAAAGGAGAAAAGGTACTATTGAAATTCTGAAATCCCTGAGAAAATTGAATTGTACAGACTGTAGCATATTTTGGAAAATGTTTGATACACAGATAAAACCTCTTCTTACATACGCAGCTGAAATTTGGGGCTTACATGAAAATTCGCAGATGGAAAAAGTACATACGTATGCTATGAAGCGATTTCCTTCAAGTACCTATTCATTCATCCAACACCGTCTTATATGGAGAGATGGGCAGATACCCTTTGTACATAAGTACATTTGTGAAATGTATTAAGTACTGGTTGAAGATCTTGAAGCTACCCCAGTCCCGTTTTAGCAGGCAAGCCTATGATATGATGCTTTTAGAAATGGAAAAAGGTAAAGAAAACTGAGCTCATAAAGTAAAGAAAGTCCTTTCAGAACAGGGTTTTGGAATAGTGTGGATGGCCCAGGAAGTAGGGAATGAGCAACAGGTTATTGCGGAATTTAAAGACAGGCTTATTTGTTCTTTTAAACAGAATTGGCACTCAGATATGGAAAGTAAAGAAAAATATTGCTGGTTTTTCTCATTTAAGAATGTGTTTCATTCTGAAAAGTTTCTCAACGTCATAACTGTGGCTGGACAGAAGTTTACTTCTGCAAACGTTTAATATTCATGCTCTTGAAGAGCATGTTTCGTTTTATTGTTGCTATTTTTATTCTTTTGTATGTAGTTGAGCTGATAAGGGTAGTGCAAGTGCATAGGGATTTCAGTGAATTCCGATCTTTTGTCAGAAGAGTTATCCGCCTTGGTGCCAAATTAGCTTGGTTCCAGAATTATCTTTAGAATGCCAATGGACGAGTAGGAATACAATAGTTGGGTTGTGGATATAATCAGTCTACTTGGCATAATCTCTGTTTAGGAATGTGCACAAATTACCAGAATTAATGGATATTTATTCATGGTAATGACAAAAGCATTAATTAATACTGTTATTTACTGAAGCTCAGGGCCTATATTCTGCTGCGTATTAGCTGTTGGTGTAAACAGGAGGCAATGACACCAGCCTCCCGCCAAAATGCGATCTCTTCCCCACTGCTTGTCACAGCTAGCAGAGGTTTTGCCTGTTCGTTTGGGAAAGGAAGACCGGTTTCATGCTGGTTAGCCACAGCACCAAGGCAAAGGTGATTATCTTTTGAGGTATGTCAAAAACAAGTTTACGGGGAACAAGTTCATTGGGAATCTGGTTGTTATAGATAAATATTTTTGGTTGTTGTTGACTTGGTTAAGTGTTTTAAAGAAAATGTAAAGAGCCACTTAATGGAGATGTTTACAAGACTAAGAGTTTTCACTTGGGATGAGAACTGGTTGTATTTTTCTTTCAAGAGGTCTTGGACAGCTCTCTCTCTCTCTCTCTCTCTCTCTCTCTCTCTCTCTCTCTCTCTCTCTCTCTCTCTCTCCTCTCTCTCTGTGGGTTTGTGTGCATGTTATTTTTTTCATGGAATCAGTACCTGATGTGATGGAAGTTGGAATGGATTATCCAAATTATGCTCATTCCTTGTAGTTACACTGCTGTTAAAAGCAATTCATGAAAATCAATGCTGATCTATTTAATGTTCATTTTAGATGTGTCAGAAACTTCGTTTTTTTTTTTTATTGTGTCCCATTTCTCGGCAACACTCGGGCCTAGTATTACGAAGATGGGCGAACGAAGATGGGTAAACCCCTTTGGAAGAGTAGACCATTGAAACGTATGAGTTGCTTCCCTTTGCTGTATTCTTGCTGGCTATGTTGATGCCAGGCACTTATTATTTTTTTTTGAAGATCATGTGAGTCTTGGTGTTATGATTTAGGGACACACATGTTGCCCTTTTCAGAGGACGCCTGTTCGACACCAGAGAGGTGGCCGGGACAGATGAATGGGTGTGTGTCTCAACACCCTGTCCTGAGGTAGATAATGTTTTTCCAATGTTGATATTCTGTTGTAACTTTTTGTTTTGTTTTGACATTTTTCAATGCACCTCTGTGCAATTCATTGTACCTTTGGTACCATGGATTTTTTTGGTAAAGCTGGTGGTCACAACAGTTATTGTTACCACAAGCCAATGTGTATGCAATCCATGGTGTCGAATGAAGATATTCTTTTTTTTGTCAGAGCCATTAATTGAATGATGTTGTGTATGTATTATTATGAATAAATGTAATTTTTTGATATTATGATAAACTGAATCTGAGGAGTAATAATCTAGTCCATGTCCTGTTGATATAATTGCTGTTTTCCTGTTCTGTTGTCTTAATAGACACAAGGATCCATGCTGCTAGCATGCAGTACAACCCTTACTGTAACAGAACAGATGCCAGATTGTTCACAGTATTTTAATGTTATTTTATTTTGCTTTTCTTCCATTGTTATGTTGAATTGATTGTTTTGCAGATTCACCCATGGTTGTGTGCTCTAAAGATTTTTTATGTCAATTTCTTCTCATCAAATTACCAATATAGTCTTGTGGATGTTGCAGCATAACATGGCCTGAGACTTTTAGGGTGGTCTGTGTCACAATTTTCTTCTTGATGTGCTTATTTGCAGAGGAATTTTTGTGCATTGAACATAAATCAATCCATTACTTCTTTTCAGTGCTATACTGTTATCATGCAAATTGTGCACTCATAGTTACAAATGTATGTCTCCTTTCATTCATGCTTTGGAAATTTCTCATTTTGTTGCCAATTTTCTAAATATGATTTTCCTGGTAATTTTCCAGGTTGGTTGGTTGGTTGGTTGGTTGGTTTGGTTTTGACTGACTGAGGAACTGAAATAAACAATAAAAGTCAAACATCAACACGGTCTTGGGTGATGGATGGATGACTCTCCCCTCTCTGCCGTTGACTGCTTACATAACAGATAGATGGCACAGAATAAATTACGCAAGATTTAGGTTGAGAACTTTAGGTTTTAATGCAAACAAAAGATGGTTTGAATGTGAAACATCCACAGAATCTCCTTGTCCTGCATGTAGACACATTATTGATGACGAAGAACACTTTCTGTTCCACTGTACTGCTTATAATGAAGTGCGGACAAATTGTTCAGTTTTCCAGTTAGATATGGCGAAAAGACAAAATGTTGCTGTCTTGTTATCATCAGATGATGAACTTGTAATTAAATCAGTTGCGAAATTCATCGCAGAAGCATTGAAAATTAGACAGATGAAGGATAGTGAAATTTAAGATAATGCATTATAAGAGATATCTGAATGAATATTATCATTCATCGCAAGTGGAAGAGATACATTATTATCATTTGATCGAGTGGATGGTCGAGTAAGTCTTAAGGGTTTTCTTTTTCTAATTGCATTACTCCTGTGCGTGAGGACATAAGGAAATGTTATGAATTTATTTGTTTTTAACCTTTGATTTGGTGCACACTAGGAATGAATGTGTACTGTTTGTTTGCAGGAAAGGAAGAGGGAAATGCTATTGTTCTGTTACCTCTCTCCCCTTGTCAAAAGACCTCTTTGGTAATGACAATAAAATATCAAAGTCTCTCTCTTCTCTCTCTCTCTCTCTCTCTCTCTCTCTCTCTCTCTCTCTTACAAGCTCTGTTTATAACTAAAGGGTCAAACATAACACCTAAACACCTTTGGTTAGCAGACGATATTCAGAAAGCTATGCAGTTACGAGACAGCCTATTATAACAAACAAACAAAGAAGAAAAAAAAACAGAAAAAGAAGAAGAAGAAAGAAGAAAAAAGAAAGAAGGGTTCAAGAATCAAAGGAACAAACTGGCATCAATGCTTTGCTGTTTAAAAAAAAAAAAAAACAACGAAATTTCAAAACCTTACTTTATCACAGTTCCAACAATAACTCAAACCCAATTTGGAGAGTTATACACATTCTTTTGCATAAGAATTCAGGCAAAACATGTGCAGTTCCCAATAAAATTCCTGCTGATAGTTCAATGTTTATCAATTGTGAAACACGCCGGTGCTTAGCCTATCTTAGGTATAGAGAAAGCGCCGGGGTGTAACCCCCTCCCTCCCCCCCCCCCCCCCCCCCCCCCCCCCCGCCCTCCTCTTCCCCGCCTATCGGTCTGGAAACGCATGTACGTGCAGAGCATGGGCGGCTTTATTCAACAGAGAAGCACACGTTGCGTACTCGTCACTCAGTTTAGTGAACTACGCCACTGGAACCAGCGATGATTCAACAAGAAGTGACTCCGAATTTCGAGCGATAATTAATTTGATTGGACGATTTTTAGGAAAATTAGAATTTGGTGATTGTAAATTATGGACACCAAAGTTTGGAGCAGAGACAGCTGCAGTACCAGCATGAATTCAGCAGCATAAGCTGATTTGTTGGAAAAATAACCAGTGACGAAGTTAAAAGTGTTTTTCATGTTAACTTTCACGCTGAAATCACACACACACACACACACACACACGCGCGCGCGCGCGCGCGCGCGCATTTATGTCACTTTTTTTTTTTTTGCTCATGTCATTATGGATTTCTCAGTTTCTAATGAACGGAGTTATTTGACACTTAGCAGGCCAACTCAAGTTTATATTTCAAAGTGTGTGTTAAAATATTGCAAACGAGCTATGGTTGGTTTTGCTTTAAGTCACGGTCGAAGACACACACATTGAGTGTTATTGAACTTAACTCTCGAAAGCAGAAAAATTGTCATTTAAAGGAAATTTTGCGGAAATGAATTTTATCCCCTGTACTCTAGCCCCTGTACTCTTCACTCCAAGTATTAAAGAATCTGGGGTCCTTAACCGTAAACCCATCATTTTTCCTGAACCCATTTTTTTACATCCATAAGATAAAATCCATGAATACACACACACACACACACACACACACACACACACACACACACACACAGAGTCTCAGAGAGAGAGAGAGAGACTCTCAGAGAGAGAGAGAGAGAGAGAGAGAGAGAGAGAGAGAGCGTAAATGTACATAAACGCATGCCCTAACATATAGCACAACAAGAAGAGCAAGAACAACAATACAAAATCACACACACACACACACACACACACACACACACACACACACACACACACACACATACCTGTGGCTGGTTAGCGGCCATGATTCAGTCTGAAACCAACATAAGGGGCACAGTGTGATGACCAGAAGGACACTCAGAGTCAGCATCCCACAGTGAAAACTAACATGTATTAGGCAAGCGATGGAGGCGATGTCCAAAGTGAATACAGGTGTGTTATGGGAAAGATGGATGAGGTTTCTAAAGTGGACACAGATGTGCATGATGTAACAGATAGATGAGATTTCCAAAGTGAATACAGGTGTGTTATGGGAAAGATAGATGATGTTTCTAAAGTGGACACATATGCATGATGTAACAGATAGATGAGATTTCCAAAGTGAATGCACGTGTGTTATTGGAAAGATAGATGAGGTTTCTAAAGTGGACACATATGCATGATGTAACAGATAGATGAGATTTCCAAAGTGAATACAGGTGTGTTATTGGAAAGATAGATGAGGTTTCTAAAGTGGACACATATGCATGATGTAACAGATAGATGAGATTTCCAAAGTGAATACAGGTGTGTTATTGGAAAGATAGATGAGGTTTCTAAAGCGGACACAGATATGTTTTATGTAACAGATCGTTGAGATTTCCAAAGTGAAGACAGATGTGCTTTACACACTCTGCTGTGATTGGCGGCCTTCATAACAACAACATAGTAGTAAAGGAGGCAGCAGAGAGACTTGCTTTACACACTCTGCTGTGGCCGGCAGGGTTGTGGCCTTCATAACAACAACACAGTAGTAAAGGAGGCAGCGGGAGTGACTTGCTGTACACACTCTGCTGTGGCCGGCAGGGTTGTGGCCTTCATAACAACAACACAGTAGTAAAGGAGGCAGTGGGAGTGACTTGCTGTACACACTCTGCTGTGGCCGGCAGGGTTGTGGCCTTCATAACAACAACACAGTAGTAAAGGAGGCAGTGGGAGTGACTTGCTGTACACACTCTGCTGTGGCCGGCAGGGTTGTGGCCTTCATTACAACATAGTAGTAAAGGAGGCAGCAGAGAGACTTGCTTTACACACTCTGCTGTGGCCGGCAGGGTTGTGGCCTTCATAACAACAACATAGTAGTAAAGGAGGCAGCGGGAGTGACTTGCTTTACACACTCTGCTGTGCCCGGTGGCCTTCATAACAACAACATTGTAGTAAAGGAGGCAGCAGAGTGACTTGCTTTACACACTCTGCTGTGCCCGGTGGCCTTCATAACAACAACATTGTAGTAAAGGAGGCAGCAGAGAGACTTGCTTTACACACTCTGCTGTGCCCGGTGGCCTTCATAACAACAACATTGTAGTAAAGGAGGCAGCAGAGAGACTTGCTTTACACACTCTGCTGTGCCCGGTGGCCTTCATAACAACATTGTAGTAAAGGAGGTAGCGGGAGTGACTTGCTTTACACACTCTGCTGTGATTGGCGACCTTCATAACAACAACATAGTAGTAAAGGAGGCAGCGGGAGTGACTTGCTTTACACACTCTGCTGTGGCCGGTGGCCTTCATAACAACAACATTGTAGTAAAGGAGGCAGCGGGAGTGACTTGCTTTACACACTCTGCTGTGGCCGGCAGGGTTGTGGCCTTCATCACAACATAGCAGGTCTTTAAGGCCACAGCTGCAGTGGACAGTTTGGCCGTTGAATACATGCTCTTCTCTGCTTTCCAGTGTACAACATGGAGTTGAATACACGCTCCTCTCTACTTTCAATGCGCGACATGGAGTTGAATACACGCTCTTCTCTATTTTCCAGTGTACGACATGGAGATGAATACACGCTCTTGTCTGCTTTCCAGTGTACAACAAGGAGTTGAATACACGCTCTTCTCTGCTGCTTTCCAGTGTACAACATGGAGTTGAATACACGCTCTTCTCTGCTGCTTTCCAGTGTACGACATGGAGTTGAATACACGCTCTTCTCTGCTGCTTTCCAGTGTACGACATGGAGTTGAATACACGCTCTTCTCTGCTGCTTTCCAGTGTACAACATGGAGTTGAATACACGCTCTTCTCTGCTGCTTTCCAGTGTACGACATGGAGTTGAATACACGCTCTTCTCTGCTGCTTTCCAGTGTACGACATGGAGTTGAATACACGCTCTTCTTTGCTGCTTTCCAGTGTACGACATGAAGTTGAATACACGCTCTTCTCTGCTGCTTTCCAGTGTACAACATGGAGTTGAATACACGCTCTTCTCTGCTGCTTTCCAGTGTACGACATGGAGTTGAATACACGCTCTTCTCTGCTGCTTTCCAGTGTACGACATGGAGTTGAATACACGCTCTTCTTTGCTGCTTTCCAGTGTACGACATGAAGTTGAATACACGCTCTTCTCTGCTGCTTTCCAGTGTACAACATGGAGTTGAATACACGCTCTTCTCTGCTGCTTTCCAGTGTACGACATGGAGTTGAATACACGCTCTTCTCTGCTGCTTTCCAGTGTACGACATGGAGTCTGTGAGTGGTACAGGAAGCACTGGTCCGAAAAAAGTTTCAATTTTGCCAGTTCAAAGAACAACAGAAACAAATAAACAAACAAACAACAAACAAAACAAAAACAAATAGATAAAACCCTAGTGCAGAATGAACATGGACAAGCCTGAACTATTCCCCTGGCCTGATTACTGGGAAGGCAGACTGTTTTGTACTGCGTGCTGTAACGTGAAGATGAAGACATCTCACTGCTCCATCTTTCTGAAAAGCACGCCATTGTGTGGCGGTGGAAACGGATGACATGAGCATAACCACATGCACAACAGTGCCGCAGGATCTTCACAGCTATGAAGCTGGCTGCCTTAACCAACAGGGGAAGCAAGTCGAACACAGCTTCAAGCAATGCGTTCGTCACCAGTTCAGACAACTGTGGAAAATCTGCTGTCTTCATTCATAGATATTAGCTGACATTCAAAATACAGACTTCTGCTACATCTGTACTTTTTCCAAAGTTAAAGAATTGTTCAAATGCCTCAAAAAAATCAGTCTGGAGACACACTATATGACCATTGTGCCAGTGCTAAATATTCGAACAGCTGATTGCTTAGGTGATAACAAGAGAACACCTGTCCATAGCTTTGTGGCATCACATAGGCATATAGTGGACATTTACTCATAAAATCCTCGTGTCAAAGCTGTATGCTGCAGACAGCTTGTAGGTCGTGTCACATTTTCAGTTTTTGTAGATCTCCAAGTTCTGATCAATGTAAACACAGAGCAACACATAATGCTGGAGAGAGAGGGAGAGAGAGAGAGGGGGGTGTGTGTGTGTGTGTGTGCGCGCGCGCACGTGTGTGTGTGTGTGTGTGTGAGAGAGAGAGAGAGAGAGAGAGAGAGAGAGAGAGAGAGAGAGAGAGAAGAGAGACAGAGAGACAGAGAGAGAGAGAGAGAGAGAGAGAGAGTAAATAGACAAATGAACGAATGATCTTTTTGTGCGGAAAGACATCCACACAGACACAGTCAGTATTTTTCTCTGTAAGCACGAGTGTGGACGTAATCAAACCTGACAGAATGATTATATTGTTGACTTTGTCATTTATTCCATGCATGAAGACGTCACTGAATCCTAAAGGATGTTCTTAACGTTTTCTGCAGTAAAGCCAATATTACATCTTTGTCATTTTCTCATATATTATGATGATTTACAATTACTGCATTATATGTGATGAAAGACATGTTAACTGATATTATACGCAAAAGCTGTAACAAATATCGAGCAATATTTTGTCTACATCAGACCATTTAATGCCATTTCTACCAGATAATGATGTCAATATGAATTAATGCATCACTACATACAGAGGTAAGATGGACCATCTGCTTACGGTAAAAGGTCGTGCATATTAATCAAGTACGTTATGTCACACTGGTGACGCACGTTTTCAATGTGAACGTGACCTGTTGGCTTCAAAAGAAAAAGGAACTGTGAGCACACTGTCTTTGAGATAATAGATCTCTGGGACGCACTTTTCACCTTGAGACGCCTAAGTGTGGTAGTGACATCACTGGCAGAGACAAAGACAGCAGCATCAATGGAGGTCAGAACATGTCACAATAACTGGCAGAGACAGAGACAGCAGCATCAATGGAGGTCAGAACATGTCACAATAACTGGCAGAGACAGAGACAGCAGCATCAATGGAGGTCAGAACATGTCACAATAACTGGCAGAGACAGAGACAGCAGCATCAATGGAGGTCAGAACATGTCACAATAACTGGCAGAGACAGAGACAGCAGCATCAATGGAGGTCAGAACATGTCACAATAACTGGCAGAGACAGAGACAGCAGCATCAATGAGGTCACAACATGTCACAATAACTGGCAGAGACAGAGACAGCAGCATCAATGGAGGTCACAACATGTCACAATAACTGGCAGAGACAGAGACAGCAGCATCAATGGAGGTCACAACATGTCACAATAACTGGCAGAGACAGAGACAGCAGCATCAATGGAGGTCAGAACATGTCACAATAACTGGCAGCAGAGAACAGAGACAGCAGCATCAATGGAGGTCAGAACATGTCACAATAACTGGCAGAGACAGAGACAGCAGCATCAATGAAGGTCAAACATGTCACAATAACTGGCAGAGACAGAGACAGCAGCATCAATGGAGGTCAGAACATGTCACAATAACTGACAGAGACAGAGACAGCAGCACTAATGAAGGTCACAACATGTCACAATAACTGGCAGAGACAGAGACAGCAGCACTAATGAAGGTCACAACATGTCACAATAACTGGCAGAGACAGAGACAGCAGCACTAATGAAGGTCACACCATGTCACAATAACTGGCAGAGACAGAGAGCAGCAGTAGTGAAGGTCAGAACATGTCACAATAACTGGCAGAGACAGAGACAGCAGCACTAGTGAAGGTCAGAACATGTCACAATAACTGGCAGAGACAGAGACAGCAGCACTAATGAAGGTCACAACATGTCACAATAACTGGCAGAGACAGAGACAGCAGCACTAATGAAGGTCACAACATGTCACAATAACTGGCAGAGACAGAGACAGCAGCACTAATGAAGGTCACACCATGTCACAGTGCTGCCCTGGGGCAAAAGAGGAATCAGTCGAGGAGGAGGAGGGAGGGGGTGGGGAGGGAGGGGTGAGGGCTTGGCAGTGGCAGGGAGTGGAAGTGGGATGACAGCACCTGAGGAAAGAAGTGGTCAGTGGTCAGTGTATGGAAATGAACTCTTCCAAATGAGCACTGCCTTGCTGAGGAAAGAAGTGGTCAGTGGTCAGTGTATGGAAATGAACTCTTCCAAATGAGCACTGCCTTGCTGAGGAAGAAGTGTCATGGTCAGTGTATGGAAAGAATCTTCAAATGAGCCTGCCTTGCTGAGAAAGAAGTGGTCAGTGGTCATGTATGGAAATGAACTCTTCCAAATGAGCACTGCCTTGCTGAGGAAAGAAGTGGTCAGTGTGCAGTGTATGGAAATGAACTCTTCCAAATGAGCACTGCCTTGCTGAGGAAAGAAGTGGTCAGTGGTCAGTGTATGGAAATGAACTCTTCCAAATGAGCACTGCCTTGCCAAGGAAAGAAGTGGTCAGTGGTCAGTGTATGGAAATGAACTCTTCCAAATGAGCACTGCCTTGCTAAGGAAAGAAGTGGTCAGTGTGCAGTGTATGGAAATGAACTCTTCCAAATGAGCACTGCCTTGCTGAGGAAAGAAGTGGTCAGTGGTCAGTGTATGGAAATGAACTCTTCCAAATGAGCACTGCCTTGCTAAGGAAAGAAGTGGTCAGTGTGCAGTGTATGGAAATGAACTCTTCCAAATGAGCACTGCCTTGCTGAGGAAAGAAGTGGTCAGTGTGCAGTGTATGGAAATGAACTCTTCCAAATGAGCACTGCCTTGCTGAGGAAAGAAGTGGTCAGTGTGCAGTGTATGGAAATGAACTCTTCCAAATGAGCACTGCCTTGCTGAGGAAAGAAGTGGTCAGTGTGCAGTGTATGGAAATGAACTCTTCCAAATGAGCACTGCCTTGCTAAGGAAAGAAGTGGTCAGTGTGCAGTGTATGGAAATGAACTCTTCCAAATGAGCACTGCCTTGCTAAGGAAACAAGTGGTCAGTGTGCAGTGTATGGAAATGAACTCTTCCAAATGAGCACTGCCTTGCTAAGGAAAGAAGTGGTCAGTGGTCAGTGTGTTGAAATGAACTCTTCCAAATGAGCACTGCCTTGCTAAGGAAAGAAGCGGTCAGTGGTCAGTGTATGGAAATGAACTCTTCCAAATGAGCACTGCCTTGCTAAGGAAAGAAGTGGTCAGTGGTCAGTGTATGGAAATGAACTCCTCCAAATGAGCACTGCCTTGCTAAGGAAAGAAGTGGTCAGTGTATGGAAATGAACTCTTCCAAATGAGCACTGCCTTGCTAAGGAAAGAAGTGGTCAGTGGTCAGTGTATGGAAATGAACTCCTCCAAATGAGCACTGCCTTGCTAAGGAAAGAAGTGGTCAGTGTATGGAAATGAACTCTTCCAAATGAGCACTGCCTTGCTAAGGAAACAAGTGGTCAGTGTGCAGTGTATGAAAATGATTTCTTCCAAATGAGCACTGCCTTCTGCCTTTCCAGCCCACTATGTGCCTTTCTTTCTCTGTCACATGTACTCATCATACGCAAGTCTAATGCAGGAAAATTACCCTCTTCTTTGTCTATTTCGATGTTTTTCAGTTATGGTTACTTAAGATTTGTCACCAAAAAAATCACTTGTCAGCCCACGAAGGCTCAAAGTCCTCAGCATTTGATATACCAGTGACCCACAAAACTGTGCAAATATTAGTTCTTCACAAAGGACAGCACACGTAAAACAGAATTGGGTGAGAAGATAACTGATTCCTGTAGATAGAGCGGCGATTTTTAAATCACTTCCTTTAGCCAAACTCACTCACGTATGGCTTTTATCACTTAGTCCACCAAACGCATCTTTCCAGACCTCACAGAAATGGTTTACATTTTTTCTTTAAATACGGAGAAGAAATTGATAATGAATCTGGACACAAAAGCGTCAGAAATGATGGTATTGGACAACCAGAGCTAAAAATGTTTGCTTCGTATTAAAAATAACTTTGTTCCGAAAATTCGCACCACAGATCACAAATGGAAAAAAAATAACACAACAGACAAATGTCCACTTCTTAGTCATATCGAAAAGTCTTGACCAGAAATACTTTCTAGTTTTTGTAAATCAGACATTTTTTGACAGAGTTAGTTGTAAGAATTCTGGTGAACTTCTTGCAGAGCCAGTGCTTTATAATGATGAAATACGGCTGGGAAAAGGGCTATTTTGGGTAAAGCGTGGATCAATGAAGGATTAATCTGTATTGCCTTTTTTGCTTGAAAATAGTGTTTTTATTTCTTAGGAACAATTTAAACAGAAAAGTGATGTTGATATAAACGCTGTTACTTTTATCTTATTATATGTACTATGAAATATTACTGGGCGATCGTATTCATTCAAAATGCTGGACATACTCGCATTGAGAATGATTGAAAAGTATTATTAACTTAAGTAAAATTTCTGACAATTCTAAAATTGATTTGGTTCCATTTAGAAATAATCCACAGACGCATTGGGACTAATGTCACACAGAAGACAATTGGTGTTCTAAACAGTGAATAATCTGTTGCTCATTTAAACATAGCATTGCACATGCTTCGGCAATCTGCAGTAATCAAACGTTTCTGGCAAAATCTTGCTGCTATTATCGACGAAAAACGTTCGCATTTGATTCACCGACAACTCAAGCATAAGCCATAACTGGAACTGATGAATGTATACATAACAAGCCTGCCTTTTACATCATAATATCATTCACTGATTCTGTATCTATCAATATTCATTGCACCCCTCCCTCCCACACTACAAGTATGTCCTAATAAGCTGTAATACAATTATAGAACTGAAGAGTTTATTGCTCACAAAAAAACTTTAGATACAAGTATTTCATCATAAAATGTCTCTTACATAAGACGATGCTTACAGGCACAGATTAAACTGTGAATGCATGTTGATCGTGTACATTGTAGTGTTATTACTGTGATTGTACCCTTCTACAACGTTGTACATTATTCTTCTGTATAAACCTCATGGATGATGTACAGAACCTTCATAAACCAGATTGTGTTGTAATCCCCCCGTGCCAATTTTATGATATATATGGATTTACCTCTCTCTCTCTCTCTCTCTCTCTCTCTCTCTCTCCTCTCTCTCTCTCTCTCTCTCTCTCGTTTGTCGGTCCTTCCGTTGTGAGTTTTTTGTCGACTTCAGAATCATATTTCAATAACATATTGTGATTATGAGTGATGTTTAATTTATTTTCACGCTTTTTAAAAATATTTATTTTAACTTATACGAATAGATTTATATTTCATTTATCTTTTGTATGTATCATTATGCAAACTATCTTGATTAGATTGTTGTTCAAACATTTACTAGCTATTTTGTATTGTGTGAATGAACATTATTTTGTGTCGCTTTTCATGTGATAACTCTGTTTCAGTTAGGTCATTCATAGCTTTGTTATCAAGAATATGTTAGAAATAGTTGCCCCAAGAAACTGAATGTCAATGTGAATAAAAACAAAACAGAAATAAGTAACGAACAAGTAGTGTAACTTTTGCGCCTGTGATGGCACGCCCATAACTCAAACGATTTCTGCTTATGAAACCAAGTCGCCTAGCAGAAATCCAGCACAGAGCACACAGAACAAACAAAAAGACATCCCCATAAAAGGATGTTCTAAGCTAGCCTTTATAACTCGTACCAGACACATCTGTAGAGCACTAATAACTGCAGAAATGAACAAACACATATACATGTTTAAGATTTCTGTTCAAACCAACCAAACTGAGGTTACCTGTATGTGTTACTGTTCGTCCGTGTGTTTGTTTGATTACATTCAAGATGGAAAAGGCACGCTTGTTGCGTTCAACGGACTAAATAACCGCCGTGATTTTTTTAAGAGCTCATGATACTATTACTTAAAACATACGGCTAATAGAAAATTGTAAGTTTATAAGAAAAAACTTCTTCTTCTTCTTCTTCTTCTTCTTCTTCTTCTCCTTCACCTCCTCATTATTATTGTAATCACCACTACTACTGCTACTACTACTACTGCTGCTGCTGCTACTATCACTACTACTACTACTACTACTGTTGTTGTTGTTATATTGTTATTATCATCATTATAATTATTGTTACTATTATTATTGTTATTATCATTATTATTACTATTATTATCATTATTGTTGTTATCAATATTATTACCATCATCATTATTACATCATTTTTATCATTATTATTATCATTAAGATTATTATCGTTACTATTATCATTTACATCTTAACTCATGAACTCAGGCTGGCGTTGTCAGCTCAACAAATTATTTTCTACTGCTGAGCTATGAACACAAACAGTGACATAAAACATGAACTGTGAGCAGAGGAAGAAACCTACCGAGTTTCGTTGCCAGAGAAAGCAAGTCCAGCACTGTCTGAATCTGTGAAAGACACACAATGACGATGGCTCTACACTCAATTCTGGCCTGTGCACTGGCTGGTTGAGGAAGTTGTCAGATGTGACGATGGCTGCACGTCTGTACGTGGTGACAGTCAGACGCCCACTGGCGGGCCCCAGGCCTGCCTGCTGTCGATCACCGGGCCAGGCTGTGTGCAGACATACACAGCCAGTCATCACTCACATGTCTTTCACCCTTAAACCATAGCTCCTCCCACCTCATGCATACGCACACACACACACGCGCGCGCACGTGCGCATGCACACACGCGAACACACACACTTACATGCGCCCGCGCGCGCGCGCGCGCACACACACACACACACACACACACACACACACACACTTACATGCGCGCGCGCGCGCCACACACACACACACACACACACACACACACACAACACACACACTCACACGATAGATAGATATTATGCGCAGAGTTGGGGGGGGGGGGGGGTTGCTGAGGTTGTGGTAGGTCCCCTATTCATTTGTCCCCTGGACAATAGATAGTTGGGGCCAACAGTTTGTTGGTGAAGGGGGTGGGGGGAGCTGTGCTAGGTCCCTAACTCATTTGTCACCTGGACAAGTAGGTTGTGTGCAGTGAGTTGGGTCTCAGGCTGGGGCTAGGTCCTCAATCCATTTTCACTCTGACAATCAGTGGTGTGGACAGTGGGGTTGTGTTAAGTTCTCAATCCATTTCATCTCTGACAATCAGTGGTGTGGACAGTGGGTTGTGTTTAATTTTTTTTTTCTCAATCCATTTCTCTCTCTGACAATCAGTGGTGTGGACAGTGGGTTGTGTAAGTTCTCAATCCATTTCTCTCTCTGACAATCAGTGGTGTGGTCAGTGAGGTGTGTCAGTTCTCAATCCATTTCTCTCTCTGACAATCAGTGGTGAGGTCAGTGAGGTGTGTCAGTTCTCAATCCATTTCTCTCTCTGACAATCAGTGGTGTGGTCAGTGAGGTGTGTCAGTTCTCAATCCATTTCCTCTCTAGACAATCAGTGGTGTGGACAGTGAGGTGTGTAGTTCTCAATCCATTTCATCTCTTGACAATCAGTGGTGTGGACAGTGAGGGTGTGCTAGGTTCCCTGTCCATCTCCCCATTGGCAACAGGCAGTGTGGATGGTGAGTTGAGAGAGTGAGACTGACCTAGACCTTGAGTATGGTTTCTTCAAAGTGAATAGATATTGTAGGAAGTGAGTTTGGGGGGGAGGGGGGGGGGATACCTGGGCGTGCCCACCAGTGCCATCTGACTGATAGGACAAAATTCTTTGTCTTCATTGTCCTCAATGTTATTTGTTTTTGCCTGAAATAGACCCATGAGGTTGAAATGCATTGTGTTTTGAGAAAAGTGGTTTCTCGTTTAGTCCGTCACGAGAAACGGTCCACCTTTCACCCCCCCCCCCCCCCCCCTAATAAATTTGTCATATGTATTTTTTGGTGCTTTAGAGTACTTTGTTCACGAAAAATCATGTTAACATAAAAAATCTTGGGACACACTGTCCCTTCTGGCTTAATTTTGAAGGGTACCCATCTCAGGTGCCGCGGCTGCTTTTCGTCGGTCCAAAACGTTCCATAAGCTTGGTGAACACCTGTGTCTTTGTTATTTAAGCTACGAGAATTTTCTTTATGTTTTTGTTGACAGTAATGCCTTCTGCACGATACGCAATAATCAGAACGATAATATATGCAATAAGGTGACCGCAGTGAAGCTACGTGTGTCCCCACCGTATGTCACACGTTGCGAACTGTAAATTTGCCAAAGTGTTTGCAATAAACCGTCTTTCTCGAATAGTGTGCAACTTATTAGAAACAAAGTACACCACAGTTTCAAAGAACAGTCTCTTGTGATTCTTTTGAGCTATGCCACATCACCATGGGCCTATGCTGATGTCCTCTTTTGCCGGGTTATCTCCCCTACCCCCTATTTGGCTTCGACGCAAATTTTATTCTTTACAAATTCACATTGGTCTTTTAATTGAAGAAAAAGTTTATGTGCACTTTCCAAGCGTAAGCGCATATTTGTGTGTGTGTGTGTGTGTGTGTGTGTGTGTGTGTGTGTGTGTGTGTGTGTGTGTGTGTGTGTGTGTGTGTGTGTGCGTGCGTGCATGCGTACGTGCGTGCGTGTGTGCGTGCGTGCGTGCGTGTGTTGATGATGATTGTTCTCAGATGCTGGCATTGGAAGGCATTCTGTTTCATGGTGACATCTGCCAGATTGTATTTAAATCAACCAATCTCATTATTTTGAGTCGCTTCCCTCGGCGCAAGTAGAAAGCGACTCTTCTGATACGTAGGATATGACAGCTTCTTCTGCAGCCTGTGTATTTGACACAAGAGGATTTACCGGAATGCTTCGTAAACCAGCGGAAAAGCCCACCTATTGCAATTAGGCACTGGACAGTTGATGGAGGTGAAGATGCTCTCAAGAAAGTTCAAAGTTCAAACCTCCACTGGATTCTTCTCTGGAAATACAGCAGCATGTCAGATCAGGAAATACCAGCGTGGGCTGGCTTCATTTCACAGTGTGGGCAGAACCCGGCAAAGAAGACATTGGACTACTACCCTGTGATCCATCACCCAATCACCGAGTACAAGACAGTCCAGGGGAGCTTGCGACTTGCAGAGGAGGCCACGAGAGAGGTGGTTGGACAAGAGTACGTTATCACTACGTTTGATCTTGGGGTTTGTATGAAAGCTTACCCGATCATCGGGAACCAACCTGAACGGTACAAGAAACATATTATTCTGATCGGTACTTTCCACCTTGCCTGTGCGAACCTCAAGATGCTTGGGGAAAAGCTGGATGGTTCTGGGTTCGGAGATATCCCTCTGAAGGTAGGTCTGATCTCTTCTGGTTCTCTGCAAGGGGTGCTGTCTGGCAAACATATGAACAAGTATTGTTCTGTCATAAGACAATGCGTGAGAGTCTAGAATGCTTGCTGCTGGAAAAATATCTTGAAATCAGAGACGAAGACACGTCATTTCCGACACTGTCGGAAGACAGCATGATCAAACTCCAGACAGCCTCATGTTTCTTCTCAAAAGAGACGTTGACTGAGCTTCAGCAAGATGAAGCTATCTTCAGTTCACGGCAGAGTACGAACAGTTCAGAGACAGAGTCAGAGAAGGAGCCTTTGGACCAACTGCACAATTTTGTTTGTCGACATCGATCATGTAGACTTGTCCTAGCACTCCTTGAGGCTGTCAAAATCACCGACTTCCTGCTGTACGCACAAACGATGTCCCAAATGCCAGACCTCTTCTTCAGTTTCGGTGGACAAAACTACGCACGTTATCTGACCTTCTTCTCAGCCTTCTTGGCAAACATTGACTTGTCAAATCCTGGAGCCAAAGAGATGCTGCAGAGAGGTACTTTCAGCATGGCAAGGTCCTTCATTCCTGGCAATCGCTGTGCAGAGGACAAGACCATGGAAGAAACGTTCATGAAGCACGCCAAAAGCCGAGGAGGAGCTGCCGGATGTGGCGCTGGTCTCATGGGACTGCTGTCGAACCAGGAGGCCTACCAATGATGGATCAGAACAACCCATGAGAGGTCAAAGTACCTTCATGCAACTCTCGACATGGCTAGCATGGCACAAGGTGATGAGGTTGGCAGTAGATATCATGACTTGCGTCCTTCTGAGATACTGAAGAGCGAAAGCAACGTCATGAAGACTCAGGATGCAATCAAAAGTTTCATCGACCCTTTCTGTGAGGAAGCCTCGGTCAAACTCATCGCCCTGTCATCTGGAGCATCTGTCCCAGCCGGCATTCAGCATGATGTGCTGAGGGCAGAAAAAGCTGGTAAAGCCGTGAAGGAGGCGTTCATCACGCAGAGACTGATGGCAAATGACAATTTCTTTGAACCAGTCATGCGGCTAAACCTGAAAACGATGGCATCGATGAACAAAACCGTCCACATGAAGACTACCAAGAAGAAGGTTGTGGAATACAAACAACAAGGGAACCTTGCCTCTGAACTCCTTGTAAAGGCACAGGAAGCAGGTGTTCAACTTGATCTGAAACAGTTGATGACATACCAACTTACTCCTGTACCTAACAGTATTGCCACTGCTGACGATTTCTTTGCCAAGACCGACAAAGCAAAAGGGTTCAACTACCTCTCCAAAGATATGGAAGATGCCGCTCTACCTCCCCATGACGCGACGCTGGTTGTGATCGATGGCAACACAGTGTTTCACTGTTTGCAACAGCTTCCCTCCAATTTCAGGGAGATCAGCCAGAAGATATTTGACATGCTGCCAAAGGGAACGGACATGGTGTTCAGTACAGACATGTACAATACGGACTCAATCAAAGTGATGGAAAGGAAAAAGGAGAGGCACTGGCGATAAGATCATCGTGAAAGGAGAAAGCACCAAGCGTCCTGCAGACTGGAAAAAGTTTCTGTCAAACGACGAAAACAAGAAGCAGCTCAGCCAAGTATCACTCGACGTTTGGAGCAAAGATGAGAATGCGCCAAAATTCAAGGACAGAAAAGTCATGCTGATATGTGAGGGAGAAGCCTTCCTGCTGCAATCGGCAGATGAGCTGACGACAACAAGGACGCCAACCGAATGCTCAAATCCACACAAGAGACGGATTCCAGAGTTGCCCCCTACGGCGTACGCTGAACGGAATGGCTACAGCTTCGTCCGTGTCAAGAGTCCCGACTCGGACATTTTCTTCATTTTCCTGCACTTCGCTCTGCAGCTGAAGGACGTGGTGATTCTGTTCGACACAGCAATGGGGAACAAACAACGGCTCATCTACGTGACCGACATCGCAACAGCATACGGGCAACAGCACTGCACCGCCTTCCCGGCTCTTCATGCTTATACCGGCTGCGACACAAGTGCATTCAAGGGCATTGGGAAAATTAAACCCATCAAAGTTCTTCAGCAGAATCCAAGATTTGTGGAAACTATTGCCTGCCTTGGAGGTACATGGGCCATCGATGAAGAAGTCAAAGCCGATCTTGAGACCTTCACCTGTGTCATGTACAGCAGACATTGTTTCACCGGTGTCAATGACCTCCGACACCAGCTACTCAAGGAGAGATGTGGAGATGAGCCATTGAACGCAAACCACAACGTTGACCTGGCAAGCATGCCTCCGTGCAAACAAACTCTTCAAAAGCACATCAAACTGAGCAACTATCAAGTTGCCATTTGGAAGAGGGCTCTCAAACCCATGTCTGATGTTCCAGCAGCAAGCAATGGACATGGATGAATTTACGTTGATGGCACCTTGGAACCAGTGTAGTCCGCAGAAAAGGAGGACGTCATCCTGCCCGCAGATATGGTTGACTTCCTTGTGGATTTTCCAGACTCTGACGACGGCGAAGAAGAAGCTGTCATGGCCTACGTATCAGAAGAGTCGCTTTCTTCTTGTGCCGAGGGAAGCGACTCAGAATGAAGAGATTGTGGTTGATTTAAATACAGTCTGGCAGATGTCACCATGAAACAGAATGCCTTCCAATGCCAGCATCTGTGAACAATCATCATCATCAACACACACACACACACACACACACACACACACACACACACACACACACACACACACGCTCGTGCGCGCGCACGCACGCACGCACACACACACACACACACACACACACACACACACACACACACACACACACACACACATGCACGCACACATATGCGTTCACACTTGGAAAGTGCACATTAACTTTTTTTCCAATAAAAAGTCCAATATGAATTTGTAAAGAATAAAATTTGCGTCGAAGCCAAATAGGGGGTAGGGGAGATAACCCGGCAAAAGAAGACATCAGCATAGGCCCATGGTGATGTGGCATAGCTCAAAAGAATCACAAGAGACTGTTCTTTGAAACTGTGGTGTACTTTGTTTCTAATAAGTTGTACAGTTTTCAAAAGAGATGGTTTATTGCAAACACTTTGGCAAATTTACAGTTCGCAACGTGTGACATACGGTGGGTACACACGTAGCTTCACTGCGGTCACCTTATTGCATATATTATTGTTCTGATTATTGCGTATCGTGCAGAAGGCATTACTGTCAACAAAAACATAAAGAAAATTCTCGTAGCTTAAATAACAAAGACACAAGTGATCACCAAACTTATGGAACATTTTCGACCGATGAAAATGATTTTTCGTGATCTATGTACTCTAAAGCACCAAAAAATACATATGACAAATTTATTAGGGGGGGGGGGGGGGGGGGGGGGGGGGGGGGGGGGGTGAAAGGTGGACCGTTTCTCGTGACGGAGTAGTTCTTTGTGTTCATTGTCCTAAGTGTTGTTTGTGTTTTTGCCTGAAGAAGACCCAAGAGGTCGAAATGCATTGTGTCTTGTCCTGTGATCTGTTTGTCCATATCGTATGGTGGAGCTAACGCATGTCTTTTAAAAATAAAGTACTCTGGGCCTGTTCACTGCTGCCATCTGACTGACAGGGCAAATTACTCTGACTGATAGGGCAAATTACTCTGACTGATAGGGCAAATTACTCTGACTGACAGGGCAAATTACTCTGACTGATAGGGCAAATTACTCTGACTGATAGGACAAATTACTCTGACTGACAGGGCAAATTACTCTGACTGATAGGGCAAATTACTCTGACTGACAGGGCAAATTACTCTGGCTGTGTCAGGAGAGGCTTGACTGAGAAAACAGTATCTCTCTCTCTCTCTCTCCTCTCTCTCTCTCTCTCTCTCTCTCTCTCTCTCTCTCTCTCTCTCTCTCTCTCTCTCTCTCTCTCTCTCACGTGTAGGTTTTGCTGTTAAAGTAGTAGTATGAGCTTCATCCCTGTGATACACACACTCTCTCTCTCTCTCTCTCTCTCTCTCTCTCTCTCTCTCTCTCTCTCTCTCTCTCTCTCTCTCTCGTGTAGGGTTTGCCGTTAAAGTAGTAGTATGAGCTTCATCCCTGTGATACCTCCCCTCTCTCTCTCCTCTCTCTCTCTCTCTCCTCTCTCTCTCTCTCTCTCCTCCTCTCTCTCTCCTCTCATCGTGTAGGTTCCGTTAAAGTAGTAGTATGAGCTTCATCCCTGTGATACACACTCTCTCTCTCTCTCTCTCTCTCTCTCTCTCTCTCTCTCTCTCTCTCTCTCTCTCTCTTGTGTAGGGTTTGCCGTTAAAGTAGTAGTATGAGCTTCATCCCTGTGATATACTCTCTCTCTCTCTCTCTCTCTCTCTCTCCTCTCTCTCTCTCTCTCTCTCTCTCTCTCGTGTAGGGTTTGCCGTTAAAGTAGTAGTATGAGCTTCATCCCTGTGATACTCTCTCTCTCTCTCTCTCTCTCTCCTCTCTCTCTCTCTCTCTCTCTCTTCTCTCTCTCTTTCTCTCTTGCATGTGTTGTGTCACCAAGAATGTAACAGTACAATGCTGAAGTATCTAACCACGTAGTTGGACTTTCCACTTTGGCTTTGTTGGCTGGGTGTTGAGCGATAACAGCTTGAAAACTGCTACCATCCTCAGTATGAAGCGTTCTGTGGGGTCATTGACGTCACTAGCTAGCTGGACGTGTTTATAGATTGGTAGGGTTATGAGGCCTTCCATCCTGCTTTCAGTCATGTTTTCAGGGCACGTTTGTTCCGGTGTAAAGAAAAGTTTGAACTCCCCGAATGGTTTAACTCCCAAGGAGTTAAACTGTTCTTTTGTAAATTGTAACTCCCTGGGAGTTAAACTAGAATATAAAAAACTAACTCCCTCTGTGTTTCAGTTTGACTCCAGGGGAGTTATTCTGACATACCACCAGAATGACTCCCACCACCACCCACCACCCACTCCCCGCACCTCACTACCACCCATACATCTTATATATTTTCAAAATGTGTGTGTGTGTGTGTGTGTGTGTGTGTGGTGTGTGTGTGTGTGTGTGTGTGTGTGTGTGTGTGAGTGTGTGTGTTCTTACACTAACTTGCCAGATCAAAACTTGTCAGGTAGAATTGTTTCCTTCGATATTATTGGTTTCTGTGAATTAGTCACGTGTCCTGAATTTTATTGAAAAATGTGTGTTTGTCTGATTGGCTTGCCCACTTTCATTTTTAGCTTGGCACATGCACACCACCACACCTGTGACGAGTCACTTGACAACTTCATCAGATCGGTCCCAAGCAGCCACCCTCTTGTACAAATTGTACAAAAACAGGTACCAATCCCCCCCCCCCCCCCTCCCTTTCTCTATCCCATGTGTCTCACACACAAATTTCTAATCTATGCCAACCCTTTTTCTCCTTCCTTCTCTCCCAGATATAGTAAGTCAATACAAACAATTTTACATCACGTCGCAACTACTCGTCATTCTCTCCCCACCTTCCTTACCCTCTCAACCCCCCCCCCCCCCCACACACACACACACACACCCCTCACTCCCTAATTTGGCGGCATGACACAATGAAAAATTGAAAATTTTCCATTTCTACACCATTTGAGTGTAATGGCCTACACTTATGGGTGACTGTTTGATAGTCGCATAGATTCCATGAGAGAGAGAGAGAGAGAGAGAGAGAGAGAGAGAGAGAGAGAGAGAAGAGAGAGAGAGAGAGAGAACGCCAAAGACTGAAGGTACAGTATTTCTACCAAAGGCATCAAACCATTAATTCATGTATATACAGACTTTACAAACAGATTATATACAAAAAGGCATAGTAAAATATCAAGGACATGCATAGATGAGCACATGAATATGTACACGGACATTTCCTTTCCCTATGACGATGATGATCATGAACATTAAATCCCCTTCTCCATTCTCTTACCGAAAGACACCTGGGAATAGGTGGGTGGGGAGTCATCTTAGTCGTGATCAGATTAACTCCCCCTCTGTTACAAAGTAACTCCCTGGGAGTCAGAAAACACGTGTACACATTGACTCCCAGGGGAGTTATTCTAAACTGTGAAAAACTGACTCCCCTTAGTAGGCAGGGAGTTAAACTTTTACACGCCTGGATTAACTCCCGGGAGGTTGTTTTTTTTTTTTTTTTTTTTTTTTTTTTTTTTTTTTTTTTTTGCTGCTGTCCCAACCTCTGTGCCACCTCAGAGGCAGTGCACCCACGCTGCCCATTCTGACACCCCGTCCACAGCCACAGCCTGGTCGACCCCGCCGCAGTCCCGGCACCGGCAATCCACAGGGAGCAGTCAATGTCAAGTCATCAAGAGGCAACCCACGGGAGGAGACACTGCACTGCTGCCGAGTCACTTCGGTGGTGTTCAGTGGCACCTGTTCTGATCTTACATATGCAGGACACCACCTACTAAGCCCCCTACTGACGACAATAATTGCTTAGTCACGGAGCCGGCATGAGTGAGCTCTCCCTCCGGAGGGTGCCACCACGTCCGTCCAACGACAGCCCCCATGGACTCGCCGATACCGGTGACCCCGACGGAACCAAACTAAGGCCACAGACGTGGAGAGGACATCGAAATTGAGGTCACCATGAGAACAGGGCATGAAGGGCCACAGAATTTGAGACTTAATTTTTTTAATGCTGATCAATGAGAATGAGGATGATTAAGATGATGCTACGGATTTCCATTTCGGTCTGAGACTACATGACAGGGCTGTACTCTACGCCTCCTTTCATAATATATCCCAGCGTCAACCAGGCCCGAGAGATACAGGCACCTGCAGTGTTGGTCAGGAAATTTGAGCAACACTCTCAGAAACGCATCCATTAAGTGGATGAAACTCGACTGTGTGGTCCCAGTCTTCCCAACTGAGTCCGCAGCAAACTCAACTCTGGGTAGGAGCCAGTCGGGGCAGAAAAACCCACATGACTCTGATGAGATTCGAACCCACGACCTCCCAGCCGGGAGTCCGCGACGCTAACCACTTCACCACGGCGGCTGGTAACTCCTGGGAGTTAATCTGTACTAACTCCCAGGGGGGTCATTCTGTTACAGGGTGGGAGTTAAGTCTGATATATGTACAAAATGACTCCCCCCTTAATGTTTCAAGAATTTGTTGAGACTTGTACAAAAAAGATTTTAGAACATTTC
>CM065741.1:6468173-6498173 GCA_033310375.1 Conus canariensis
TCCCTCCCTCCCCTCTCTCTCTCACACACACACACACACACACACACGCGCGCGCGCGCGCGCACGCGTACCCACGTGCTTGCACATGCAAACGCGTGTAGTTGTCTAATTATCATCCTTAGCAGCTTGCTGTATGTTAATATTTTACAAAAGGAATGTAACTCTCTCTCTCTCTCTCTCTCTCTCTCTCTCTCTCTCTCTCTCTCTCTCTCTCTCTCTCTCTCTCTCCCCTCTCTTCGATAGGAGGATCGCTTATTCTATGTCTGTGTGTGCTGATTTTTTTTCTTCTTCTTTGAAATTAATTTCTTTATTTTTGTTTTTTGTTGCAGTTGCTTTCTTTTTTTCCCTTTAAAGTAATCTACGCCTTAAATGTTAATGGATGAACACCTCATCAACTTTTAATGCATTTGTGAAGATGTGTGTGTTTGTTACAATTTTTGTAAGTCTTAGTCGCTAGTGATGCTTAGTCCCTTAGTGGGACAAGGGCCGGATGAAAAAAAAGCATGTGTTTGCTTATCTGTTACCCTTGGAAATAAAGATTATCATCATCATCATCATCATCATCATCATCTCTCTCCTCTCTCTCTCTCTCTCTCTCTCTCTCTCTCTCTCTCTCTCTCTCTCTCTCTCTCTCTCTCTCTCTGAGCATATGAAGCATAATGTGCGAAGTGCCCAGGGAACACAGTGTGTGTATTGGTGTACACATGGGCGGCAGGCATGTGTGATAAGTGTGTGTGTGTGTGTGTGTGTGTGTGTGTGTGTGTGTGTGTGTGTGTGTGTGTGTTATTTTTTATTTGTTTCCGAGTTTTACATGCGTAGATACCAGTGACTGACACAATAATATCGGTTTTTTCACGTCCCCGAAGTCTAATGGCATCATCCTATGGCGGCATATGTCAATGTAACAGTCAGATTGGGAGTTACCTTTCACACACACAGCAACAACAACAACAACAACAATAACAACAACAGCAACTTCAATTACAACAACCAGATGATAAACAAAAGCCTGTCAATAAGGAAGGGAGGTAAGCGACCATAAACATTCTGAAAATAAAACCACTGTGGGTAATCGACTCCTTTTCTGACGTTGTGACGTCCACGTTTTTCCCAACAGGTAAAGGGGAACAACTGGATGACGACGGTCAGAGGGAAATCCATGTCGACTCTGTCGGTAGAAAAGTATGTGTTGAGTGGTGGAGGGAGGGGGAGGAGGGAGAATCACTTGATCTTTACTGTCGTTTTGTTGTTGTTTGGTTGATGAGCGGGTTGATTTTTTTTTTTTCATTACTTTATTTAAATAGTTGTATTTGTTTTACTGTCGTGTTAATTTGTGTTTATTTATTCCATGTTTTCAGTGTTTTAATGCAATGCTAGATTGTTGTATTGGTTGCTGTGTTATTGTTGCTTTAACGTAAATCTTTTGTATTGTTGTTTTGTTAGTAGTCTGTCTGTCTGTCTGTCTGTCTGTCTTTCCACGTTTTTGGCGATATTGTATTATCTGTTTCTTGTATCACTGTTTTGTTGTTGATGCTTTTTGTGTTTTTGTTCTCAGATCTTTTTTCTTTAATTTGCGCGTGCGCGCGTGCATATAAATATATATATATATATATATATATATATATATATATATGTGTGTGTGTGTGTGTGTGTGTGTGTGTGTGGGTGCGCCGCGCGCGGCGTAGACCCTAGCGTGAGCGTGTGTGTGTGAGATGTGTGTGTGTGTGTGTGTGGTGTGTGTGTGTGTGTGTGTGTGTGTGTGTGTGTGTGTGTGTGTGTGTGTATGTGTACGTCGTGGGCACGTGCGTGCGTTGTTTTGCTGTCTGTTGGCTAACTACGTAAGGCACGTGAGAGAGATATGTTGCGCTTTTGGCAACACAGATGAAGCTTAAACCATGAAGTAGAAAGAGACACAGAAGAGAGAGAGAAAGAGTCACTTTCCAACACACTATCTTGCAAGCCTAATACAATGCAAAGGCACACTACATGCATGACACAATACAAAGGCATATTACATGCATGTCACAATACAAAGGCACATTACATGCATGACATAATACAAGGCACATTACATGCATGACATGATACAAAGGCACATTACATGCATGACACAATACAAAGGCATATTACATGCATGACACAATACAAAGGCACATTACATGCATGACACAATACAAAGGCACATTACATGCATGACACAATACAAATGCACATTACGCATGACAAAGATAGACAAAGACACAGTGTAGGACAAAACATGGCATTGGACAAAATACACATCGTAGGACAAAACATATCATTAGACAAAATACACATCGTAGGACGAAGACACATGATACAGAAAAGAGACATATAACATTACACAAAGACACATACCATCACATACCATGTGGCACACATACGACTTGTTAAAGAAACAGAGTACAAGATAGACACGTAAGACCTTATCTGACCATTTTAAAACCTTATCCGACCTTTTTAAAGACCTATTCTGACCTTCCTAAAGACATATCTGACCTTTCTAAAGACCATATCTGACCTTATCCGACCTAAAGAAAACACAAATGTCCCGGTGTAACACTCCAGATTGCCCCCCATCCCAGAATGCCCCCCGGGGGACGTTTCAGTATCCCAGAATGCCCCCCCCCCCCCCCCCCCCCCCCCCGCCCCGGGGGACGTTTCAGTATACCAGAATGTCCCTTGGGGGACATTTGGGTATGCTAGAATGTCCCTCGGGTGACATGTTGGGTATGCTGACACGTCCCCCTGGGGGCAATCTAAAATGCCCCCCCCCCCCCCCCCCCCTATCTATTATGCCCCCAAATGAGGACAAATATATTTTCATCCCAGAATGCCCCCCACCCTAATTCTCTCTCTCTCTCTCTCTCTCTCTCTCTCTCTCTCTCTGTCTCTCTGTCTCTCTGTCTCTGTCTCTCTGTCTGTCTCTGTCTGTTTGTCTATCTGTCTGTCTGTCTGTCTGTCTGTCTCTTTCTCTCTCTCTCTCTCTGCGACATCTTAAAACACTGATTCTTACTTACCCAACTTAGAAACAGACGAAGGCAGAGGCAGAGGCAGGGAGAGAGAAATAAACAGGCAGACAGACAGAAAAAGAGAGAAAGAGAAGAAAAAGAAAGAGAGACAGAGACAGGGACAAGGACAGAGAAAGAGAGAGAGAGAGAGAGAGAGAGAGAGAGAGAGAGAGAGAGAGAGAGAAAGAGGCACAATGGAGTGGGAGAGAGCGAGGGGAAGGAGGAGGGGGGAGGGAGAGAGAGAGAGAGAGAGAGAGAGAGAGAGAGAGACAGACAGACAGACAGACAGACAGACAGACAGAGACAGAGACAGAGAGACAAACAGGGAGACATACAGGGAGACAGAGATACTGTAAGACAGACAGCGAGACAGACAGACAGCAGGACAGACAGACAGAGAATGAGACAGACAGACAGAAAAGGAGACAGAAAACTGAGTGAGACAGACAAACAGACAGAGAGAGCGAGACAGACAGAGGGAGAGCGATACAGACAGACAGAGAGAGCAAGACAGACAGACAAAGACAGAGAGAGTGAGACAGACAGAGGAGAGCGATACAGACAGACAGAGAGAGCAAGAAGACAGACGACAGGAGAGAGACAGACAGAGAGACGACGACACAGACAGACAGAGAGAAGAAGACAAGACAGAGAGAAGAGCAAACAGTAGAAAACGAGACAGACAGTCAGACAGAGAGAGCGAGACAGACAGACAAATACAGTCAGAGAGAGCGAGAAGACAGTCAGAGAGAGCAAGACAGAGTGAGACCGCAGACAGACAGAGAAGCGAGGCGACAGACAGACAGAGAGCGAGACAGATAGAGAGGAAGAGGAGATGAGAGAGAGAGAGAGAGAGAAGAAGAGAGGTGTGTGTGTGTGTGTGTGTGTGTGTGTGTGTGTGTGTGTGTGTGTGTGTGTGTGTGGTGTGTGTGTGTGTGGTGTGTGTGTGTGTGTGTGTGTGTGTGTGTGTGTGTGTTCCGGAGGTGACTCTTCATGGCAAGTGTCAACTTGCTTTAAATGGAGACATTGCTTCTTTAAAAATTAGCAACTGGATGAATGCTAATCAACGGAACATAGTAAGCGTGACGCGTGTCAACCAGTGTCAGAACACAGAAATACGTCACACCTGCTTGTTAGTCCAGGCGATATTTAGGGGTACCTTGTTCTGTGTTATATATTACGGTTTCTTTTGTTGATCTAACATGATTTTGGGGTGCTGAATCCAAATCCGTTGGAGGCCACTTCGTAAATGTTGGGCATTTTGAGTTATCGCGTAAAATCCAAGATGGCCGCCACCAGATTTGTAAACTGCAAATATAGAGGACAAATGATGCCTGATTGTGATTATTTTATACTGAATTTTGGTCTGAATCAAGAAAATTATTCAGTTAACCAGAATGATTCATAGTATCTAATTTTTTTTTAATCCAATTTCAGTATGTTTTATCCGATTTTCGCTTTTCCAAAATGGCTGCCATTGGAAGAAAACAGTGCCCTTCTTTATTATAATTGGCATGCAAAATCAAATCAGTGAAGCCGACAATCTAAATGGAAAAGAACTGCTAAAAGGGAATAGCAAGCCTTCTGTCCTTCCAAAATTGTAGCATCAAATAATTAATGGTTGCATGCACAGAATAATCAAATACATACATGAAAAAAAATTGATCCGTGTCCAACAGGATCTGGCCTCAAAACGTATAGTAATAACAGTCGTAGTGAACTATTTCTTACAAGTACTGTCTTATCAGAGAATGTGAATGAACAGCGGAAACTTTAGAATCTACAATATCAATTATCAGTCATATTTTCGCTTACACGCATTATTACAGACGCGCACGCATCCACTTACAGAGAATATGCTCAGACGCATACACGCACGCATACACCCGAGCACGCACGCACGCACACACACACACACACACACACACCACACCTCTCTCTCTCTCTCTCTCTCTCTCTCTTTAATAGAGAGAGAGAGAAAAAAAGAGAGAGGGAGAGAGAGAGAGACAGACAGACCGAGAGAGAGAGAGAAAGAGAGAGGGAGAGAGAGAGGGAGGGAGAGATGGGAGAGAAAGAGAGAGAGAGAGACAGAGAGAGAGACTTACACTAAGTTGGGGGGGTGGGGGGGGCATTCTGGGATGACAGTGATTGTTAACCATGGGGGGACATAACAGGTATTGGGGGGGGGGGGGGGGGCATTCTGGAATGCCTCCCCAGGGGGACACATCAGTAGGCCTATACCCAAGACGTCCCTCTGGGGAGGTGGGGTGGGGGGGGGGGCATTCTGGGATGGGGGCAATCTGGGGTGTTACATCAACATCGTTTTCCACATAGCACGGTGATGACTCCCCAGCTATTGACATCACATTATTACGTCAAACAATTTCAGAGCAAAACAACGCACGACATAAACTCGACATCCACCAAAGTGACGTAACACATCGGTCCTCGAACGCACTCGAAAACAGTATTTAACCGTCGTTCCTAAACAATCTTAAGCAGTATTACGTTGCTCTCAAATACTAAAAGAAAATTGCGTCGAATCAATTATCATTATTAGAGTTAATATCAGTACTGTTATTATTAGCATTACTGTTATTGATTTCTTAATCCCTGATCTGCGCATGCGTACTGATGAGATCTTCACAAGACATCCTTAATGGGGCATGATTTGAACCTCCTATACTACTCACCACACATGGAACACCCAGTCCTCCCCTTGACGTCTATGTTGCCATACGTCATTGACTATACGTATTTATTTGTCTTTTGTTGTAAGTCATAAAGCCTGTGAGTTTTCTTCTGTTTCTTCCTTTCTTTTCCTTATTTTTTTCCTGTCTGTCTGTCTGTCTGTCTGTCTTTCCTTTCTTTTCTTTTCTTTTTTCTTTTTTTTTTTTTTTTTTTTTTTTTTACTTTCTTTCTTTTATTGTCTTTTCTTCTTCCTTTTCTTTTCTTCCTTTCTTTTCTTGTCATCTTTTCTTCCTTTTCATTTCTGTCCTTTGTTGTGTTTTTTTTGTTTTTTTTTCCATTTCCTTCTTTTCTTGTTTTCTTTCTTTCTATCTTAATCCCTGATACGACGCGCCTTATCTCTGCGCATGCGCACTGATGAGATCCTCACGTGAGACCCTCACTAGGGCATGATTTGACCTTCGTTTAGTACTCACCACCTTGAAACACCTAGCAGTCCTCCCTTGACGTCTACCTTGTCATACCTCATCGCTTATACCTAGTCATTGGTCTCTCGTTTTCTGTCATCAGTCCCTGAAGATTTTTGTTCTGTTTCTTCCTTTATTTTCTTTCTTTCTCCCTATCCGTCTCTCTGCCTTTATTTTTTCCTTTCTTTTCTTTTCTTTCTTTCTTGTCTTTTCTTTGTCTTTTCTTCCTTTGTTTTTTTTTCGTCTTTTAATCTTCCTTTTCTTTTCTTCCTTTCTTCTTTGTCTTTTGTTCTTCCTTTTCTGTTCTGCCTTTCTTTCTTTTTTTTTTTGTCCTTTCTTCTTCCTTTTTCATTTCTGTCCTTTCCTTTTTTTTTTCTTTTTCTTTCTTTCTTTCTTTCTTGTTTTCTTTCTTTCTATCTTTATCCCTGATATGACGTCACTATACTACAGAGAGAGAGAGAGAGAGAGAGAGAAAGAGAGAGAGAGAGAGAGAGTGAGAGAGAGAGGGGGGGGGGGGAATTGAAAAGAAAGAATAAAAGCCGAAAAAGAAAGGAAGAAAAGACAAAGAAAGACCAGTAAGTGCACCGTGCGTGTCTCCCTGTTTTCGTTCAAGTTGATGTTGTCCCTTATTTTTCTGTCAGTGGGTGTGAAAGAAAGAAAGAAAGAAAGAAAGAAAGAAAGAAAGAAAAGAAAAGGTAGAAAGAAAGGAAGAAAGGATTTTGGTCTCCTTCATAGAGCGACCTCCTTCATGTTTGTTTTTTTTCAGTGCAGTAAGACTTAGCTTCCAGTGGCCGCGGTCCTCTAAGTCGTTCTTGTGGAGGTCTCTTTGTGGGCAACAACAGTGTGCTGCACTCGCCTCCCGTTGATCTCGTCTGGCCTAAGTGGCAGACTACACCAAACCACGTAGATCTTGTTGCGCTGGTTTCTCCCCGTGTATTCTTTCTGCCATCGGGAGGAGGACGACTGACTGTTCTGTCGTAGAAATAACACCTCGGTCCAGTGGGAACAGGTCGACCTCAACCTCTCGCCCCGTACCGGCGGCAGCGCAGATTTTTCTCTGTGTGAGTGTGTGTGTGTGTGTGTGTGTGTGTGTGTGTGTGTGTGTGTGTGTGTGTGTGTGTGTGTGTGTGACAGAGTGTGTGTGTGTGTGTTTGTTTGTTCGTTTTTCGTGCTTGTGGCATGGCAGTGACAGACAGAGAAGAGAGGGTACTGTGCGGGTTCCTGAATACGTCAGCGACTGAGCACACGCGAACTCAATCCTATTTCTCTGTGTATGTGTGTGTGTGGTGTGTGTGTGTGTGTGTGTGTGTGTGTGTGTGTGTGTGTGTGTGTGTGTGTGTGTGTGTGTGTGTGTGTGCGTGCGACTATGGATTAAAGTACAGAGATAGATATATGTCTGTGCGTGTGATTGTTGTTTAGAATACAGTAGTAGATTTCTGACCTCTTCCCTGTTCCTCTCTCTCTCTCTCTCTCTCTCTCTCTCTCTCTCTCTCTCTGCTCTGGAAGGATGACGAAACTGTTGATCCAAACAGTTCATTATACAACAGATAAACTGAAATGCTCATAAATAACGACATCAATAGAAACACGCGTCCTCTGTCACGAAATTCTTTCGTTCCATTCGTTAGAGGGTCTGGGAATCGAAACTTTAAATCGTGTGTGAGTGGACTCTAAACCTGCTTGCGTCTATATATGTAGGTGTGAGGGTGATTCCTTTCATAGTCACATGTGCTTTTCTGCGCCAACATTTCTTAGGACTTTTGAACAATTATCAGTGTAAGCACTATATTTATATAAGTCGTTCGTGTTTGAGATATTATCTGTATTTTCTCCATCATTATCATTTGGCGCCCAATTGGAGAAGAGAAGTTGTTCCTTCTTCGTGTTCATCTTTGCAAAACATTCTTTTCACCTTTGCCTCTCTCTCTCTCTCTCTCTCTCTCTCTCTCTCTCTCTCTTCTCTCTCTCTCTCTCTCTCTCTGTGTGTGCTTCTCTTCACTTTGCTATGTTCGTAATAATTAATTGCGTCTGCCTCTTCCTCTTATTACAAAAAAAAAAGTAAAAAAAAAAAAAAAAAAGCTGTTCATACATGGTCTTTGTCAACGATTACTTCCCTTGGCAAAACATTTTTTTTTTTCTTCTCTCTGATTCATAAACTGGTTGAAAGGGTGGATCCAAGGTCTGACCTTTGCATCTCTCTCTCTCTCTCTCTCTCTCTCTCTCTCTCTCTCTCTCTCTCTCCCCCTTTGCTATTTTTGTAATAATTGATTGCGTAATATTTCCTGTTGCTACAAAAAAGGTATTCATATGTGATAACAGATTTAGGAAAAAAAACAAAAACTTGATTTTTGAGTCAATAAGACTAAGTGAGATATCATTCATACAAGAGCAGCGCTTACAATCTTTCTTATTCTGCCTTTCTTTGTGTGTGTGTGGTGTGTGTGTGTGTGTGTGCTCGCGCGCGCGCGCGGGTGCGTGCATACATGCGTGCGTACGTAGCTGCATATATTTGTGCCTGTCCGTACGTCGGAACATACCGCTATGTAGCTGTATTTTTTGTAGTTATTTCCCTTTCTGTGGCCCAACTCGATCTGCAGGTCTCTCATCCACTGTGTGATTTAAAGCTGCCCTGGTGTTAAAACAGCAAAATAGCAACAACAAGAAATAAAAAAAAAAAAAAAAAAAAAAGGATAAAGAGAAAGGTACTGGAAAGAATCTATATTCTCCCTTTAATTCATTCCACGCGTAGAAACACTACTTTGTACAGCAAGGGACGGAATTTGAAGTTCTGAATCGACAAAAAAATGCTTCCCCTGTCTGAAAATGTTCAACATTTTTTTTCAATAGAAAGTGTTTTCGTTTGTAATGAATTCGCTGAATGATCATGCGTTCTCCTTAGATCAACTCCAAGCATTAGTGGCATTGTCGTTGGGCCACATATTTCATCCCTTTTACTACGTGTGGTTAAAATGAATTCTGTAGTGTTTGTGAAATCTTTGCTGACAGCGCGCAAAAAAAAAAAAAAAAAAAAAAAAAAAAAATTTGACAGTGAGGTGACTGCAGGCGAAAACTGACACAAACCTAACACAGAAATGACTATGGGGGTGCTATTGGATTCTTTTTTGCACCCTTGGTGGTGAGAACACCACGGTATTATGGACTGTTGTGTGTCTCTATTTGACGCCAGGAGCGTAGACACAACCAGCCGTGTCTCCCTGATGAGTTCCAATCCAGCGGACGAAAGGCCTTGGAGCAGGCAATACAAATATATCTGCCTTCAAAAGGGATTGCGATGGTTCCCTTATGCAGCTTGTGAAGAGTTTTCATATCTGTAATATATTTTCTTAATTTCAGGTTCCCAGTTTCTCCATCTTCACCCCCCCCCCCCCCCCCCCCCCAAAAAAAAAAAAATCTTTGCCAAGTCATTACTATGAAGACAGTTGAGTTGTTGGCCTGCGCTTGTTTTTTTCCCCAACTATTAGATTATTGGTCTATGTATTTGTCTGACTTTATTCATATAAAAGTTACTCTGTGTTAGGTTTTCTTATGGGAGCAAAAGTTACCCCACTTGTTTACTTATACTGTTTACTGTTCCCTGCCTCATTTCATTTCCAATTACAAAAATGACTGTTCCGTACGTTGGACAAGAAGAAAAAGAGATAGGAGCAAACAAATGACAAAACAATACACGACGCGTTTCGAGACCTCATTGGCCTTCTTCTTCAGGCAAGATTAACCAACATTTGGGACAATTCGAAACAAAGAGCGAGCGATCAGTCACTTCTCTTCTTGTAACTACTGGGCGCAAAATTAATCCATTTAAGTCAGTTTACGCGCAGAATTATTAGTTTTGGCCGCCAAGGGAAGGAATTAGTTCTTCGAAATAATTACTTCCCTTGTCTGAAAATAGCATTTGTTTGAATAGAAAGGTTTTCTTTCTTTCATTTGTAATGAATTCGCCGACTGGGCGTAAAAGAGTCAAAAATTTACATTTGTTGAATTTTGGTCTGCCTTCGATTGATATCTGAATTTACACACACACACACACACACACTCTCTCTCTCTCTCTCTCTCTCTCTCTGTTGCATGGCAACCTTCCAACTCAAAATGGACACGCTTAAACGCCGTCTTTTTCAATCCCTAGGGTACACAACTGGAAAAAAAAAAAAACGGAGTATGCTGGTTATTCAATGGAACTCCTGGGCCAAACAGATACGTTAGAATGAGTTTCAGGCATCCAGAGACTAAGAAACCAACCAGGTGTACCGTGCATAGACTGAGCTATGTACTGGCTCGGGGGCAGGGTGCATTCCCACCCCCAGATGTGGATGCGTCACACCTCTGCCCAAATAACATCTGATACTGCCAGACCACATCAGCCTGGAGCCCAGTGTAACCAACTATCAGAGAAAATCCTGTATAGCGGAGGGTCATTGCTCAGGTCACGGCCTGTACCCCCAATGCCTTCTCCACCTCCAACTGTAAAGAGGATCAGGAGCCAGGACTTGCTAGTGGAGAGGCAAATAAATATCAGTGAACAGTTCTGCGCAAAAAAATAATTGATTTATCACTGTGGAGGGCCAGAATTGGCACATTCTGTGCTAAAAACCTCAAGTTGACTGAACTGTGTGGAGCACCATTGTGAAACTTGTTCGGGATGGCGTGTTGTGTCGGCCGCGCTTTATGTGTGTGCTGTGTTGTCAATTAATCACACAATGCCAGTACTTCTGAATGTTGTGTCAGTTTGTATATCCGCTCTTGCCACCTCGGCATACGATCGCGAATCAGGTCTTCGTGGTCCTACTGTCAGTTTTCCACGGACAAAGTAGGCCGCCATGCTGTCTTGTTTTGCCTTGGCTACTGTTGCTGCCTGTCTTCTCGTAAGATCATTTGCTAATCTAAGATCATTTGCTAATCTAACACTTCTTTTCTCCAGTTCGTGTCGTAGCTCGCGCATTATTTTCATTGTGTCTTTCCATTGCGTAAAACAAACAGTCATTGCTCTTGTCTCGCCTGGTTTGGCATGGCCCACCCTGTGTGCCCGCACAATGTCATTCTCTGTCCACACTTTAGAGCTGCCAACACTGTTCAATGTGTCAGCAATGCATCTAGCACAGCTTTCGTAGTCTTCTTTAGCTCCTGAAGGGATACCAAAGAATCGCAAATTATTGCGCCTTGAAAACCCCTCTAATCTGTCTATTACCTCTGTCATCATTGTTAAAGAAGGGATACCAAAGAATCGCAAATTATTGCGCCTTGAAAACCTCTCTAATCTGTCTTATTACCTCTGTCATCATTGTTAAAGACCGGCAATGTCGCTCAAATCACATTGTTCACTAACACCTACCGTTGTTCCTCATGGTGCGCCATGAAAGAATTTACTGTTGTCAGTTTGGTGGATAAACAATGATTCCACGTATGCCCACCTGGAAAACAGGAAGTATTAATGTAAAAATCAGAACATCCAGCATTCCATACAGAAGAGCGCATTATTTGGTCTGAAGAACATGCCGAGACTTACAAGGAGGAACTAGATTCAGATGAGTTCAAATAGTGCTTGACGAAGCCACAGAGTATCTTGATGTGAATATCAACACTGGTTTAACGTTTAGAATATTTTGTGAAAGCTTTGTATAGTGCAGCTGCATGTATGGTAAGGACCAAGGGGAAAAACAAGAAAGAAGTGAGCAATTGGTTTGATGGTGAGTGCCAGAATAAAAAAAAAGGTGTGAAAAGGTGTTTCAAACCATATCAAAGAATCAAATCTATAACACTGAAAAGAGAACACAAAGCAACTTATGTTAGGGAAAGGAAAGACTATAATTTACTGGAAAAAAAAAAGAAAAAAGAAAAGAATTTGATGAACAACAAATTAATAAACTAAAAGCATCTGTTAATGACCCTAAATTATTATGGTCTACCATTCGATCGATCAGTAGAATACCATTTATTTACAATGAAATCAGCTTGCAGCGATGGTATGATCATTTCTACTGTTTATTCAATGGATTTGATAACGATTGTAAATATTTGAATGAAGATATAGATAATAATGAACAAATTACTGATGAACCACTGTTTAGTGATCAAATAACAAGAAATGAAGTTTTAAACAGTATAAAGCAGATCAAATGTGGAAAAAGTGCTGGACCAGACAAAGTAGTGGGAGAAATGTTCAAATGTGCTAACTTTGTTGTAGTTGATTTCTTGGTTAATCTTTTTAACTCAGTGTTTGATAAGGGAATCTTGCCAGAATCTTTGTCTAAATCGTAATCGTTCCTCTTCACAAGAAAAGTGATAGTAACAATCCTGATAACTATTGAGGTGTTGCACTGACGAGTATTATTAGTAAAATGTATACACATATATTAAAAAAAGGCTGTTCAACTCCAATGTCAAGTCAGTGCTACTGTATAGAGCTGAGACATGGAGGACAACAAAGACCACCACCAGGAAAGTGCAGACTTTCATCAACAGATGCCTGAGAAGAATCATCCTGATCCACTAACCCAACACCATCAGCAACTCAGACCTGTGGCAGTATACCAACCAAATGCCAACCGAAGATGAGATCCGGCGCAGAAGATGGGGATGGATTGGGCACACCCTGAGGAAGCCAGCCAGTAACATCACCAGACAGGCGTTATCATGGAACCCCCAGGGAAAACGAAAAAGAGGACGGCCAAGAAACACCTGGTGACGGGACCTTGTGGCAGACAGCAAGAAGATGGGACACACCTGGAAACAACTAGAGAGGGCAGCCCAGGACCGAGGATTCTGGCGGACTGTTGTCAGCGGCCTATGCTTCGGGAGGAGCGACGGGCATAAGTAAGTAATATTCAACAAAAGTTTAAAATCGTGGGCAGAGAGAGAAGAGAAAATAATGGAAGAGCAGGCTGGATTTCAGTCCAAATATAGTACAGTTGATCATATATATCCTCTGAATGCTTTAGTACAAAAATACTTATTAATGAAATCCAAATTGTATGTAGCATTTATTGATTTCCAGAAAGCTTTCAATTCAGTCAACAGAAATGAGGAATAATGGCATAAATGGGAAGTTGTATGCAGCTGTTCATGGAATATATGAATCTGTTCTTACATGTGTTTGAGAGAAAGGTACTTACACTGATTACTTCAGCTGCCCGCAGGGAGTGAAACAAGGGTGTCTGCTTAGCCCACTGTTGTTCACATTCCTCATAAATGAATTAACGATAGCAATATCAGGGGGAGGGAAACATGGAATACAAATGTTCCCTGGTGCTGCTGATTTATTTCTAATGCTTTTTGCTGATGATGTTATCCTCCTAGCAGATACCCCTATTGGTTTGCAGAATCAATTAGACATTTTGAAAAGGGAATCAGATAGGTTACAATTAACAGTGAACCTAAACAAAATTAATGTAATGTTTTTTAGAAATGGTCGTTACTTATCAAAATATGAAAGATCGTTTTATGGTGGAGTAGAAGTTAGATTGACATGTACCTATAAATACCTCGGGATGTTCTTCCACAACAAACTTAAGCTTGAGTAAATGCTGGTTTGAAATGTGCAGAAAGGGAAAGAGAGGTATCGTGGATATTCTGAGGACTCTGAAATAAATGAACTCCAGTGATGTAAATATGTTTTGGAAATTATTTGATTCACAAATACTGCCTATTTGCACATATGCATCAGAAGTCTGGGGTATGTTGGATAACAGCCAAATGGAAAAAGTTCACACCTATGCGATAAAGCAAATTATCCATGTACCCTTGCACGCATCAAATAAAATGGCTTATGGCAAAAGTGGACGATACCCTCTATTCATTATAACTTATGTTAGATGTGGTAAGTATTGGCTAAAATAATAAAATGGCTTATGGCAAATGTTAAATATTGGCTGAAATAAGTAAACCTACCAATAACTAGACTCTGTGCTCAGGCTTATTTCAAAGAAGTCTGGCAAAAAGGAATGGCACTCACAGATGGATAACAAACTTTAAAATCCATCCAAACCTGAAAGAGTTTTTACTGTGTACATAAAGAAGAGACAGTCTTGTGCCGTCTGCATACAGGCCACTCCTTTTAAACTCATTCTTATCTTTTAAAAGGTGAAGAAGCTCCTTGGTGCATTCCATGTCATGTACCACTCACAGGGAAACATGTTCTTTTAGAGTGCTGGGACTTGCATGATGTAAGACATAAATATTTTACAGCAGATTAAATGAAAGCCTTGTTCAAAGATGTCCCACCTGATATGATCTTCAAATTTCTGAAGATTAGCATTTATCATGTGATCTACGATTTTACAGAGGAAAGATTTGTTACCAAAGTCCCAGTGTGTTTTTAGAGCATGTATTTTAAATTTCATCTGATCCTTTTCTTTTGTAATTTATTTGAATCTGGCAACATAAAGAAATCACATACACACATTCACACACACACACACACACACACACACACAATGCATTCAGTACATAAATCATACAATGCAGATGGCATAGTTTCTGTTTATCACACTTAAAAAAAACAAAAATTCTCAAAAACTTTCGTGATCTGTAATAAACTTGGCAATATCACAGAAATTTTTACACAACTTGGCAATATCACAGAAATTCTTACATAAACTTTGTAATATTACAGAAATTCTTTCACAAACAGAAATTCTTTCACAAACTTGGTAATATCACAAAAATTCTCATACAAGTTAAGGAAATTGTTTCATGATTGTTTGCACTGATAAAATCTGTACCACAAAGACCCATGTGCCTTTAACCACCTCATACTACAAGGAATAATTGTATTTGAACTAGCTGTATGGAATGTAATTAATGCACTCATTTTGGAAGCCAGAAATTCCTGGATCCATGGTTGAGTCCCTGGAAAGGATGAGGGTTCCCCACAATTCACCGGACCTGAAGTGGAAGAGAGATCAGAAAGCTAGTCTTGTGAGATGAGACGCAAAATCTCGGTGCCATGTGTCGCACAGTATGGACTTGGCACCCTTAAACCCCATCAGCAATGGGTCATGTCTGTGGCAAAATTGTTCAGGAAAATCCACCTGTATGGGTGAACAAAAACAGAGAAAGGGGAAAAAAAAACTCTGGGTGGTAACTTAGTATGGGTACATGCTTACCCTGGGGCCACTAGCTCCTTTATGGCACATTGGGTGTCTGACATGATGATTCAGTTATACAAAGAAGTCAAAACAAATATATATTCAAACAATAGAAGCAGCATTTGACATGGTCAACAATGAGCTCCAGTGTATTTGGTTATGTAAAACAAAGCAATCAAGTACACACTCCAACAGTAGAAGCATCATTTCACACAGTCAACATTAACTCCAGTTAAAAGCAATATGTTTAAAAAAAAATTTTGAACAAAAAAAGGAGAAAGAAATGCGTCCACCATGGAATGAGTCTCAAAGGTTAATGGTCATGCCAGTTTTGTGTGTGTGTGTGCTTGATGAAACTCATTGCAAACCATTTTAAAGTCAAACAATGCCACAGCTATAATCTGTCAATAAAGACCCCTTCCCCTCTCACTATTCTGAGAGACTAGAGGTTTCTCATATGTCCTCCCCGAGAGGAAATAACATCTGGAAAGATTTGCAACAATGGTACGAAGTTTACTGCATTTGCAAACAGTACAATCGAAGGGAATGCCTGTTTTGTTGGACCTCTTACAGCTAAACACTGGCACATGCATAGCAACATTCTGGAGTATCTTGTAGTTTGATGAAAGTAACTGGGTCGGAAACATGAGCAGTCAGCTAACATTTTTTGTATAGTAGTTTGACCCCCTCCCAACGTTTTCTGTCAATCATTGTTCATGGAATGTGTGTAAAAGGCACCAGCACAATACTGGCATCTTTCATACTTAATAGTTCACCAGAAAGAAGAGGCAGTACTGGCAAAATCTCAAATTTCACAGTTTACATCATGTGACTGTTCTCTACTGAAAGAACAACAATGCAAAAAAAATTTTTTAATTCCATGGCGCTGGTTTCCATTTTGTGGCCCGCTGCTTTGGAATTCTTTGTCTTATTCATGTCAAATGCTTTACTTCTTGTTACATCTTTTAAATCAAAGTTTAACACCCACTTTCCCCACAAGACAACAATCAACACTTAACAGTCCCCATCATTCCCAGCCCGTCAGTAAGGTGTAAGTACAGTAGGTAGAAGCATTATACTGCAAGCGATATTCAAAAGTTTCTCTATGTCTATATATCGTAGTTGCTGATCATGAATTGAAATTCTGGAGTCCCGTAAGGAGAAGCCTGGCTTTAACTAGCAATGTACCTGATTACAACTCAAAACCACTTGAACTGGTCAATGTAGGGATGATAAAGGAAACGGACCTTTCACGATATTGAGGATGCAGTAACAACCTCGCCCTGTCTTCTAAAGACAGAAGACTGTTAACAGGTGTCTTACTGCTATCATAGCCACAAAAATTTCACCAAATAGTTGATCAACTGTCACAGCTCGCAAGAGTCAACATTAAAAGTATATTTAACTATCTGGTATGACAGAAACTATCTGTGGATGTGTGTGTACAATTTCAGGAATAATTTTTTAAAATGGAACCCCCCACCTTGAGAAATTCAGGAAGGTTTGCGGCTGTGATAATGTAATTTTTTTAATATGCATGCTATGGTGAAGTCTATGTAGCTGATGTACTTTTTAAAAAAAACCCTTTAAAGCCAGTCACAATAATTTTTTTTTTTTTTTTGCTGTCCCAGCCTCTGTGCCACCTCAGAGGCAGTGCACCCACGCCACTCATTCCGACACCCTGTCCACAGCCACAGCCCAGTTGGCCCCGCCGCAGCCCCAGCACCGGCAATCCACAGGGAGCAGTCAATGTCAAGTCGTCAAGAGGCAACCCACCGGAGGAGACACTGCACTGCTGCCGAGTCACTTCGGTGGTGTTCAGTGGCACCTGTTCTGATCTAACATACGCAGGACACCACCTACTAAGCCCCCTACTGACGATAATAATTGCTTAGTCGCGGAGCCGGCGTGAGTGAGCTCTCCCTCTGGAGGGCACCACCACGTCCGTCCAACGACAGACCCCATGGACTCGCCGATACCGGTGACCCCGACAGAACCAAACCAAGGCCACAGACATGGAGAGGACATCGAAATTGAGGTCACCATGAGAGCAGGGCATGAAGGGCCACAGAACTTGAGACATTTTTTTTTTTTTTTAATGCTGATCGATGAGAATGAGGATGATTAAGATGATGCTACGGATTTCCATTTCGGTCTGAGACTACATGACAGGGCTGTACTCTACGCTTCCTTTCATAATATATCCCGGCGTCAACCAGGCCCGAGAGATACAGGCACCTGCAGTGTTGGTCAGGAAATTTGAGCAACACTCTCAGAAACGCATCCATTAAGTGGATGAAACTCAACTGTGTGGTCTCAGTCTTCCCAACTGAGTCTGCAGCAAACTCAACTCTGGGTAGGAGCCGGTCGGGGCAGAAAAACCCACAGTCACAATAAATTATCATCATCATCCGTAACCAGATTAAAGTTCACCTTACAGGAGATGATGCCTCTCATGAACATCCATACCAGTCATGTTTAATGTGGACATTGGCCAATGTCGGCCCCTAGTTTAAAAACAAGCAAACAAACAAACAAAACATCTGTAACTGAATACATTGGAATCGTTGCATACAGGTCAGATACAGTGGCAAATGAATACATGGTCTTAATTGAAAGACTCCACATTCTGCAATAAAAGAACACACTTAACAAATGCATACAGGTAGGATATACTGGCCAACACACCACCCCAGTCAAAAGACTTGATATTCAAGTAGCAACAGAACCAATGCATAGAGGTCAGATACAGAAGGGGCCAAAAGACTCAAACTTCTGCAATGTGTCATGTACCTTTTCCCATGCGTGCATATCAGGTACAGACTCACCTTTATAACAAACTCCATAATATGCAGGTGTGGATTGAAAATAACTTAGATGTTCATGTGCAATGATCAGAAAGGTAATCGAGTCCTTCCAGTTGTCACATGTCATTACTTAACCACCTGTGCGGTGAAGTTCTTCAAGTGAGGCTATAAACCAAGGTTCTGTGTGTGAAAGCATGCTTATCGTCTTGCACACACATAAAAGCCCATAACCAGCTTTAGCAAGAGAAGCCCAGTTTGGACTTTGGTATGGATGACATGAATAAAAAACAAAATTAATAGCATGCATGCTTCAAGGAAAACAAATGAAAGAACGACTGAGAGACTGACATAATGTGACATTGCAATGGGAGATAACCGAGAGTAGTGCCAGCAGGCATCTTTTCAGTCGGCTTTACCATGGTAAACAAAACATGGATTGTAAAGTGCGTAGTGCATGGTCTCTAACCGCGGATAAGTGATGTACAAATACTCTATAAACACAAACATACAAATCAAGGTTAAAGAAAGCAAAACACCAAAGTAAATTTCTGATAACTATTGCCTTCTTCAGATGTTACAAACACTAGACATCAACAACGCCCAAAGCAATGCTCCCCAGGTCATCAAAGGAAAATGGCATTTTCTTTCTCGGGAGATTTGTTTTGTCTACTTTTGATGTCTGTTGTTTTCCACCTGATCGTGATCTGAGGAGTATGGTTCTGTGCATTCTTCATATGTTACTCATAACGCATGTGATGTGAGGAATATGGTTCTGTGCATTCTTCGTATGTTACTCATAACGCATGTGATGTGAGGAATATGGTTCTGTGCATTCTTCGTATGTTACTCATAACGCATGTGATGTGAGGAATATGGTTCTGTGCATTCTTCGTATGTTACTCATAATGCATGTGATGTGAGGAATATGGTTCTGTGCATTCTTCGTATGTTATTCATAACGCATGTGATGTGAGGAATATGGTTCTGTGCATTCTTTGTATGTTACTCATAACGCATGCGATGTGAGGAATATGGTTCTGTGCATTCTTCGTATGTTACTCATAACGCATGTGATGTGAGGAGTATGGTTCTGTGCATTCTTTATAACATGTTGTTCGTGACACCTTCAGAAAACATACCTGTCCAAAATCCACCCGTCTGTTTCATATCATTTTATCCAAACAAACTTCACCTGTCATCTTGTTTGTGCTTCACCTGTCATCTTGTTTGTACTTCACCTGTCATCTTGTTTGTACTTCACCTGTCATCTTGTTTGTACTTCACCTGTCATCTTGTTTGTACTTCACCTGTCATCTTGTTTGTACTTCACCTGTCATCTTGTTTGTGCTTCACCTGTCATCTTGTTTGTGCTTCACTTGTCATCTTGTTTGTGCTTCACCTGTCATCTTGTTTGTGCTTCACCTGTCATCTTGTTTGTGCTTCACTTGTCATCTTGTTTGTGCGCTCAGTTTGGCTGGCTGTCTGTAAGGCTGCAGTCACTTGTCATCTTGTTTGTGCGCTCAGTTTGGCTGGCTGTCTGTAAGGCTGCAGTCACTTGTCATCTTGTTTGTGCGCTCAGTTTGGCTGGCTGTCTGTAAGGCTGCAGTTGGTGGTTTCAGTTCCCAAATAATCCTGTCTTTGTATACAGTTGTTTTCTCCGTACGCTCTGTGATCATGCCTCAGTTTCGCAGATTATCTGAGTGCTGATGTCCACCACTTCAGTCTGCAAGGCTATCCATAAAGGTGGTGACGGTAGAGAGCAGTCATCGATTTGACGTCATGTACCCTGCTTTCATGCATTTCACAGTTCTCATATGGCCGGTGTGGTTGGACAGGTTCTAAGCTGCATGATTCAGCACGACTTCGACATTTTAGGCTAACACCAGTAATACACAAGAAAAAAAAAAACCTTCCACACTGAAACCCACTCTCTTCAAAGACTTAGTTTAGTTAAAGTTTTTTTCTCTTTAACCTTTACCAGCCATGTCAGCCAATAGAGCGTGACAGGATTTCTCTCCCTTGTGCCGAGTCATGCAAGGCTGGATGACGGACAGACTGCAGTACATTCTGCCGTGTCATCCACTATCACATGACGGGAATAAAAAAATTCCTACACTTTCCAGAAAATGATCCAAGGGAAATAAGCTCTGTAACTAGTCTTGGGGATGTTGGAGCGAGTTGTAGACCATACTTTTAGTGGCCTATTGTGAACTTAGCTGACCCCAGGAGCTTTGAAACAAAGAAACTGGCGGCACCGGCGCGCGGCACGTATTTCCTGTGCCAGAAAAAATATCGGTCAGGTGAAGGGGTGGTAGCGATTTCTTGCTCAATGAAGCGTTTGAAATCATTTTACAAAGTGGATCTGGCGATGAGGGGAGTGATAGAGAGATAGCAAACTTTGAAAGAGAAGAGGAAGGTGAACTGTTTGAAGATGCAGCCATCCCTTCATCCTATGATTTGGTGTTGTAAAAGAACGGAATAGAATGCAAACAAAGCATTTTTTCTATTTGTCAGACATGTTTTTCAACGCACAGTCGTGTGTACACATTGAAAGTAAATGATTTGAAATGACTATGTTCGATTAGTTGAGTGTTTGTTCTTTCCTGTGACACCTAACACAAGACTGTCAGTTGTTGTCTAGCTACCGTAAAAATAAATTAAAAAGTGGCCAAATATGCGCGTCAGCAGGGAATGAGCGCTGTACGCGAGCATGCGGCAGCAGGGAATCGTGCCGTCCGTGCCGCTCTCGGCTGGATAGTATTAAAATTTATCTCTAAAATTGATGTGGGGATCAATGTCTACAGATTTCTGGAGGTGATTGTTGAGTGGTAGCACTGTATGCTGATCACATTGTGAATTTGATGCCAGCATTTGGAGGTCAAAGCCTGATACTTGCAGCGTGGCGTGGATCTTTGGCCAAAATGACGTAGAGGTCACAGGCTGATACTCGCAGCGTGGCGTGGATCTGTGGCCAAAATGACGTAGAGGTCATAGCCTGATACTCGCAGCGTGGCGTGGATCTTTGGCCAAAATGACGTAGAGCTCCCTTTCTATGGTGACTGTTGGCCGGTTGACACACAGGAAGTGACCAGCTTGCAAATCTTCTAACCTGAAATGAGGCGAGGGTACTCCTAAAAACAAAAACCTCACTTGGGCTGATGTCCCCATCCTGTCCTGCAACATGCATGGGAAAAGAGAAATTAAGTCAAACATAAGATGAAATATGGGGTGCTTACTGAGAGTTTCTTTTTTCCTGATCATTCTAATGACTTAACTCTGGTTTTATCTGCAATATCATGCACAAAATGTATTTATCAGTGGATCATATTTTTTCTCAGATGATAATTGATGAGAAAGACAATGAAAATGATACCATGAAGTTCCATCCGAGTCTTGGGGCTGTACTCGGCGCTTCCTTACACAATAAATTCAGGCCTGAGAAATACAGACACCTGCAGTCTTAGTCAAGAAATGAAAGCAACCCTCACGGAGACTTCAGTTAAGTGGAAAAAGTCTGACCGTGTCTGGTTCCAGTCCGTCACTGGAGACCTCAGTGCATTCAACTCCAGGACTTGAGCCAGCCAGGGTCCAGGAACTCCAACACATAAATACCTCTTACAGGATTTGAACACACAACCTCCCAACCTGCATGCCTGCCATGCTAATCACTGAAGTCGTAGCAATCTCTGTAATGTCGTGAGGGATTCGTAGGTAGTGGCTGGAAGATTGCAGATTTTGACTCGATCAGAACTATAATGATCATTGGAATTTTCTGCCCCAAATGGCTCTAAGCCAAAGTTGTTGAATAAGCACCAGGCCTGACGGAAGGTTGTAGGAGAATGAATCAATTGGGCCTGGTTGCTGCAAAGATACTGTATGAAATGGAGAAAACAGTGCAGTCTTGCAGTCTCCAACCAAAATGGAATTCACCAGCATCATCCACATTATCTTCACTGATCACTGTTACAAGAAAAATGAAGGGTGGAGGTGGGTTGGGGGGTCATGCTGGATGCAAGAAGAGGAGGGAGGCTTGGGGTGAAAGGTCAGTGGGGGCTGAGGTGTGGGGTTAGGAAGAGGGAGAGTGAGAAAGCTGTGAAGGGTGGAGATGGAATCACTAATTCCCTGCTTTTGTTGCAGTATCAGTTTTCCTTTCGTGTCCATTCCTCTTATGAGTTCATATCAGTCTTCAGTGTCGGCAGAGTCATGGAACTGGGGTTTTGTTGTTTAGTCTTCAGTGTCGGCAGAGTCATGGAACTGGGGTTTTGTTGTTTAGTCTTCAGTGTCGGCAGAGTCATGGAACTGGGGTTTTGTTGTTTAGTCTTCAGTGTCGGCAGAGTCATGGAACTGGGGTTTTGTTGTTTAGTCTTCAGTGTCGGCAGAGTCATGGAACTGGGGTTTGTTGTTTTGTCTTCAGTGTCGGCAGAGTCTGGAACTGGGTTTGTTGTTTCCTATCTTGTCTTCCGTACACCTTGAATGCTGCTGCTTTTTTTTTTTTTTTTTTTTTTTTTTTTTTTGCTATCCCAACCTCTGCGCCACCTCAGAGGCAGTGCACCCAAGCCACTCATTCCGACACCCTGTCCACAGCCACAGCCCGGTCGGCCCCGCCACAGCCCTGGCACCGGCAATCCACAGGGAGCAGTCAATGTCAAGTCGTCAAGAGGCAACCCACCGGAGGAGACACTGCACTGCTGCCGAGTCACTTCGGTGGTGTTCAGTGGCACCTGTTCTGATCTAACATACGCAGGACACCACTTACTAAGCCCCCTTCTGACGACAATAATTGCTTAGTCGCGGAGCCGGTGTGAGTGAGCTCTCCCCCGGAGGGTGCCACCACGTCCGTCCAACGACAGCCCCCATGGACTCGCCGATACTGGTGACCCCGACAGAACCAAACCAAGGCCACAGACATAGAGAGGACATCGAAACTGAGGTCACCATGAGAGCAGGGCATGAAGGGCCACAGAATTGAGACTTTTTTTCATGCTGATTGATGAGAATGAGGATGATTAAGATGATGCTATGGATTTCCATTTCGGTCTGAGACTACATGACAGGGCTGTACTCTACGCTTCCTTTCATAATATATCCCGGCGTCAACCAGGCCTGAGAGATACAGACACTTGCAGTGTTGGTCAGGAAATTTGAGCAACACTCTCAGAAACGCATCTATTAAGTGGATGAAACTCGACTGTGTGGTCCCAGTCTACCCAACTGAGTCTGCAGCAAACTCAACTCTGGGTAGGAGCCGGTTGGGGCAGAAAATCCCACATGACTGATGGGATTCGTACCCACGACCTCCCAGCCAGGTGTCCGCGACACTAACCGCTTCACCACGGGGCTGGTCTAAATGCTGCTTCTTAAACAATGCTCATTCCAGATCACCAATCACACTGAAGCTTTTGTGATCACAGCCCAGCGCCTGCACCGGCAGCATCAGTATCAGGACATCATGAGGCAACCTACTGGAGGAGACCCAGCACTGCAGCAGATTCCCTTAGTGAATTCACCAGTGCCGTTCTGGTCCAACAGATAATGACAATTTCTAAAAAGCCTCCAACTAACATTGACAATTGCCACCAGTGCATCTAGGTGACCAGTGATCGTGCATCGTCTCCTCTTTTCTACAGAGAAGCATTATTTCTCTGTATTCTTGAGGCAAACACTACTTCCATGCCATTTACAGACATGCGCGACTACTGTGATTTCTAAAGAGTCAAGCACTACGTGGTTTTCTACACGAGTATTTCCGCTTGTTTTTTGTTGTTGTTTTTTTTTAAAAAGACAGGCACTATCTTTTTATTTCTAAGGAGGCACTTATGCCCTTTTTTCCCCAAGAAAAAGCATTTCTGTGTTTTCAAAAGTGAAAACCTTCACCTCTGTTTCCCAGAAAGAAAAGCACATATTTCTTGTATCCACACACTATGCTTCTTTTCCAAAAAAAAAGAAAGAAAGAAAGAAAACGGCACAACCTCTTTCTTTTCATAACAAACAAGTAAACTCTTATCCTCCATGGAGATAAACATGTATCTTCTTCCCCAAGGGGAAGCACTACCCCTGTTTTCCAAAGAAACAAGCACCATCTCTTTTCCAGAGAGACGAGTGCTACCTCTTGATTTCCTAAACATTACCTCATTTTCTTCCTAGTCAAGCACTGTCTCTGGTTTCCAAACAGACAAGCACTACCTCTGGTTTCCAAACACACACTGCCTCTGGTTTCCGAAGTGACAAGCAGTACCTCTGGTTTCCAAAGAGACAAACACTACCTCTGGTTTCCGAAGTGACAAGCACTATCTCTGGTTTCCAAAGAGACAAACACTACCTCTGGTTTCCGAAGTGACAAGCACTACCTCTGGTTTCCAAACAAACACTGCCTCTGGTTTCCGAAGTGACAAACACTACCTCTGGTTTCCAAAGTGACAAGCACTATCTCTGGTTTCCAAAGAGACAAACACTACCTCTGGTTTCCGAAGTGACAAGCACTACCTCTGGTTTCCAAACAAACACTGCCTCTGGTTTCCGAAGTGACAAGCACTACCTCTGGTTTCCAAAGAGACAAACACACTGACCTCTGGAGTTTCCGAAGTGACAAGCACTACCTCTGGTTTCCAAACAAACACTGCCTCTGGTTTCCGAAGTGACAAGCAGTACCTCTGGTTTCCAAAGAGACAAACACTACCTCTGGTTTTCAAAGTAACAAACACTACCTCTGGTTTCCACACAAACATTACCTCTGGTTTCCAGACAAACATTACCTCTGGTTTCCAAAGAGACAAACACTACCTCTGGTTTCCAAAGAGACAAACACTACCCCTGGTTTCCAAAGAGAAAAACACTACCTCTGGTTTTCAAAGTGACAAACACTACCTCTGGTTTCCAAAGTGACCAAACACTACCTCTGGTTTCCAAAGTGACAAACACTAACTCTGGTTTCCAGACAAATATTACCTCTAGTTTCCAAACAGACAAACACTACCTCTAGTTTTCAAAGAGACAAGCACTACCTCTGGTTTCCAAAGAGACAAGCACTATCTCTGGTTTCCAAAGAGACAAGCACTACCTCTGGTTTCCAAAGAGACAAGCACCACCTTTGTTTCCAAAGTGACAAACACTACCTCTGATTTCCACACAAACATTACCTCTGGTTTCCAAAGAGACAAGCACTACCTCTGGTTTCCAGACAAACATTACCTCTGGTTTCCAAAGAGACAAACACTACCTCTGGTTTCTAAAGAGACAAACAGTACCTCTAATTTCCAAAGAGACAAGCACTACCTCTTGTTTCCAAAGTTACAAACATACCTCTGGTTTCCAGACAAACATTACATCTGCTTTCCAGACAAACACTACCTCTGGTTTCCAAAGAGACAAACACTACCTCTAGTTTCCAGACAAACAGTACCTCTAGTTTCCAGACAAGCACTACCTCTTGTTTCCAAAGTTACAAACACTACCTCTGCTTTCCAGACAAATACTACCTCTGGTTTCCAAAGAGACAAACACTACCTCTGGTTTCCAAAGTTACAAACACTACCTCTGGTTTCCAGATAAACACTACCTTTGGTTTCCAAAGTGACAAACACTACCTCTGGTTTCCAAAGAGACAAGCAATACCTCTGGTTTCCAAAGAGACAAACATTGCCTCTGGTTTCCAAAGTAACAAACACTACCTCTGCTTTCCAAAGGAACAAACACTACCTCTGGTTTCCAGACAAACACTACCTATGGTTTCCAAAGTGACAAACACTACCTCTGGTTTCCAAAGAGACAGACACCACCTCTGTTTCCGAAGTGACAAATGCTAACTCTGGTTTCCAGACAAACACTACCTCTGGTTTCCAAAAAGACAAACACTACCTCTGGTTTCAAAAGAGAGATACACTACCTCTAGTTTCTAAAGAGACAAGCACTACCTCTGGTTTCCAAAGTGACAAGCACTGCCTCTGGTTTACAAAAAGAAAAACACTACCTCTGGTTTCGAAAGAGAGATACACTACCTCTAGTTTCTAAAGAGACAAGCACTACCTCTGGTTTCCAAAGTAACAAGCACAACCTCTGGTTTCCAAAGTAACAAGCACAACCTCTGGTTTCCAAAGAGACAAACACTACCTCTGGAGACAAACACTACTTCTGGTTTACAAAAAGAAAAACACTATCTCTGGTTTCCAAACAGACAAGCACGGCCTCTGGTTTCCAAAGAGACAAACAAAACACTACCTCTGGTTTCCAAAGTGACAAACAAACACTATCTCTGGTTTCCAAAGAGACAAACAAACACTACCTCTGGTTTCCAAAGTGACAAGCACTACCTCTGGTTTCCAAAAAGAAAAACAGTAAGTGTCTTGGGCAGCAGTGAGCTACGTGTTCCCTCTGGTGGTTTGCCTGAGCCAAACTTGACACCGATTGCCTCCTGTGGACTGTTGGCTGTTGCTGGGGCTGCAACTGCACTACCTGGATGTGGTTGTGCAAGGGGGAAACCAGAAGAAGCGGCATGGGAGAAATGTCAGTATGGAGGATGACACAACGAAAAAAAAAAAAATCTTTAATGATGGAACATCCAAATGACAATGCGTTATGATAGACTTCTGCCAATCGTTCACAGGAAAATAGTTTGTAATTTTGTAACATTCTATGATGTAAATAAAACGCTTTTTTAAGTTTTTATAAAAATGCTATTCAGTTTGGATAGATTTATCAAGCAAGGACAATATGCCCATCATCAGTCTTCTTTTTTTTTTTTTTTTATTATTTATCTGTTTGATATGTTCATTTCTTGTCTTTAGTCTGTCAAAAACATGTAGAAAACCTTACACCCCTCACACCCAAATAGGAATCAAACATGAACAAATCTTGAATCTTGTAATGATGGTTTTATGCCATTGGAGATGCATGAGCATTAGTCTTTATTTTTCATCTTATGGGTGCCCATTTCCATCATTTTTCACTCACACACACACACACACACACACACACACACACACACACACAAAAGCATAGAAAGCTCAGACAACAACTACTTTGAATCTCAGTTTTTATATCAGGCCAAAAGAATGGGATTTCAGGAGCAAGTACTTTTGGCATCAACCTGATTGTGTTAAAGACTTAACTCTATTACTGACAGAATTAGGCTGTAGTGTGCGGCCTTGGATGTGTGTCTATTTCACTTTGTGGTTCAGTCACCAGTTAGGCCAGTAAATGGTGGATTCACCAAGCACGTGGTCTTGGAATGGGTGCGCTGGTAACCCAAGGGCAAGATTAAACTCATGTCACCCTACAGTTCCAGACCCTACACTGGTACCAAGTTTCGTCCCCTCCTGAGCTTAGCAAATGTTAGGAACTATCAACGCCTGCATTTTCTGTAACCAATACATTCATGATTGACAGACAGAAAATGTCTCTCATCATGATTGACAGACAGAAAATGTCTCTCATCATGACTGACAGACAGAAAATGTCTCTCATCATGATTGACAGACAGAAAATGTCTCTCATCATGATTGACAGACAGAAAATGTCTCTCATCATGACTGACAGACAGAAAATGTCTCTCATCATGATTGACAGACAGAAAATGTCTCTCATCATGACTGACAGACAGAAAATATCTCTCATCATGATTGACAGACAAAAAATGTCTCTCATCATGATTGACAGACAGAAAATGTCTCTCATCATGATTGACAGACAGAAAATGTCTCTCATCATGACTGACAGACAGAAAATGTCTCTCATCATGATTGACAGACAGAAAATGTCTCTCATCATGATTGACAGACTGAAAATGTCTCTCATCATGACTGACTGACAGAAAATGTCTCTCATCATGATTGACAGACAGAAAATGTCTCTCATCATGATTGACAGACAGAAAATGTCTCTCATCATGACTGACAGACAGAAAATGTCTCTCATCATGACTGACAGACAGAAAATGTCTCTCATCATGATTGACAGACAGAAAATGTCTCTCATCATGATTGACAGACAGAAAATGTCTCTCATCATGACTGACAGACAGAAAATGTCTCTCAGAGTCTTGTGATTAATCATAACCAAAAAAAAAAAGCACCCTAAAAGATGCTTCTTCCAAAGTGCGACCAATTTTTGGGATGTTTTTCAGACTGTATGATCTGTTATTCCAATCATTTTCCTGACGGTGCACTCACTGTGCACACTCGCATACCCAATACACCCACACTTCCATTACTGCTTAAAAGAAGAGAACTCCCAGATGGATAACAAACTCTTCAAAATCTGTCCAAACCTGACATTTAACCCTGTTCCTGTGGTGGCCATAAAGAAGAAACAATTTTGTGCTGTTTGCATGCAGGCCACTCCTTTTACATCCATTCTTATCTTTTGAAAGGTAAAGAAGCTCCGTGGTGCACTCAGTGTCATGTGCCACTCACAATGAAAGATATTCTTTTAGTGTGCTGGGACTTGCATGGTGTGAGACATGAATATTTTACAGGTGATTTTCCACGAAAACCTTGTTCAGAGATGTCCCACCTGATGTGATCTTTGAATTTCTGAAAGTGATCAACATTTTTCATCTGATCTAAGATTTTACAGAGAAAGATTTTTAACAAAATTTCTGGCATGTTTTTAGAAGGTGTATTTCAAAGAGTTGTGTGAATGAATTTTGTTTGTTTATTTTGAATGACCTTGTGAGTTTTACTTGAACGTGGTATCAGCCCTGATACAACCCTTTGCGGTAGGCCGGGCTATAAGCAACATTACCTTACCTTACTGCTAAAAAGAAACAACTGTCACACCTCTTGCTAGTATACTGACATGAGAGCACTCTACCTTGACGATCCAGCTGTGTTGCCAGCCACAGGGCATGGGAGACACCAACTGCACCAACACTGTGACCTTCACCTCTCCTGTTTCCATGGTGAATGGGCCAAGGTTGTTGCTCATCCCTGTGGGTGCACAAGTTGATGACATGTTCAGGTAACTCCTCAGGAATCCACGGTCAATGTTTTGCAGGCTGTCCACGATCTCGCTGTACGGAAAAATCGTCTGCGCCTTAAATCTTGCTTGGTCCCATTGCTGAGGAATCATGGGCAGGGTGTGGGCAGCAGAGGAAAAGTTGATGCTGGTCTGTTTGGTCCTGCACAGAATGCATGGGAAAACAATACACATCACAAAATGACATTTGGAAAATGCACGGGAAAACAATACACATCACAAAATGACATTTGGAAAATGCACAGGAAAACAATACACATCACAAAATGACATTTGGAAAATGCACAGGAAAACAATACACATCACAAAATGACATTTGGAAAATGCACAGGAAAACAATACACATCACAAAATGACATTTGGAAAATGCACGGGAAAACAATACACATCACAAAATGACATTTGGAAAATGCACAGGAAAACAATACACATCACAAAATGACATTTGGAAAATGCACGGGAAAACAATACACATCACAAAATGACATTTGGAAAATGCATGGGAAAACAATACACATCACAAAATGACAATTGGAAAATAAATAGAACTGCCTTTATTATAACTGGTAAACATGAAGGATTTTAAGATTTGTGTGTGTGTGTGTGTGTGTGTGTGTGTGTGTGTGTGTGTGTGTGTGTGTGTGTGTGTGTGTTTTAAATGATTAAAAATCCTGATTATGATTTAGTAAACAAGACAAATTCCTTGCATAGTTTCAGTTTCATCAAGGAGGTATACATCACAAAATGACATTTGGAAAATGACTAGAACTGCCATTATCATAGCTGGTAAATATGAAGGATTTTAAGTTTTTTGGTTGTTATTTTTTCTTTAAATGATAAAAATCCTTATTAAGATTTAGTAAACAGGACAAATTTCCTTGCTTACTTTCAGTTTCATCAAGGAGATGTCACTGTGTGCGGACTAGCCCATATACAC